>OZ022577.1:30002052-30602052 GCA_963669155.1 Arbacia lixula | reverse complement strand
AATCCTGAAAAATCTCAGATTTGTGGCCATTCTGTGCTTTGACATGAAGAAACATTTCCTCCAGATGGAAGATTTTGTTTCATTCAACAAAATTTATATACTTCAGCAAAATATGTGTTTTACTGATGAATTTTGATAAATTGTTGATAAATTCTGTGGAAAGAAAATGCCTGATTTGGGAGCATTAATTGAGTGACACTTGAACACAACTGATAGGTTGATTAAGATTAATCATCAGAACATTGTTTATTATCTGTCAATGCCCTAATGACTAACGTTGGAAAGTTCATCAACAACAAGAAAAGTCAATGGAGATGATGAGAAAAAGAAGAAAACTGTTTTGGTATAGACTGATTGGTTGCAATGGTGTTACAAACAAACATAGTTTTCATAAGCATGTAGTATCACAATGGGAACTATGTCAACATGCAAAATAACTGAAATGAAGATTCAAGATTAATTCTAGAGTCATTGGTGAAAATGTAACCAATACATTCTGCGTGGATGATCTTCATCAATTAAGTGAGGTGATTTCAATTAACATGTACATGCAGAAGAGTACCACTGTGAAGACTGGTGGAGAAATTAGCTAGGTTGACGTCAGAAAAAGACAAAGATCCGGGGTGACATTTCCAGCCCTGTCATACCAGTCACCAGCTCTAAACCAACATGGTCTATGGTAGCTGCCAAGTGAAATCTGACACCTGATGATCAATCACAACACGCTCAGCTGACAATGAAGCTACATCCAGCATGTTGCACCTGGTAGCGACATATATATACATCTATTACAGACGTCTTGTCTTAACCATGCCATGTCATAATCTATTTTGGGGCATAATTAGATTTCTCAATACTTTTGTGATTTTGTATTGATTGTCTTTTATTTCTCATGAGAGTTCCCTTTCTTCATAACTAGGCAAGTATCAAAATTTAGAGCATCCTGTTACTCTGTAGCTATTGTTTTCCCATCTCTTTCCCTTACTTCCTCGAAATACTAGCCCTATAATCAGTAAAACAAATGTTTATATTGTGCAAAAAAGACAACTTTTTGCTTTTGTTTGTTGCTGCCACATTATGTGTGCCTCAAGCAACTTTTAAGACATATACAAGGATCTATCAAATTTGAATTTGTTAGTAGGGTAGGTCACTTGGCACAGTTCATATTCAAGGCCAAGGTTTCCGCACATGTGACTGAACTGGAACCTTGAAGAGTCCGACCTTGCAACTAGGATATTAAATGCATTGCACACAAGCATGCTCTGAAAACGTATGCTAAAGCGTTTCACCTCCAAACCATGAAAAAGAAATGAAATCAAGATAGAGTTCAAGAGCTTCATTACATGAGCAAGGCAACAATGCAGATATATTTCAGTGAGGATATAAATTGTTTGCAGGAGGCAAAATGAGTGACCGTATTATGTTCTGGTGAAAAAGTACACAAGTACCTCTCAGTCTATAGATAGTTTTGATTTCAATACATAATGCAACACAAAGGTACAGCTATTGTTAAGTGTGGCTCCAGCTGAGAATCCTTTATCACAACAACCATTCCTCTTGAATTACAACACAAAGGAAGAATGTACAGGATCTTTCTACATAAAAACACATCTCATTGGTTGACTTTTTCTCTTGTTACATGAAGTTCCCCTTCTTTCTACCTAGAATAAGAAAGAACTATCAATCTGCAGGCCATGTGCACTACTTAATAAAGAGAAACTTTAGGCATACACCAAGAAACTTGTATGAATAGCTTGCTCCATCCTAAAATTTGAATGAAGCAAAAAATGCAGGTTCAAGTTACTCTGGTTAAATTTGTTTTCTGACTTGTTTTTCTAACATTTACATATTAGAGCATGCTATCCTTTCTAATGGGTGTATTTTTTCAGTTTCGTATCAGACTGAAATTACCCCAGAAAGCCCTTTTACTAAAAAATTTAAAACTTTTTGTTATTCACTTAATGTCCCCAGAATTTATCAAACAGCATGCCTACTTTCCTCTTGCTTTTACATTAACCCTTAGCTTATATAAACCTATTGGTCCCTCTTTAACAAAGTCTATGGAAATGAGATAATCTAGGAGTCAATAGCATGCAATGAAATTGCCCACGCAATACACCATAATTAATTTCATATAAAAGCCTCTTGTAAATGAACATTTTTTACATTTCTTACAAAGGAATGTTTCAAAAACACTATTCTCTTGTTTGATTTGAACTTTGGGTTGTTCAAACAATGACTTGCAAACAAAGTTTCTCAACAAATATTGAACTTACACTCTATTTGTTCCCATATTTCATGTCATCCTCAGTATTCATGACTGCACATAGAGCCTACAAACTACATTTGACCAAAAATCCATTTTAAATAATGAAACTTTTACACTAAATTTTAACTGAATAAAAGTAAAAAAAAAAAAAAACTAGGAGAAACAGATTGGGAAATGTTTGAGAAAATTCAGACACATTCAAGACTTAATAAGAATTCTTCTTAAAAATAACTTCCTGATAATATGTCTTATATTTTTCAAACCTTGTCCCAATAATGTCTCTTATTTTTTTTAACATTGATTCAATTTAACTTATCAATAATTTATATTCCTTTTTAAACCTCTCAGAACCAAGCCAGGAAAAGTCTATTGAATCACACATTTCATCCACCTACGGTACTGATGGGGTTAAGGTGTGAGCACTCACCCAAGGTGTAGAGGTCCACAAAGACCGGCTCCTTACGCTCCTTCTTGGGGCTCTTCCTAGCATGATGGCACCTCCTTTGAGCCATGGTTAATCCTTGCCTAATCCTCTCTACTACACCCCTCTCCTGCTACCTTAGTCCCCATATCTGCTCCCAATAATAAAATCCCCTCCGACAAGCGATGCGTTTCTACCGGATTCGCGTCTGAGGCACCATCCTCTTCTTCCAGCCCACAAATGGTCACGCGTGTGACGAGCTAGATGCCATATATCGCTACATTGTCTTAATCTCCTACCCCAGAGTCACAAGCAAATCCATGTCAATACCTGACTTGCAATAGAGTACCTGATAGTAGGGTAGAGTTGTGTGGGAGACCATGTACATCCAAGGTTCCGACTCCTCCCACTTTCCTGTCAGGTAAATTAGATTGGCAAATATCCCAGCTGGCAGCGATATGATACCACTACATCGTCAGTTTGTATGTCCCTTAGCGGCAGAGTCACAAAGCGGCTGATCGGTAGTGATGTGGGGGCTGTTTCCACAAACCCCTCCTAGCTACAAGGCGTGCAATCCTCCCACTTTCCCGTCGAGTAGATTATATCTGTAAATATTGCTGCTGCCAGCTCTACAGACCACTACATCATCTGACATGTATCTCCCATTTAATCAAGTTGAGTCACAAAATTCCCACTCCTCGTGATTTGGGGGCTCAGTTTGTTATAAACTGCTCCGAACATACATCTCCTTTTAATACTGTTGACTAAAAAATTCCTGCTCCCTCTGATTTGGGGGTTCTGTATATTGCAAAGCGTTCCAAGCAGAGCTACAAGGTTGTAAGTCCTCCTCCAGTCACGATACTCCTCTTGGGTGAATGAGATCAGTAAATATATCTGGAGAGGACTGTGACCCACTGCCGGACCGTGACGTGACTGGAGCCGCTGGGATGGCTTTCCTAGCAAGCACTCCTACACACCTACTAAACTCCCAGCTTGGACTAGCTCCCCGGGCAGGGGTGAACCACGTTGTGCAATCAGACGCAAATAGCGTGGGATGTCGTAAATAGCAGGAAAAACTCACACCATTGCGCCCAGATTAATCCTCCGACTGTCACAATGAGAGAATACAGAAGGTAAGGAGGAGGAGACGCAAGTGTCTATCCCTCCCTCTATCCTTCTCTCTTCACTGATTAAACACTACGACAATGCCCAACATGTTTGCATTGGGTAGATGAACAGAGGAGAGGCTCTTCTGTCTCTATACCGTCCGAGCTGGCAAGGCCCTTCTTTGATGACACCAATGACATTTCCCCACTGGGCTGCTATATCCCGCCCCAAGGGGGGTTTAACATGTGTGTAGACAATAGTCCACGAAGCAGTTTACCAGACAATGATTCCAGGACCATGATACATGCTAACTAACATGAGATGGCGATGCTGTCAGGTGTCACGCTTGCTTTGGCTGGGTAATTAAATACCCAAGGTGGATTACTGTCGTCCGATAGCTAGAGCTCGTTCGTAAAGGGATCCCAGTTTTTAATTGATGACCCTTACATGAAGTTATGCAGCCCGCATTTATCTGTGGAGGAATCTTGAGTGTGGGTGAATATTACGAGTAAAATGGTCTAATTGCTTGCTCTATGTAGTGTGCTGGTTGAAATCAATGCAGATCAATGACAGGATTTGTTCCCCATGGTCATGCTATTCAGAGTCAATATTCTGACAATGGAAGACACCAGAGATTAGACTGATCCCTTTTGTATGACAGAGGTCGTGAAGTGATCCAACCTGAATGCTTTTCCCCCTTTTGCTCTTACCCCCTCCCCCAAAATGCTTTCCCCCTCATGCTCTTATATCCCTCCTCTTTCAGACTCCCCCCCCCCCTATCTCTCTCTCTCTCTCTCTCTCTCTCTCTCTCTCTCTCTCTCTTCGTTCTTTCTCTCTCTCTCTCTCTTCCTCCCCCTCTCTCTCCTCTCTCTCTCTCTCTCTCTCTCTCTCTCTCTCTCCCTCTCTCTCTCTCTCTCTCCCCTCTCTCTCTCTCTCTCTCTCTCTCTCTCTCTCTCTCTCTCTCTCTCTCTCTCTCTCTCTCTCTCTCTCTCTCTCTCTCTCTCTCACTCTCTCTCTCTCTCTCCTCTCTCTCTCTCTCTCTCTCTCTCTCTCTCTCTCTCTCTCTCTCTCTCTCCCTCTCTCTCTCACTTGTTTCCTTTCCTACAACCGTCCTTCGGTCTCTTCTGTCTCTTCTCCTCACTCTCTTTATCTACACTCCCCTTGTCTCAGTTCTTCTCTCTCTACATCTTTACATGTAGGTGCATATTCCTATAGGTGCATATTCCTATTAAGTGCCATGCTCAAATAAGGCCTACATTGCAGAAAGTGTATCTGAAGCTTAAAAAGTCTTCATTATATGACAATACATGTAAATGTATGCTTTATAGCTGATATTACTGCCTCACACTTCCTATAAAAATAGTCAAACATCATTTGATTTGAACTCTGAGTTGTTCAAATAAACAAATGCAAACAAAACTTTTAACAAATATTGGACTTTATTTTTTCCCATGCTTCAAGTTGGTCCCCAGTTTTCATGACTGCACATAGAGCCATGAAATATTTGACCAAGTAGGACTTTTAATTACCCATCTACGAGGCTCAATGAGTCATACTTTTGATAACGTATTGTATCCAATATACGATGTTGACAAGTTTGGATTAATTTTGATTGAAAGAAAGCTTTTTGATGTAGTACCTCTGGTTCCAAGATTTTATTTTTTGTTTTATCAGTCAATTACACGATAGAGCATGCTATCATTACTCCTAAGGATGTGCCTTTAAATGTGTTTCTTTAAAGAGAAAAGTTTGCATTACTTCTTAAGTGGTTTACAAAAATGTCTGGACACATACACTTCTCCAAGTGGAGGGAAGGTTGGGAGGGCATGGGGTGGGGTGGCGCAGAAAGAAATATGAATCTAGTCCATGTTTCTAGGGTGTACTGAGTTGTGGTTACATATCTAGAAAATATGTGACTCCACAGCCTAGAACCATAAATAAAGTTGATCAGCCCTCTCGCAACAAACTACAGTGGCACTGGTTTATATCAGATAAATAAGAACAAAAAATGGAAATTAACAAACTTTTTTTTTAAATGATCTCCCAGCTTTGGAGCTCATCAAAGAATCATTAATGTTCTGAACTTTTGATAGATTTAAATCTTTGAATAACACTCTTTAACTTTTGTCAAAATGTATTTAACACAAGGCAAAAGAGCTTGACAACTCAACCTGGACTTTAGTTTGCAGCTTTGTCAATAGTCCAGGTGCTAAATACCATTGTTGGGCAGATCTACATTGGCTCCTACATGTTGACCACGCTCTCACCATGTTTATACCACATGTACACGAACAATGAGATAACTCTTTCTCATTTTCCTCCATCAATATCTAACTTCACGCTCATGTTTGCAGTACGTGTATCACAAAAGAGATTGCATTTATTTGACCGGAACGACGCATCTCGCCATTGTGTTTGTTTTCTTATAGTAATCCATGGCTGTGAACTACAAAGAGCCTACTTCAAAGCCTTTTTCATGTCAGATATCTCTTGAATCCACTTACTTAACCTTGCACCATTCCCTTAACCCTTTGTGTGCTCGAGGAACTCATGCTCTATGGGATTCATGTGCATTAGTGATGGAAAAATATACATCAAGAGTTACCCAGAAAAATAGTACACAGATAGGCACTAAACAATATAGGGATGAGGGTTGAGTGGGTAAGGGCTATATGTGACGGAAGGAGCTAGAATGGTAAACAAAGATTATGCAATACAAGACACATTAACCCTTTGAGTGCACAGCTCTTTGGGATGTATGCATGAAGAGTGTGTTGAATGCATCAATAGCACATAAAGAGTTAGTGACTTGCAAATTTGCAATGTCACTGAATTACAGGCCCTAATCGTACTGGTATTGAATGCTATCAAAACCTTTCATCTGAAAAAAACAGGTTGATGGGAACTACCATACTTCATGAAGATATCCTTTTGTAGACAAAGCCAACTTCTTGTAAACCACTGGTGGAACTACAAGAGCAGCATACATTTATACATTCAGCTTGTAAATCATGAAACTGAAAAGTAATGTTCAGTGTAGGATTTAAATAATGAGTAATTATTGAAAGACCTACTCTCCCATCTGTATCAAGTATGCAGTTAAATCTTGGTGCTATAAAAGGCAACATATATCAATCAATGGCTAGTTTGCAGGCATGGAGCCAAGTCAGTCTGTAACTAGGGAGCTTTCTAACGCGAGACCGAACGTCAAGCTACTACGAGTGACGTCATATTTTGCCACTGCGCATGCCCGAAAGCCTACACTCGCGTCGCCGTCCAATTCTGACGACGGGAGTCGGGGGAAATTTCCCCGATTCCACGTTGTGGTGAAAACGACAACGTGAGTGCGATTCACTTGTCTAAACAATCGGAATAGGTAGGTCTATTTTGTTGTTCTACTTCTTGCATCGTAAAATAGTTTCTTGAGAGGGCTTGAAATATAAACTATCAATCATTATGCGATCACGTTTTTCATGAAATCGTTTCTTAGATCATGTAAATTTGAGTGAAAGTTTTAAATTTCATGTTTTAGCCTAAGTCATGTTTCCCAGCGGAAATCGACAAGGCCGGCCGCCGCGGCTGGCGGGCGACACATCGGGTGAGTAGCCTAGCCCAAATGGTTTTAGCTATCGGTATAAGCGCAGGTATTTGCACAAAAATACTCGTTTATGAACATTGTTAGGGTTAACTTTTCTGTTTATGGGTATGTTTAAGAAATTACTAGGCCTATCTTCCAGCATATCGCAGACAGTAGGCCTATGCAAATGCCAACATATCTCTAGCTCGATGTAAGTTAAAGCCTGCGCCGGAGCCTGAAGCTCGCCATTTCGGATGATTCAGCGTGCGATGTATTCGACCATAGCGCTGGCGAAGCTTCGCACCGCTCTACGCACGGTCTTTGATCTGAACATTTAGTCACGTGATATCGCCGAAGGCCCCGTCGTGAAAACCGAAAGCGCTTCTGCGACAGAACGAACGAGATCTGCACAACCTCGATATGCACCAGTTAACTCGTAGTAGCTGACGTTCGGTCTCGGGTTAGAAAGCTCCGTTATGAGAGTGAATGCAAAGACTAGGTGCAGTATGACTTGTTCAACACATGTTAGCACAGTAGCAAGAAAACACAATTGCACTGCTGCCCTCTAGAATGAATAGACAGCACAGTGTGTCTCCTCTCTCCATTGGCTGGCTAGATTACACTTGACGTTCAATTTAAACATGAATCTCTCAAGGTTCCCATCCACACAGACTACAAACCATCTGGAGGAATGAGGACACATGCTGTTGACTGCCATCACATAGCAAACAAAGGCCTCATTGTTATGTTCCCTTTCACCATACACTGGTTGGCCCTGGGAATCTCAATGTTGACCTCGTTACCATTTTTTTTTGTGTGTGTGAAGTATCTCATATTCACTTACCACAGATTCTGGTTTGATGTGGTGTCATATTCTGTGTACTTAAGCATTCATATTCCTTTCTTTAAACAATTTTTAAAGGTGGATTATCGTTTTTGCAGGACTAACATGTAAATATTGTGTAAATGCTATGGTACATAGTTACACTCCAGCTCAAAGGAATTGGCATAGGGAAAGGGAAAGGGAAGAAGGGGAAGGAGCCGCAGTTTTAAACCACAGTATATTTTGTCCAATTCAGCATGAAAGACAATGCTTTGTAGGGTAAAGCATCGTGTTTCATGCTGAACTTGAAGATACATACCACGGTTTAAAACTGCGGCTTCTTCCCTTTCTTTCCTTTCCCTTTCCCTATGCCAATTTCTTTGTGCTGTAGTGTAGATGAAAATACCATCAAAGCACTACCCTTAAAATAATATCAAAGGGACAGAAACCTTACATTCATTGGAAATATATCAAATATCTTATGTCAAATAGAAATTTTGATGGGCCATCCAAAATGTTAGTCTTCAAGACGCAGACCCTTTTAGGTGGATGTTCATTTTTAGAATCATGATCAAAGCAATCCATTTGCAACAATGTTAATGTCAGAGTGATTTCTTGTCAACTTTGTAATAAGATATGATGATGTAGGCATCAGAGATATATCACATATTACTTGCATAAAAAAAGAAAATGAGACTGAGATGCAAGCTATACAGAAAGTTAGGTTTTCATTTTATTCATCAGGTTCTTCTGTTGGCAGTTATCAATCATCATGAATGCAATGCGTTTTCCAAACAAATTGGATCCCTCCAAATCAAAACAAATTGAAGACAAAAGCTTCACACTCCATTACTGGTTCCTTCCACAATGCTTCATCTGATAAACATCTAATAACAATTCTGACAATATACCATTTCAGCTGAGCTTCACTTGTTAAATCGGCAGTGCATACAAACTAGATCTTATCTTTGCTCCCAACAATATGGCATACATGTATAATAATGAAGGTTATTTGCATGTAAAATGGAACTCACACTGCATACTATTGAGAGAGATAGACTGGCAATCTAACAAATTATGTAAAGGACAAAGGATGAATTTCATGCGTTTCCAATAGGATCCAACACAACAAAAAGATGACCAACCAGAATCAAGCCCTGTACCATGATTTGCATTACATATTACATAGTAATTCTATAAATCTATTTCATATACTGCATCATTCTCAAATGCAGCAACAAACAGGCCTCAATATGTCATGATTAACCTATTGACTTCTGGCATATCTCATTCCCATACACTTATTACAGGGACAACCTGGCTCCCACAACCCAAGGATGCAGAAATACTGCAGTCAATGGAAACAACTTTTGTACCTTTGCTTCACCCCTCCCTCCACGGCTAACTTGATGTGGGTTTCCATGGTGATGGACCATAGATGAGTAATCAATGGGTTTGTCTATGCCATGGCCATCTTATTACCCTGTGTACACAAGCTTGTGCACATACTGAAAAGAAGGGTCTATATAATTGGTGCCTCGAGAGTGCAAATAATGAAAAATAGGGATTTGAATCAGCACTGTATGGTCTGCACTATGACATTGTCATTCTCATGTTCACATTATAGAAGCACATCTCTCTAACTCCCCTCCCCCCTTACACATAAACATTTACACTATACACATTCATAGTACATACAGTATGTAGACTACTAAATTTAAAATACACACACATGCACTACATTTAGTGTGTACGCTATTCAATTACATATTATGCGATTAAATTCAATATACACACACCAAGATGGAAAACAAAGATCACAATTTCACACTGGCAATTGGCAAAATACATGAAAGGAGTTCCAATAGTAATACTGTTTCTCTGTTTACTGTTTCAGTAATCTGTTCCTCTGCTTTGATTCAATTCAACTTGTTATTGAAGTTTCATTTCCCTTTGAAACTAAATCACCCATTCAGACCTCCAAGAAGGCAACCATTCACGTTTCCTTTTCATAAAATCTATTCGTGCCTAAAAAAATCGGATTATATGAGGGAAACAAAAGGTTCAAATAGGAGACGCCTCACCTTGCCAAGCACTGGTGTGTAGGATGGAAACAATGAAAGTGTATGACATTATGAGCGTGTGGGTTACAATACAAAGAAAATGTGTAATGAAGCTTCCTTGGTACATACTGTAGCATTCAGAGCAAATGATGGTACAGCATAAATTATGTTACAAGAGACAAGGAAATGGCACTGGCATGTTTGCAAGGAATCCATGCCATTCGTGCTGATCAAGCTTCCTGTTTGGTCACCTATGTGATTCTATTACCATCATCTTCTATGATATCGTGCTCCGATTTTATTTAATAACATTCCTGTTAACCTTCAATTGTGTACCTCTTCAGAATCATTTCAAAAATGATGTCACATATTCTAATAATTGCAGACCTGACTAGGTAATATGCTATTATGTTCAAGTGCAGGGCACCCTTGAAAAGCAGTGTTTTTTTTTTTTTAACTTAATAGACCTGCCCTGTATTTTTATTTGTTAATAGAGAATACATGGATGAATAGGTACATCACACTGAATAAGTCATATTCACATTATTAATATTATGTAAAATCATATTTTAAAAAAGTTTTGTTTAGGTTTTGGGGGTCAGTGGTGTAGATGGACAAGGGACATGTAAAATCATAATCCGTTACCAATATACTGTATGTAACTTTAACAAGAGGTTTTGTTTACAGATTAGAAAATGTTAGCTCATTAGTAAGCTACATACATAAACTGCTTGGATTGCATGTCAAATACCGGTATATATTGGGAAGTATCATAGCATACAGTGGTCTTTACATCCAATGGCCTTCCTGTACTAAAGGTTGTCAATACAGATTTGCATGTATTCTACCCAAAATATAGGCCAATTTAAAGCATTTTTGTTTTACTTGCTCTAGATCGTTATAAGCTTTGGTGGTCATATGACATTGATGCCTCGATTATTACAAAGACAGATGGGGGTGAATTTCTTCACTCCTCGTTACCTTGGAAATCAATTAGTTCTGGCTGAGATGAATGGCTATCAGTTTGGATGCTAACAGACTATTAAACAGCGCTCAGCTGCCAACTGGAGCAGAAAATTGACCTAACACATCATTTAAATGATGAATGGTACTGAGCAGATGATTGACCCACGAATGGTGGTGTGTTTTCGTAACAACATGGAGAGGTGCAGTAACAGGTATATACAGTCATTGACATAATGTTCACAACTTCACACACTGTAATTGCTGTAGTATTTAATGTCAATTAAAGTTCCTCCTATTTTGTCTGATGCATGAGAAGTGCAAGTTAATGTACAAAGGTAAAACATTGATAAGAGGACTGTTTTGAAAGAATTCAACTTCATGACAAAGCATGTAATGAAAGTTCCAATCACATAAATTTCTTATACCAAGTACTTGGTACTACATGGTGCAATACCTAATTAGAATTACCACACAAATTGGATCTACATGTATCGCACTCAATCATTATGATCATTAAATAATCAGCTTGTATGGTACAGACACGTCACGCATTGTCTTTGTCCTGCAAATCAGGCCAAGTTCCTGTATCATTTTCCATTAACACGATCATATTACAGGTAATTAACTTTTACTAAGATGCGAAATTTAAGACTGGCACTTCAACACTCTAATTTCACCTGCACATTTAACATATAATTGACAAGTATCAATTGCAGTAAACCTAGATACTCATTTCTATAAGCACACTTGTGCTGAAAGAGCATATTATCATTCACAGTATTCAAATGCAACATTTGAAAGAAATGATGAAGAAAGCATGATAAATCTAATAAAAGAAAATGAAGAAAATTCACACATTTGTAAGCCTGTTTTTATGGAAAAGTGATAAAAATCATATACTTGGATTATGTTTTTTTACCAAAATGTGTTTCTTTATGCAGTTTTCACCCTGGCATCTTTTTGGCAAATCATATCTAACTCAACTAACTCATTACCAAATTATCCCATGTCAATTAAAATACAGATTTTTGCCTTCAATGTTATACACAATGCAATTAAGGACAGGCTGCAAAAAGTCCCCTTGAATATTATGTTTTGAGGGGAAGCAGGGAGGGGGGTGTTAAGTATAGAGTAGTTTAAATTAACCTGACGAAAACAAGTACACTTTTCACCTGTGGGAGGTCCAAGTTATAGCAATAATCAATAACATAAACATCAAGATAAATGGAAGCCATCAAAACAAGAGATATGGTTTGATCAATAAAACATCAAACAATCATTTCATTGTTATGATGTCTGTTTTCCATCCTACTCATCTATTGTCTGAAGTATGGACATCCAAGTGTCAATATTGGTAAGACCAATTCAACCTGTCATATTGATCCCAGGATGAGGTCGGTCTCAGACCATTAATCAAATATAACTATTGAGGTAAATATCATATCATAGAGGGCTAAGCAAGCAATATTTGCTCATATTCACGACACCACTGATTGATAATTTGTTGATGATGCAGTTCAGTGTTCAGCGAGTCTTATTTATTCTTTAGCCTCGACCCTGTGTGATTCATCCCCAGGGGGTTCTCTATTCATAAAGCTGAACAAATCAATACATGCAAATTTACTCTTAGCACAAGAAGGGTCAGTGATTACATATAGTGATGGCATGAAATAGAAAGTTGTGTAAAAATTTCATGATGATAAACTGCACAAGAAAATGCAATTCATGAAATTCACACAGGAATATAGGGTCTCAAAACTTGTGTATCTCTATCGCAGGCTTGATATGCAGAATTGTGGGGGGAAATGGTAAGGTAAAAAAACAAAAATGTGTGATGAGAACCTCACACCTAGGTATGCAAAATTGTACATAACTTGGTAATGTCTGCAATAGGGATAGACTCCCTTTAATTGGTGGATGTTATAGCCTTTTAGCCAGGGATCACCATTGGTCTAGACCCTGTGAGTCCCAACGCTGGGGGCAGAGATATTCATTCCCAGAGCTACAAAAATCAATAAATGCAACTTATTGGCATAATAAGGGTCAGTGACTGGAACTCAATTGTTTTACATTTCCACTCTATTATTTGGTCCAGACCCTGTGCATCTGCTACACAAGGAGGCTTCGATGAGAAAGCTTCATAAATCAATAAATGCAATTTTATTTCTAGAATAATCAGCCTCCATGATTGATAATTAGAGGATGTAATGGGTGGCTTGTTAGCTTTTTTTTCTCTATTCTCTGGCCTAGACTCTGGGTGTCACATCCCCAGTGAGATACTCAGTCACAAATAGTAGGTATGCATTAAACCTTTCCTGAGCAGATAAGTAGACTCAAATTGAAATTACACTTTCATCTAAAACCAGTAGCAAGCAAAGAGTGTTCTACTTCGGGTGCCCCGTGGTTTTGTGGTGCGTCTACATTAGACCATAATAGTTTGGGAAGATTTCTAACGTTTGGCATGCACAAAAAAAAAAAAAAAAATGATGGAATATTCAACAGCTAGAGAATAGGGCATACATGTATAACCATCAATGTTGGTGAAAAAATTAGTATGGTATTTGCTTGTTAAGGCTAATGAAGACACATAGACCAGGAGTCAGAAGCAGTACACTGCAGTATGTACACATTTGGATGTATTCTAAATCACCCTTGAATATTATGCAGCACTTCAACCCTTATTTAAAGGGTATCAATTTGACCAATGATGCCAAAAAACATAGGTTCTTGATAATTTTGATATAAATGTATTGATTACCAACTTGAAATATATTGCATCATTCATTAATAACCCTATTCTAACTCTCTCATAATGCATCATAAATTGATTTTTGTGTAAGGGTCTAGACAAAAAATTCTACAAACCCTTCCATGACTATTAGAACTCTGCAAGCAATGTAAATGGACCAAAAAATCCTTTTTCTTATTCGTATCTTTGAGAAACAACTGGGTCATGAAAGAAGTTGCAAAAAGATCAACATCAATAGCGATAAGCTGTCCTTAGAAACCGTTACATCTCCAACAGCTCTCTTTCCTCCTTCAACTCCACCATTTACAAGAACCCTCTCAGCACCACACCATAAAAGGCCTACTGAGTTATAAATGCTTAATGAACCAATGGTACTGCAAGGGTTAACTGTGATTAGCAGCAGCAGATGGAATAGGAAGACTCCATTGAATTACACACAAAGCTCTCTACCCTTCCCACCGCTGCCACCAATGTCCTTTGTGCAGCTTCAAAAGCCTCCACAGGAACACACACACAGACGGGGACAAAGCAACAAACGTCAGGTTCTATAGGTGGTGATAATGCTGGCAGTGTCTGCAGCTGCCTCTGTGGATATGGAGTTGACTTTGCGTCATGGATAGATTGATCCATCATCCAAGGCTACATTTGGCTGTGTCTGACTGCATGGCAGACAATATTCATAAGTCATATCATTAATGATATATACATGTATGCAGAAATTTGGCTGAACAGCAATGTGATTTAGACGCCAGTTGAAATAATTCAAAATGTGCTCTACTCTGAAACATTTTGTCTGAATGTTCAGTGGATGAGCCTAACAAAGCAGTAACATATAAACAATTTTAACTCTTAGCTCGCTTCGTTCGACTTGCGGCACATACAGCGGGCTGCCAAGTTCGACTCAAGTCACATTTCGCGCACAATGCATACGGAACGCATTTAATTGTATTGTGCGCGCACACATACAATAGCGACAAACTGCTACCTCCCTATATAACAATAAGAGGATCAGAGTATCAATAGGCAGGAAGTCTCCCAGGACAGGAAGTCTATTGAGAAGTACCAAGGGTCAATTCCAATAGAGGAGTTTAGTTCATTGTTAGCTTATTCTTTTTGAATGCATCGTTTAAATCTAAATCTAAATTGCTTGGTTCATTATTCCCATAAAGACATGGGTTTGGTATGTAATGAAAGCTAAAGAACACATCTTTTCTATGAACTAACTTAAGAGAATAACCTTCATTAGGAAATATTGAACATAAGAGGTATAAGTTAGCCTCCAAAACGATAATTTAGAGATAGAATATAAAGTTATAATTCTCAGAATCTATGATATTATACATGTACATGAAAAAAATGATACCATTGGCAAAAGTACATGTATTACTTTCTCTTAGTCTTTGCTACACATTTTTTTTTTCATCACGACAAGTCAATAAAAAGATATTGCAAGTTGAGTAAGACAGTGCATGCAAAGCCCCTCTGAATGTGGCACCCTGAAATTAATGTGGCGCAGGGGAGATAGTGTGCGTGGCGGGCAAAGAGTTAAGCATGGAGATGGAGCTACTGTAGTACAGCATGCACAATCCTATGTACATGTACATGTAGTATGCATAACTGCTGGTTAGTAATTGAAATCATTCAGCCAATAGGTGAGCTTGATTTGGTGAACTCATACCCCAATTGTCTCAATTATAAAAGATCCCCCTGATGAAAAACAAATGAGTCCACAAAACACAATTTGCAGAGCAATTTCGCAAGCCAAAACTCATTGTTCCTTTGGTACAGGTAGTAGTGTGAACTGCTAGTTAACATGATGATTTTTGTATTCATTGCCTACCATTTAATTGCCTACAATTTAATTGAAATAGAAACTCTCACAATCTAGTGTAAGCAAATTCAAACCAAATTATCTACAAGTTAAAACTTCATGTTAAGAGCCTATATCACTCTATGCCTAATAATATATAGATACTCTATCAATTAAACACATCTACATTGTAGTTTCCGCAAATGTATCATACATGAAGCCCCCCCCCCCCCCCCCCCCCCCTGGTAAAGAATTCAATCTTCAAACCCCAAAAGTACAGGCAACTTCACACAATCCAGCTACAGCCCTCCCAAGGGTGTACAGCCTAGAACAAGCTGAAACACCATCCACCATTCCATGCCCGTCTCCATGGTGATACCACAAGCTTTAAATCTGAGAGGGTAAACAGAGAGGGGGATGTTTACCCAGCTTGTCTATGTACAGTGTGAGCTGTGAGTTGAGCTCATAATCTGATAATGGCTTCCTACATGTGGTGTGTCCTGCCACTGATAGGATTAATCCACAGGCTCATTTACACTCATAAATCACTACTGACTAAAACTCCTAACTTTATCATTAGCATTGTGAATGACACTGGTCCAAAAGTGTTGTGTTTGGCTACCAACAAAACTCCACAGGCTTTTTGGCAAGTAGTTGGCTTGCAAGACATCCATCCATCTTCCATTCCTGGGCTCATTCCACTCATAAACCAGTATTAATTAAAAAAAAAAAAAAAAACTTTCTTTCTTTTCATCTCAATTTGTCTACACTGGTCAAAAAAGCATGCAGGGTTTGACTACAAACAAACATCACAACTTTTCAAATTAAAATTTTTAAAAATCACTCCTGCGGGAGCGTGTGCATTTTTTTAAAGAAAGTTCTTGACTGTATTTGCAACTGAATTCCACAATAAGATTGTGACTTGAAAACCGTTTCCTTCAAGGCCCTCACCAATCCAACGCAGTGTAAATGGTGGGTAGAATTTTATTACCAGCTTTATAGCAGCATTTCCTGACCACTGTGCATATACTGCATGGCACTGTATCAATAACTCATTTGATGGTCACCAAAGTACTGCATAATTAAGGCTCTTGTCAGCACTGGATTTGCCCATGATTAAAAGGACTCATTGGCTTTAGGGATGACTGACAAATGACATTGAGTATTGTCTACATGTACTCATTTATGTTGAAGAAAAAAGTTGGAATGTGGCACTGTTTTGCAAAAAAATGTATACATATACCACAGGAAATGAATGACTGGGTAAGGCCTAACTGTGTATTCCTGTCATTGCAACTTCAACTGCACATCACAGCTATCACACATTGCGAATGAAAATAAATCTACTTGTCCAGCATGTGCAGTACAATGAAGTAACCTTGATTTTTGTTTACAAGTATTGCTTTACAGGTCTATTCTGTTAAAGAGGGCATGACTTTTTAATCTCCATTGATGTCAATGAAAAGATTTTTCTTGAATACTCCAAATTTGATTTGGACTCAATGATGCAAAGTATATCTCAAATTCTTTATTAGCCCTTTGCGGGTCAGCCAGACATCTACTCTATGGGGTTTGTGTGTGAGTGTATTACTTGTGCAAAAAGGCGTTGATAGCACTGAAAGAATTATTAGCCCTGGCGGGTGTTTCACCAAGCTGTTTGTAAGTTACGAACGACTTTACGAGCGACTGGTGATCCCTTCTTGTGCTAAATCAGATTCTAAATGAAAGCGTGGTATCACATTTAGCACAAGAAGGGATCACCAGTCGCTCGTAAAGTCGTTCGTAACTTACGAACAGCTTGGTGAAACACCCTCCTGCATGCATAAAATACATGTACCATTAACATGATAATGTAGATGAAGCACTATTACTTGCTGGTTAAAACTATGACTAAAACCATGGATAAAACACATTGATCTAAAGATTAATATTCATGCACTAACTGAATGAAAACATGGAGGACGCTACTCCAACATGCATGGTTAGTTATGCGTGACATTGAGTGTTTGCCCCGGGGTTGTGTGCTTAACATTGAATCAACCACTGTGGTTAGCAATAACAAATTATCAATAGACCATAGTACCCACTACAGTAATCCCATGCTAAGAGGTTGGCAAAACGTGGCAGTAAAAAAAGGAAGACAAGATCAACCTTTCACTGTAAAGGGGATCATTGCGTCTCCTTTCATTTTTAGCAACCAAATTGATAGCACATTTTTTACATAGAGAGCCTACAGGCTAAATTATATCCATGATAATTGTTTGCTGTTGAAAATTATAATAACAAACAAAGGAATTATTTAATGAATTATGACACGAAATTTATCATTCTGAATTTTAAAGACTCAAAGTATTGGTATAGGTTGCATGAACGAGCAATCAGTACTATAAATATCTTTCACTGAGATAAACAAAACAGTATCGCACTGTAATTCAGGTCCACTGGGAAACCTTAAAATGTTGTAGAATTACTATTAATGTACTTTGCAATTTCGGTTTATAGCATTGCAATATTGTTTGTAACGGTACAGAGCTGCATGGTAGCTGTGTGGCACATCATGTGCACATACTTTCTATTTACAACGAAATAGCCGAGGGACACACGATATGCAGTCTTTAAAATGTACAATGTAAATGTAGGTGGTCTTTATGTAAAGGTCTCTACATGTTTCTATGAGAAACATTGTTCTGACTTCTGAGGAAACAGAACTTTTGTTCTTTCTATATATACCTGTAGGTGGTCGCTATAGCAGGTTTCACTGTATTGTATTATCTGACTGACAGGAGATTAATCCAGCAGTCAGCCATATCCCACAGGATCCACAAACACACCCACCTCACATCTACACAGACCTGCAAGTTTAGGCAACCACTTGGTATTTTATGAATGAGACTTGACTTGACTCTGCAACCCCTCTATTTGCAGTTGTTATCTCCCGATGTTTATCTCTAATGTAAACTCATCCAGCAGCCATCTACACGTGTAGTCTTGTCAGAGGGCTCCTTTTCATGCAACCTCATTTTACATTCCCACCAATGTTTGCTGACTTTGTTTTCCAACCTCCATGATCAATCAATAGAGGTTTATTGATTTGATGAGGTTGAGAAACAACTTCATTAAGGTAGGGTAAATGGGCATGACGCTAACCAAGTGTTTATACTTGGTGGAACTAACTGAATTGCATTTACCATGGACCCTGTATTTATCAACCTTAACATGGTGGCAGAGAAACTGCAATATGCAACCCACATAGAAATGATGGATGACTGATTGTGATAAAACCTGTTTGATTGTGAAAGAACCTGACAAAATGCCATAACCTTGCACAGGTTTCAAACTAGGCGACTGAATGGAAAATACAAGATTAAAAGGAATGAGAGCAAAAGTTAGTAAAATTTTAACAGTACATGGAGAGGGGTCACTAGATATTTACACAACTAGGGTGTACACTGTAAAATCTACATTATAGCATAATCACCATAAAGACTAAAAGACAAAGAACAAAATTGAAATCAAGTTTACCAAATTCCAAAACATGCATCATGATGACTCGATACTTTTAAGAGGTACATGTATGATACTAAAGAAAAATCCATTTATGTAACTGTAGTTGAGAGATTTCTTGTTTTATACAAAATTTGTATTAAACAAGATATATTTGATATATCTGAGAGATACAAATCCATGGAGGTATCTTATATTTGTACAGTTGTATGAATGAAGAAGTTACACCATTTAGATATTAACCCTTTGCAAACTGTTACTTTTGGGAATTGTGTGTATTACATATGAAAGAAGTACATACTACATATGGCACTTGAAGAATTAAAGGGAGTATTGTTGACACTAAGAAAGTTTGAAATCAGTATGTACACTCTGTCTCTAACCACTGCAAAGTGTATTTCCTGCAAATGAAGATTCTACAACCATTTCTCCTTTAAATATTATTGATAATCCAAGCCATCCTGTCATGCTACTAGGGGCAGATTGTTTACTATGGTTGCTAGGGTAAACACAGCACCCCAGCCATCAGGAAACTACCCAGCTGCCTTGTGATGCAGCGCAGTATGCGCGTATAGAGCATAATGCAAGTATACAGTAGCAAATCCATACAGTTCACTTTAACCAACTGTGTGCTTCATTATCATAAGTACATTGACATAACACAGGGGTAACCCAAAGTTGCACACAATGGGTTCATTAGTGCATGCAAGGTACGTGTATATTGTTTTTATTGTGAACTGTCATCAGCAGGATATGTGTATACAAAAGAGTCACCTGGTTCATAGATTTATTGATCCAACTTTCATCATAAATGTCTGATCTCTTTCAAGTCCAAATTTCAAACATTTTCATGGAAGCACTTTACTAGAAACACGTACTATGAGTGAGTTACTTGAACTTCTTATCAAAAGAAAATATCAATGGATCTATCTCATTGGGGATGATATTCAAATGTACTTCAGTCCTTTCGATTTGCTTTGAACAGTGGTGTTGTCCTAGTGTAAACACTATAATGATTTATTATGTCAGAGTCTTCCGCTACTTTTATTCTAAAGTTTATTATGCTGTTTTATTCGCGGCTTGGAATTTCATAAGGCATTGGGTCTACTGTGGAGCAGAAGGAAGAGCATGTAACCTTTCAAAGTTTTCTCATCATAATGAAAGACTTCCTACCGCTATGGTTTCTGGACTACTGATTCTAATAACACACTCTACTTAGCAGAACTGTCCAAACGACAACAAATTAGACGTGACAAGTTAAAGGTAAGGTTATACAGTATGTGCTGAAGACTATAGAGTCTGTAATCGATGGGATGCCATAGCTGTTTTCAGGATACCAGAAAAGAATAATATTGATATCAAACAATCTTTAAAATCAAACGAAATACTAACCCATGCAATAATCATGGCAGAATGGATCCACCATGATTAAAGCCCATAATTACCACTACTACCCCTCAGCCTTGAATGCCATTTCACAAATACTAGGATCTTCAAAGTTCCTTAAAGATTGTCAGTCCCTTTTGCAAGCTTAAAATTTGAAATCATCTGTCACGATCGTAAATTGAAGAAAGTGTGATTGAAGACCATTTCTAAGAATATAGCATGTTGAAGCTTTCTGTATATGTAAAAAATTTCAGCCGTTAAATTTCAAACCGACTTTTTTCGTACCACGAAAAAAGTATTAGTCTTTGTTACAGTATCTATGTGGTTATTATGTGTGTGTGAAATCCTAATTTTATGAGTAACTACCAAACTTTGGAGATGATTCCTTCTGAAGAACATTTTTTTTCATAATGCGTTTTATAATTTGATTAACAGATTAATCAATAAAGCAGATATTTCAACACAAGCTGCTAAGAGTCTGGGGTAAAGACTATTAATCAGACGTTGTTTACGTGCATTATTTGAATTTTACACTACGTTTCAGTTTCAAATTGTGAATATAGAGCTTGCTAAGACTTCTCTAAATGTTTTGCCAATGTTTCGATGGTTTTGTGGTGATCTGAAAAAGGGACTGGCTGTCTTTAAACACTGTTATCTCAACCATTTTTTTTATGTCACTTCATTATGCATTGCCTGGAATGGAACCTTCTGTGACACTTTCACAAAGCAATCATCTATATTCAGCAAAAATAGTTCTCATGTTCTTTACCTGAAGAGAACCTATTATTATTTGATTGATTTGCAAAATTTATTACATTCCTCAAGCCGATTGTGTTTCAAGGTGAGCTCAGCGTGATCTCTTCCCTTTAAGATCTGCTGTCACCCTTTCTTTTCTTGACGGCCCAGTTGTGGTTTGTAACACATGTTCAGGCGAAACAGCGTGATGTCACAAGAGAGACATCATGTACTAGTCTACACTCACAGATTTTACAATCACAAAATGACCTATGAATTTAGAATTCAAACTATATCGTAGCACAATAAGTGATTACTTCCCTTTAAAAAAACGTCCTCACCTTTTCTTTCCTTGAAGGCCCAGTGGTGGTTTGTAACACATGTTCAGGCGAAACAGCGTGATGTTACAAGCTTAACATAGCACAGCACCCTGGCCTGCACTCACATATTCTACAATCACATTAGCCTAGAGCTCCATGAAAACAAACATCTTATAAACTGGTTTAACTAATATAGTAATTGATAACATCCCTTTAATATTGTTCCTCCCACATTCTTCCCTTTAAGGCACAGTTGCGGTTAGGAACGCGTGTTCAACTTGAACAGCGTGATGTCACAAGCAGAACAAGCAGTAGATTGATTTTGCAGGCTGTAATAAGTCTACGCTCAATCATGTCTCGATGCAATGAACTGTTTTTACAGTACCATGCCTTTCTTGAAGAGGGATACTAAAGTATATATTCATCATCTCTCATAACATTTTAATGTTTTGAATATCAAAAGTCCTAGCCTGGCTTCCAGGCTGTTGGGCATTTCTAAGCCAAACAATTCAATAAAGCAGTCTGGCTGCAGTAGACTAATCATTCTAAATTTCTTCTCCAGGAAACAGGAGAATGATGCAGAGACAAGTCTTAGAATATTAGACCTTATTTTGTCAGTTTGGATCAGAAATGTACAACAGACTGGAAGCCAGGATAATCAAGAACGAGCAACATAATTGCTGGTAATTTGTTCACTGTATTTGCAGGCAGATTGGAGAGAAACACTGTAGAGATGAAAAGCAAAATGTGAAAGAAAGGCATTAATAGCTGGCATTCAAAGTGTTTATATTTTGAGACTATGTGCGAGGACATTGGCAGCCACAAATGTCATCCTCCTCAGCTCTCACACAGACCATGAAGGAGACAATCAGAGCAGAGAGGCACATCCATTCCATGCATCTGATCGGCGACATAGTCTTATAGCCAACGTAAAATGAAGTCAGCGCAATGAATATGGGCAGTGCCTCTTTTTGAGATCAATCAATTTCTCCAGGAGTGTCCGCTTGTCTCACACTGTCTCGCATGAAGATATGATACATGTAGATTGCCGTTTATTGTTTATAGTGTATTTTAATGTTTCTATATCAAGTATGTACAGTGTAAATACATCAGATTTTTATTAATCATAAAGAGTGGAAATAACAAGCACCAAACATATATCAAAATCTTATTAAGAATCTATTGATATTTTAGATTGTGATTTAAGATAATGATATGCCAGTCATGGATTTAAATGTACATTTTGTGTATATTATCACAATAAATAAATAAGCAGGTTACCTTCAATGCTGTATACAAAAAAAAATATGGTATTTCTAATAATATACAATGTGGGTTTTTTATCATATACTACTAGTGCATGTATATAAGGGTCTAGCCTCTCAAGAACTTAAGTAGGACACCTTGTGCATCACACTGGAGGTTACCAAGCCCACCGTAGGCTAAATTATCATAAATGGCTTTCCAGACGCTGGTTTTAGATGAGCTAGCTGCCCCTCCAAGATCAAGGAGGCATCAGTAATGCATTGCCTCTGTCAGGTTCATCACGTGTCCTAATTTGACTTTCTCTGTGATAATATGCCCAAGACCTGTGTATGATATCGGCATATGCATTGTACATGAAGCATCATGGACATACTGGAATGACTTATCTTCCAAATGTAATTGATGCATACTTATTGCTTGAAAGTTAAAGCTAAGGAAAAATTGTACTTGGATTTGCAATTTTGTAATCATATACTGTATATGTAGAGAGTAATGTCCTTAACCTTTGCATGCCAAATAAATGTGTGGTGTATGGGATTTGTGTGTGTTACTTGTGAATAAATTCACCATGGTACATGCTTGTAAAGAGTTAATTGCAGATCCTTACTTGTATGTTTCTGACCTCAACATTGTTTTTGCACTTGGACTTATTTGAAATTTACAGGTAATTCAACACAAGAAAATATATGTTCATTGTGCTCGCCTTGTGCTGTACAAATACATACATTTTGTCTGTGTATGTGAGCATTGATAACCAAAAGAGTATAACCAGCTCATTAGAATGATTTCACACTCACTCTTTAGAATGTTACATTATACTGTAGTCTTTCCCTTGAATCCTGTTGCTATGCAAGGTAACCATGGAGTCAGATGAAAGGCATCTCAACTTCCTAAAACAAGCCACCCCACGCCCCCTCAAGAGAGCAAGCAGCATCTTCAGAAGACGGAAGACAGGACAAAGACAATCTCTTCCCATCCTCCATCAGGCACCCCTGCATCATGACTGTACTCGAAAGGTGCATCCACACTATGCATATCAATTCATGAGAATCTTAACTTCATGAGAATTTCAAAATCATGACATTAACACAGGACAGTTATTCAATTCTGAATAAGCTGCATATTTAGACAAAAGACAAGACAAAGACACTCTCTCCCCATCCCCATTAGGCACCCCTGTTAAAGACTGTGCTTCAAAGGTGCATTCACACTAGGCATTTCAATTCATGAAAACAACTTTTTTTCAAATCTGAATAAGCAGCATATTCATATGAAAGAAAAGACAAAAACACTCTCTCCTCATCCACAATTATTCACCCAAGTACCATAACTGTACATGTACATACTTCAAAAGTGCATCCACACCAGGCATTTGAGTTCATGAGAATAACTCTGGAGAATTTTTCAATTCTGCATGATTTATAAATCAACTTGTTCTTACATCCTTACATCAGTGGCTTCCAATTCATAAAAATTTGCCCTCTATCAAATTTGCTTTAAATGTCAAACATTTCAGATGGATACGTCATATTCTTTCTACACGTTAACAGCATGCACTACTGGCGCACTAGTTAATGAATTAACCCACTTTGCTTGATATAACATTCTGGCATTGCAGGGTATTTTTTAATCAGCATTAATTGCTGTACAAATGTGTGTGACTATGGTCAAACTCACAGCAATATACAATGGGTGAATGTATGTAAGTGTAGTGTAACTTCTTTACGAGTAGTGCTATTATTAGTACAATGGCAAAAATAGAAAAATTGTTTTTTATAAGTACTGATTAAACAGATTTCAATCACAAAGGCATGAGGTTTTCAAGATATGAAGTCGGTCATTGGATCGCTGCTGTGAGCTACAGAAAATGGTGATTAAATTGATTATCTACAATCTACAAACAGAAATACTATGGATCTTCCAGAGAGTTAATGCATACTTACATACATTCCTTTTTCTGATTTGACAATCATGTTTGCCAATCTGGTTGCCAACAAAAGATAGAAATCTGTTTTTACTTCATTTTTACTACTTCCCTAGCCATACCCAAACATAGAATCAAGAGATATAATCTTCAAGCAATTTGATCCATCACATTGACATACATCATGTACATGTACATGTCTGTGGTTAAGTTAACTGCCTGTTCATATTGACAAGCTTTCTGATAAAGTACTATGATATGATTGTGTGTTCAATAAATTACTTAATAGTCCATTGCAGGGTATAGTCCCCAGTGTAGAAAATGTGGGGTGCAAACACCAAGCGTCAGGTCCAAAAAGTGATCATGAGTCCCGTGTTAATTTACTGCACCACCCGTTAAAATACATGTATTATCAGTCTTATCATTCCTATTGCTTGTACTTTCTTTGAGCCATGTGTTCCATAATTGTAAGTGCATCATGCGTTACATCCAACTCAGAAATCTGACAAGAAGTGACTTTTTGCTCTTTTGAGCCACCAAGATTTTCTGCTATTAGAAACTATTTTTAAAATCCAAGAAATGTCATAATTCCCCCTCCCCCCCCCCCCCAAAAAAAAAGGAAATGTCTGCATAAGGGCCAGTATACAGGGCAAAAGTGTTGGACATTGTCTAAACGCTTGGGACAGGGCATAATATACCTGTACATTGTACAACACTCAGTCTCACATGACATATGATATTTCAATGAAACTTTTAGTTCACACACACAGGGTAAACTGTAACACACCAAATCGGATAGCACCTGATTCCCTGAATCTCTAGGGAAGCTGAACGGTAGACCTTACACCCCCCCCCCCCCCCCCCCCACCTCCCCACCTTCCACGTGGAGCTCCCGCCGGCGACTCACGCGCCTGATATCGTGCCAAGTTCGGGAGCCTGTTCGCTGAGCATTACGCTGCTTCCTCCTCTTTCACCATTGCACAATGTTCAGTACATTAGTCACGGTGATTGCGCAATACAACATGGGCTAGCACATGTACACATTTGTTACAATAATCACATCGTGTTCTTGTGATCACGATGCTACATGCTCAGCACCACTTACACATGCTCAGCCATTTGAAGGTGACTTAAGCCCCAATGTTTCCCATGAAAGTGAGTGATCATAAATCAGACCTAGTAATCATGATTTTCAAAACATTCAGGGCTTTTCTATATTGTATACATGTAGAGTATTTCCTCCAAATTTACTGACCTGGTTTTCAGATTTTTCTGCTTTGATTCAATTCAATTTTTTTTTCAGGCTTTCATTCTCCTTTAAGAAAAGTCCAAGTTTGAAATATGTCACATATTTATGGCCTGTGACAGATTTACCCCATGGACTTCTGACCCTTGGCTCAGCAGTATTAGATAGGCCTACCATACTTTTACCTCGGCTAGCCTGGCTTCCAAGCTGTTGCACATTTCTGATTAAAATTGAAAGGAAAGTCTTATATTCTAAGACAGGTTATTTTATCATTCTCTTCTTTCCTCAGCCGGGGAATATATGAGAATTATTTTAAACTAAGTCAACTGCAGACTGACCCCTTTATTTGAAAAGTTTAGTTAAAGAAATGCCCAAACAGCCTGGGAGCCAGGCTACATTCTAGAAGATTGCATTCTTCTTTTGAGAAAGCACTCTGACCAGACAAGATGGAATTTCACATCTAATCTCACAGCTCTGCTCTGACATCTAAAATATGTCCAGGATTCCAATATCACTTTTCATTGTTAATCCTCATGACCTATGAATACAGCATAGTATGTCCTCACAGCCCTTGCCATAAACTCTTTAAGCACCATTGGTGCATTTTAGAACAATCAATACACACAAACTCTATACAGCCGCAGATTATCTGCTGCACAAAGAGTTTTTAATGTTTTGCATCCCAAATATGGCTGGTCTATGTGATTTATGTGTATTACCATGGCACACACAGAGTTAAAGAGTATATTATTTGAGCATCTTTCACTACCATGTATACCCATGCCTGTATAACACTGAAATATGTTTAAACTTGGACAAGATTGAAGACAGGAAGAGAAGTGGGGGAAGAGGAGAGGGAAGAGAATCAGAGAAGGAAGAAGACAATAGAAAGGAGCAGACGAGGTATGGAAAGGATGTTCTGGAAGGGAAGGTGGTAGAGAAATAGGTCAGGAAAAGTGAAAAAAATGAGACAAAAAGAAAAGGAGACAGAAGGAACAAAAACATGAGCAGAACAAAGCAGAAGGAAGAATAAGAGAAAACGAGAAGTACAAAGAAATGTATTTATTCCCAGTGCTACTCATTTCAGCAAACACTTATGAATGATGACAAGTCAAATTAGAGTTAGGAATGGTATCAAATTTTATTTGTCATCCATACATGTGGCCTTAGTGCATTCTTGTTATATTTAGAGCCTAAAACTTGATCCCTAGATGCCTGGGTTAGGATCAGTGAACCACAGACTGGGTGCTAAGCATGCATGGCCCAGGCTTGTTGAGAGACCCATTCATCTTGAGCTCCTCTGATTTCAGTAACCCTCTCAGTCCCCCAGGTAATCTATTGTGTTGTATTTAACACAGAGATATGATTAGTTGGTACTGAGAGGGTTAGCCCACTTATCTAATGATCATGTACAGTACGTATGAATCATTTGGGAATGGATGTTCATGCTTAAACAAGTTTTCGAACATTTGAAGAAATATATAGTATAGACATGTAAGATTCTTTCAAACATAAAAACACACAAACACACACACTCCATGATGAAAACATCAATTCTGTTTGTATATGCTAATCCATTAGCAGTTAACAGTGTACATTATTCATAAACGTGAAGTATTACCGTTAAGTTTTCATAAGTTGAGTGTACATGAGTAGATTTGTACTCAACTGAGGCCGAAATAAATCTTATTTTAAATCACAGCCTGAAATTTGACAAGCTTTCAGTGGATTGTGCGCTGTAAAACACACTCTCAAAAATGGAAAGCTTTGTTGAATGATGGATGTAAATTATGGCTCTTCAATGCACTATTCTCTGTGGAGTCTGCACAGCAAACAATCATGCTCTCCCAATCTACAGACATGACGGATGGGTATCAATATTGCAAGCTGTACTCTGTACATATTGTGTAGCCTGGCTTCCAGGCTGTATGATATTTCTAATACAAAATTTAACAAGTACACATTTGGGTCTAGCACAGACCAGACTAATTCTCCTCTTCTGAGGTGTTTTTTTGGCGAGCCTGAGAATAATTTGAGAGTGGTTCTAAGAGCTAGAGCTACATATAATAACTCCATGGTTATGCTACTGCAGCTAAATTGGATCATTAAAATGTTTGGATTAGAAATGCTGTACAGCCTGAAATCGAGGCTACGTGCAAGCATGGACATAAAGTGTACTGTGCTAGGTGATGCATCGTCTGTCCTGCCCTTTCGAAAGGCTGTCAGGAACAATAAACAAAATGCAGACATCATATGCTGAACGTATAACGTGTAATTCTGAACTGTTGAAAGCTTTACAGATTAAGAAAGAATCAAGTCCATTCAGTACACTGTATGTAGATATAAAATATGGGAAGATTAGACTTGGTGCAGAGTGTTTCTGCCGCTCATCTTTTTTAAAATTTCATTTGTAATTTTCTACACCAGAACTAATGTGCAAAATCAGATGGAGTAAGACTAAATGGAAAACATAAACTTCCTGCTTTTCATTAAAAATCAAAGTTAATCAGAGCAATGTCAACTGAAGTGCTTAATATTTCCATTCAGTGCAGCATGACCTTCCTTCTTTCATTTCATTTCTATATTTTAATATGAAACCCAGGCAGAGAATGTGAATTCATTCCATGATTTGTTTTTCTTCAAACTCTTTCAAAGTGAGACTGAATACAATCATTACACTACACCCCAATTCCTATTCAACATAATACTGTACATCATCCCAGATAATGTTGTTTTAATATACTGTGTAAAAATAATCTGCAATTAACTCTTCATGTGCCAAGTGTGCATTGTGTTACCAGTATACACAAACTACATACTACACATGAAGAGCAGCATCTCATCTGGGATGGGAAAGGTTAAAAACTATTTAGATTAAATGCTTACCTCACACTGGGATCCACCATCAACATACTGCATTGGCAGTACCCTCATTTCACTCGTTAAAAAAAAATCCTCCCCCTCCTCCTACACTTGACCCAGTTTATCATTCATTATATTCCAGAGCCCTTTCACCCAACCCACCCAGCATCATCCTCTAATAAAACCACATCTCAACACCCACGCTCATGTGTCCAGAGGATTACCTTACAGAGGAGACTGCTCTGAGATGTCTCGCTTGGGATAACATGCTAGCTGTGTCACGCTGGGAATTTTAATGTCATCAGGGCCATGAGGATAGCAGGCGCATCTTTTGGATCTTTGCAATATGTTCCTCATGCCCTTAGATGCTGGTAGTGGTAGTAAATTGATGTCCCTTATATTACAGGTGGCATTCAACCTGTTTTTTTTATACCAAATATGATTGCTGCGCTTAAATGTATTTATAGTATGATAATAAAAAATGGGTATTTTTAGAATTACTAAAGGCATGTGATGTTGATTTATTCTTCGAGCCAGTGGGGCCTGTAGCTAACTCAACAATGACAAATGCATAAATGTACATGTACATGTAGTTCTATGAACTTTGCCTTTCAAAAAGAATGAAAGCAAACCATGATATCATTATTTAGCTTGTGATATCTTATCACAAGTTTTTTAACAACAAAAAAACATCCATGAGTACAGCATTAATGTGATTTGACTTGATAAATTATGGTATTCTAAACAATATTGTCAGTGTAAGGATCTGCAGGTACTGTGCTAGACTATTTTTGGACATAACCCAGTCAATATTTGGACATAACCCAGTCAAAAATTCACAATTTCTTTCATATATATACTTTGATATTGAGAGAGCTATATTTGGGTGGTTTGCAGGAAGGATAGATGAACTGTAATTTGCTTTGGCACAGTGCACATCTGTACAATACTGAACCATACATCTTGAGGCACTGACCTTCCATTGTTTACGCAGTAAAATCTCAATCTAAACAATATATTATGCAGCGATAACTCAGCTGCCTCTCAGACCACCAGAGCTACTGTAGCTACCTTCATACATTGGAGGCACCTCCACCTCCATAGATATCACACACAAATAAAGAGATGTACGCATCCACCTTCTTACATTATGACTGAAGAAAGTAATACATCTACAGTGTACACGCTCCAGTCAGAATGCATTCAGTTTTAAGATTACACCAAACATGTTCATACCGCTCAGGAATAGGTCGAGTATCAGAGTATGAATTTCAATATTTATATTTCAGCAAAATCACAGTGACATTTTCACACATGCCAATTCCAGTCTCTATTTGTACCTCAAGAAAAACTGTAGTGAATCTAATGTACAAACACCCACTAGCAGTAGAAGGCATCCATTACTTTGAGAGACAACATCAATATGAGAAGCAAAACAGGATGCTTGGCTGAACAGGTACGTATGTATACTGCATATCTGGGGCATGTTCCAGTTTCAATACTATACACACATGACCAACTCTCCCACCATAAAGTATGCCTGTACATAAAGCAAAGCAGGCTCTCAATTTGAACCCGCTTCATGTACAGAAGTTGTGTTTTCATTTATTCATCAGCTCCCCCTGGAGCTCTAATCGCTTCAAGCATCATCCACATCCAACCTACGTACAAGTATGTACATTGACTTGAGAATGGCAGTCAGAATGCAAGCACTGTAAAGTACTGAGATGCATTCAGATGATGTGTGTACACTTGCTCTGATGATGCTTTCTGTATACTGTTACAGGAGTGTGCCCAATATGCATGACCCTTTATCTCAAAATGCTATCCAAGAAACTACATGTAGTTTGCATCATGCATGCATTGCAAATATAATTCCTGTACATACATTTAACATGTTACATGTCGATTTTGGTTTTACAGATCTGCCACATTAAATATATTTACATCTAATCTCTTTTGATTGACTGTAGGCCAGACTACTGCATTTTGTTATTGTGTACATGTACGTATGGTACTCATCACTATGTACATAGAGTGTACGTAGATGTACGTCCTGAATGATGACAAGTACATGATACTTACATTGCATTTCTTTGCATATTGCTTTCACATTTTCTATAAAATGTATGTTTGATAAGTTTTGCATTCTGAGCAAGATCTGATCATACTGAAAATATATTTCCCAGTCAAGAGAACATTACCAAGAAATTGAAATCAACAGACTGATTTTATCATGATCAGTCTTCAGACTTACAATGTACATTCCTGACTTGTTTTCAAATAAAGTAAATTCATTAAATGAAAATAAAATACATGGACGTTCTATTTGACCTTGAATTTCCTTTATTGTTCATATTTGTATTACATGATTACATTGTAAGGATATAACATGCAGCATCTCTGTGAAGTGTTAACATGTTTGTATGCACAGACAGCATAGACGGCTCAGTGCATTACAAAAATAGCCTAGAGTGACAATGAATGTGGAATGTTATCAGGATACAGTATGTCTGATCCATGTATGACACAAGCCAGCAGTGCATTCCAGATGGAGTGACATGCGTACATGTAGTGCACATTTAATTTCAATTATTCATCATGCAGTATACTAGTCTAGCTTCACTGATGCATCCACAGTGACATTTCACACTTCATGCACCAGATTAAATATTGCCCTATTGGAAAATGGGAGTGGGCTGGCTGTAACAAACAAATGACCGGGGGGGGGGGGGGGGGGGGGCTCAGGGTGATTTAGCCTCTATGATGCAAAAATGAACACTCATGGGCAACAATAATGCAACTCTTGAAGAAAAAAAAAAGATTTTCACTGGATAATGATGAGTTCATTTTGATGATATAAGCCTTACAAGGGATCCCCCAAATATGATTTTTTTTCCCCTGGCTTGTAGGCTATTACTGGTAACAAATTTAAATGCGGCAATAACACATTGAAAGAGACAAAAGTATAGCTGGCATCATGTGGATCAGACATCTGCGATCACATTCCACATTCAATGTCACTGTTGGCTATTTTTGTAATGCGTCCAGTCGCCTTTGCTGTCTGTGCTTTCAAGTATGGTATATCTACATGATTGTACAATGTACACCACAATAGAATGAACGGTAATAATGTGGATTTGGATGGTTATTCATTGTTCACTACATCTGATGATATAATAGCCAATTGTAAAGCAATGAAGCTTCATTGGAAAAACAAAGGCAACATTGAATATGGAATGTGTGTACTACAGTAACATGATACACGTACTGTGCGGTACATGTAGATCGTCTAGGAAACACAAACTGTATCTAGTTCTGGCAGGGCATTAATCTATTGGCTAATGGGCCTGCTGGAAAGAAGCTGTTGTCATCCCTATTCACTACACAACAGATACTTACACTGCATTTCCGCAGTTGATATCTTCTAGTCATTAAGCATTCAAAACTCATGTTCTTGCTGTGCTAGCCACTATCTTGACCCCCCCCCCCCACACACACACACACTCTCTCTCTCTCTTACTCTTACCCCCCCCCCCCACACACACACACACTCTCTCTCTCTCTCTCTCTCTTACTCTCTCTCTCTCTCTCTCTCTCTCTCTCTCTCTCTCTCTCTCTCTCTCTCTTTCTCTCTCTCTCTCTCTTTCTCTCTCTTTTCTCTTTCTCTCTCTATATTTAAATCTCTCTCTCTCTTATTCTCCCATCCATTTCCTCTTCTATCCTACCTCCTCCATCTGAACCCCTCTTCCTTCATTCTTCTATTGGTCTCCCTCTTTCTATAGCTCCCTCTGTCTTCTTTATACTACCTTTTCCTGTATGATTTCATTGCCATTGTTTATGTTCAAGAGTAGCCTCATTAATACAGTCACTTTATATGTCTGCATGAACAAATAATTCAATATCTCACATTCATATGAGCTATTAAGTTGTTGACAGGTGTTGCCATGCCACTGATAACAATATTGAGAATTCCAGTCTTGCAATTAATCAGCAAAGCTGCAGTGTATATTAAGATGGTGTATGTTAACATGTCAAATGTCATAATTTGAGACATAAAAATAAGTCAATAAACATTGCTGTGGTCATAAAAACATGAGAAAAAGGTGCATAATGAAACACATGATACCAAGACATATCTACACGTACAGTTGAGGCCAGAAGTACACCCTGGAAATTCAAAAAGAAAAGTTGACACTTGCCCATCATCATAAAATGTACTGTATCTTATAAAATATTTGTGCTATCATGACAAATTTGATATTAAACAAATGAGTATGTCATGCCCCTTTATCACATTGCTTTGTCATCAGGAGTTGAAAAATATTAAGGTGTCATTTTGTCCCCCCAAATCTTCTTATTTTAGACAAATTAAAGATAACAACTTGACAAAAACATTTCATATTTGTGCTAGTTACTTCTCAGCACAGTCATTTCAGGTTACACTATTTTGTTCAGGGGTGACATATCATGATATAAAATGTAATATGAATCTTAAATTTGACATTTACATATTTCTATTAAACGATGTTTAAAATATACTAACAAACAATAGAATACATTTGACGCAAGTATTACTTTATTTCTTCAAAGAAAATTTAACCTGAAATAGAATTTAATCCCAACATCATTTCAATCATGTGAAAAAGCTTAATACGTTCTTTCATTTGATACCAAATTCGTCATGGTAGTCCTCATATTTCTGAAGATATAATCAATTTTACAATGATTGTCAAGTAAACAAATTTCACTGAATTCCATGGGTGTATGTAAACTTTTGGCCTCAACTGTACATGCAAGAACCTTGGCTATTTGTACCAAAATAAAACACCTCTAATTGCTCTGATTAATGATGAAATGTAAAAATTCTGACATATTATGCAACTAAGTTGAAACAAGGTGAGAATGAGGTAAGAAAGAAAAAATATCCATTAAGAAGAGACAAATAGGGGTAAAGGATTGGGAGATAGATTGGGGTGGGGGCAGAGAAAGGAGAAACAGGAAAAGGAGGGAAAGATAGGGGAAGGAGGGAGGAAGAGAGAGAAATAGGGGGAGAGAGAGGAAGAGAGGGAGAGCAAGAAAAATAGAGAGAGGGGCAGAGGGAGAGAGAGGGAGAGAGAGGGAGATGGAGAGAGAGAGAGAGAGAGAGAGAGAGAGAGAGAGAGAGAGAGAGAGAGAGAGAGAGAGAGAGAGAGAGAGAGAGAGAAAAAAAAGGGGCGAGATCGGCAGAGGAGAAAAGTGAGGGAGAAGGAAGAATGACAGCTTTGACCTGCTTAGGTCAGGTATGTAACTGTTACACAGAATGACAACTATTGTAACCAAAGTTCCATTTTAGCCCACCCCCCACACACACCCCCTACCACTACTCATGCCTCTCTCCAACCTCAAAATGCATCTCACATGACATTGCCCAGGGCAATTCAGTCCTTCAATAAACAAGGTGAGGGTTCATGTTTCAGAAATGACTTTCAGCATTGCCCTCCTATAGAGATCAATGCTCTAGTCTAGACCTCTATCATTCTGGGTATTAAAAAGCAATTTGTAAACCACCAGTGGCTGCGCATTCCAGCAAGTTAAAAACAGCCTTGGTGATATTTGAGCATTTTTGCAATTATTGCATCAATTGACACTGGGTTAATGGTGGTATTTTTTAAAGGGGGGGGGGCAATTTGAGAAACTTAAAGGGATACTGATAAGAAGGATGTTTGAGTATGTTGAGTACTAGAGTACTAGTACAAACAACCAAGTTTAAATTTGGATGATTGATGCAGAAGTTAGTGTCATCTTCAGAAACTTCATGGTACCAGGGGCCATAATCACAAAAGCTACTATGCATGCAGCTGAATGCACTTCCCCAACTACCTGTAGGCTTAGTAAGGCTTCATGAATATGGCTCCTGGACTTGTTCTCATCTTGTTTTTTCTTTAACTTGAACATGGATTTACAAAAAAAAAAATGACAGTGATACAAAATAAACATCTGGAGTAAAATCATCAACCGGTTTCATGACTCTGAGCACCAATCAAAAGAGACTAAAACAATTCAAAGAATTAGAATAATAAACTGAAGTATGATGAATACACATAACAAACAAGAAGGGTCTGAACCATTCATTCACCACTTTCGTACAACAGCACCAGCAAGGCAGCAACATACATAAACAATCTTGAGCAGTATTCACTCAGGGGAGATGAAAGGTTAACCTTCTTGATACCAAGCTGGTCAAAACCCATTCATTTTCTACACAAAATATGAACCTATGCTCCTGATAGGGTTAAACTCACCAGCAAGCTTCTTGATGGTGGCGGTTATCTCTGCGTCTCTGAGACCAGTGAAACCCTGCGGACTCCCAAACCCTCGGTTCAGTCTTCGGGACGCCATCTTAGAACCACTCTTGCTAAATCCGGAGGGATAATCCTAACTCCAAGGATTACTGATCCTCCTCAGGTAGGGATTTTAAGTTTCCTAATCACTCAGGTAACTGTTGTCTTGATATCTGAGGTCCAGTTTTGAGTCTTGGTGGAATAGTGGTTGACCTTGAGTGATGTATGTATCACATGTAATTCCAATTGAGCTTCTCATGATGAATATTCACCTATAAGTATTGGAAAGGGAATAGACAGGTTTACATAAGATGTAAGCTTATAAAACAACTCAACTGAGAATCAAAATATTGGAAAAAGAATTACAGACAGGTTCACATGAGACCCCAGCTTATAATTATCTGTGAATTACATTACTGGAAAGGGATTAAAGATTGCTTTTCCAATCAGCATCAAATCAGCACAAACTTTAACTAAAGTTTACTTTGTGAAGAGACAACCAACAGGTTGGTCTTTGTCTTACTGGTACTCAAGTACAATTTAACTAGAATTTATCTAGATTTCCAATGAGAGTTAGGTTTACCCTTTCTTTGTACAGTTGACTGGGAATAATTTGGCTAGTAAGTTAGTGTAATCAAAGTTTAACCCACATCGGTACATAAGTAAATGTTTGAATTCATTCACAAGCTTTGCCCAAATCAGACAAACAACTTCAAATACCTGAAGATACAAAAACACCATGTGCAAGTATTGATAAAATTTCTTCATGAATTCACCTGCTAAGAATACATTAGTGAATGATGAAATCTATTCCATAGCTTTGCCCAATTCAGACAAACAACCTGAAATACCTGAAGATACAAAAGAAAAAAGCATCATTTGCAAGTATTGATGAAAAATAAGCAATTGACATTCCAAATGGGAATGCATGCATTGTGTGTTGAAAAATCAATATATCCCTTCCCCAAAGGTAATTTTGGGATAGGTCAGATGAGGGGTTATTCCTATGGCTGTTTAGTGGCCCAGGGACCTTTATTATAGCTAGAGTGGAGGATCAATATCACGTGGATTCCAGTTTGCCACACAATGGACCCAGTTTTCTTCACCTGTGCTAAGTACTATAGTCTTCACTGTACAAAGGGAAGCCACAGATGAGCCAGTCAGTAAGTAGATTAGAAAAGCTAAATTTAGTCAACAAGTGAGACTAAGCTACTGGTCTGGCATTTTCATATCGGGTTTTCCATTTATTAAAACAAAGTCCTTGAGAATCATTATTATTTAATTTATGTAGAGGAATCATACCCCTAATTTACCCAATGGCTAAATCAGAAACACACAAAAATTGTTTCATTAAACATTCCACAGAGGAAGGCTCTGATGAGTTCAAAACTTCAAATATTATTTCATGAATTTTAACTCTTTATAGTTTGAGTGCCAGACAAAATGCTGCTTTGTTTAGTAAATGAGTGTACAACATGAGCCAATATGTGTGATGCTAGCATGGTCTCTATTGATTAAAGGTTCTTCGATTAGATATCTGGCCTCTGAAAAGATAAACTTTGTCTTATTTGTATTTTTGTGAAAAATCATCGTAAATTACAAAGAATAAAACTCAAAACTTTCATAAACATCTGAGCAACTCAAATTCAATACCATCTCAATCATGAGGCTTGTCTCCAAATTTGCACTTTGAAATAAATGTAGGTCACAGGGACTTTTTTTATCTTTATCATGCCTTCTCAGACCATCTACACTACAGCTCAAAGGAATTGGCATAGGGAAAGGGAAAGGGAAGAAAGGGAAGGAGTTGAAGTTTTAAACCCGTGGTTGATTTTGTCTAGGTCAGCATGAAACATGATGCTTTAGCCTAAAAAGCATCATGTTTCATGCTAAACTGGACAAAATATACAGCGATTTAAAACTACGGCTCCTTCCCCTTCTTCCCTTTCCCTTTCCCTGTGCCAATTCCTTTGAGCTGTAGTGTAGATCCCATGGTACATGGATGTCTTGCCCAAATTTTCTTTGGCAGGGTGACACAAGTGTTATTGCATTTTGTCAGAAACATCACCATACAGTAAACAGTCTAGTAAGATATCCCCATGGAACAACAACAACTAAAAAGATCGAACCATTCAATAAATTAACTTAGGCCACAATCTGTGTTTACTCAGCCTCAGGAATCAATTAAAACATTGAGATGGTTAAACTGTAGTGTTAGGATGAAGCAGTAAGCCAATAGACCATTTCGTAATTACACCATGGTCGGACAATGCACTGAATAAATACTAATAGACTGCTCATTGGGATTGTTTTTCATGAAATTGTGTTGGATGATGGATGTAAAGACATTTTACAGTGTGCCCGCAACAACAATAGAAGCAGATGCACATGGTGGAATGTTCTTTCACTACCTTCTCAGAGCTGTATAGCTGTTGCCATATTTGCATGATAATAAATTAATATGTGGTCGACTATCTAATGAATTCCCATTTTACTCTGTGAGTTTGGAAAATGACCTGAGGTCATTTACTAAAAGCTCATGCGCAATTGCAATTACGAAATGGCTTATTCATATGGAGAGCTTGAGAGTCAATTTAAGAGATAACTCACATTCATTTACAGACATGTAGATCTATGTGTGCATACTCATGTCATGAAAAATGCATTACTAAAACTTAAATTGTCTAGGAACTGTTTGTACAGACATTTTATTCAAACTCAATTCCAATGGCAATGCACACAAACAAACAATTTTGCATTGTTAGAAATAGAAGCAATCCGGGGAAGCAATGCGAGTGGATTCACAGTGCAGGGTGGTGAAAATGTCAGGAAAAGTCACTCATGTCAGCACTCAATGATTGCCATCAAAATAAAATATCAATTTCTCAGTCACAGTCTCATACTCAGTTTAGGCTTCAAATTAATAAAAGAAGTGCCAAAATAGTATGGATACACTCAAGTCATGAACTAGCGCCCAACTACCGCCTCAATGGCTTTGGCATTGGCATTGTCAACACAAAATAACACATCTCTCGAAATGAACTTCTGTCAAAACCATCTCATTCTCAATTCAAAGACTCCTTATATTCATTACTTACTTTCATGTCGTGTCGTTTATCTGCAGAAGTGACTATATATTCCTCAATATAAAATTCCACTTGGCGAGATAACAACACAAAACATGTTCACGAAAAAAATCCTCCCGCACCGTTTTCCGAAATGTATGAATGGAGATGTGTGCGTGTTGTCTGCTAACAACGCTAATGCATGTCATCCATGCACGAGATAGTAGTGAGCGAGACACTGCACACAGCTAGTTAGCTAGAGGACGCGGTGACATCTCTTTCCACACGCCGAAGCCCCGGCGATGAATTATTACCGTGAAAGTACTTGCACGTACGGGGGCTCTCTACAACTGTTTATTTACAACTTCGCGCGGTGGCATAGAGTGGTCGACAGATGGTGCTCTTCAAATTGTTCTAAAGGCCCTTTTACACTTTCACGGATCGCATCACGGATCATCCCGGATCTTAATTTCGGGGTGTTCTGGCGTGCGACACCACGATTTCTTCTCGATGCCGGTACGGATACGTTCCGAATTGGGTGTATACACGGGCAAGTACGGTGTCTCCACGGACAGGTCAAGGTAGCAACGCGGACCACGCCGGAAACGCATACGGAGCTAACACGGATTTCAAGGAAGAGCACGGAGGCTACTGGGTATTTTACGGTCCTTTCACGAATGTGGACGTTTTCTGTTGGGATATCTCCGGAAGGTTGACGGATGATTCGAGCTTGTTTCGCAAGCGCTCATTTGATCATTCAACTTCTCGGGCGACAACATGTCTTCAGAGCCAAGTATGTCAAGAACGCCTATAGCATGTGCTCCTGTTAGGGAAAACTCCTAGTCCAGATACTGGCCGTATTTTATCGTCCGCCTCTTCTCCCACACACATTACGCCACTGATTCACATAGTACGCACACCGCGCCAGACCACTGATTGCGCGACTCCACGAATCTTTCCGCCCGCGAAAAGTAGCTGAGAAAGTGGCCGTGGAGGGCAGACAAATACATCTAGTTGTGCGTGTCCGCAATGCGTATGCACGTATACAGCGCTTCAACTAAAACCGTCCAGGGCAGTGGACTAGAAAACTCCTTGTAGCAGCTCTTGTTTTGCAGCAACTCATGGCATAAACAAAAAAACAAAAAAAAAAAAAAAAAAAACAGAAAACTGCAAGGAAACGGAGTGAGTGGGCGAAACCGTGGCTTCTCAGACGACATCTTTGCGGACAGTATGAGAAGTTGATGGCTGAACTGATGGGAGAAGATGTGGGTAATTTTAAAAACTTTCATGAGGATGAACCCTAACCCTCGATCGTTCTGCTGGTATTAGTGGATGTAGAGTAAAAGTTTCTCTACGTTGCAGGCTCAGATGCAGGAGGTTTTAGCATGTTTAGTGAGACTATTTTGAAGGAAACTCTCGTAGCTGGAACGATTGGACTCCCAGATCCTGATCCTCTGCCGCACGATGACCGACCCATGCCGTTGGCGTTGACGTTGACGTTTCTATACTCAGGGCGAGCGGTAGACCGTCCGAGTATACTGAACAAACTCTGCTACATGTGTAATGATTTCAATGCATATACACGGTGCGCGGGATGCCAATAGTTTATGTACACCGTTTTCTAGCCATTTCGCCATAAATTGGAAGTAAGTCGGAGACTGAATGCAGGGTTAGGGTTACGGATAAGGGATTATGGGTTACGATTAGAGATTAGGGTTAGAGTTACACGTAGGCGTACATTCTGAAGTCTAGCCTATACATGAGGTGCAGAACTTCAAGTGTACACAACATGCATTTCAACCAAGGCGTGATCAATTACGTAGTCGCGTATATAGACTTCGACACTAGCAGGTTCATTTATTTTTTGACAAAAATGGTTGTGCAATATACACCGGCGGCATACTCTGATTTGGCAGCGTCATTGATCGGCAACGACGCTCCACGGTCCCATGTGAACGTCCTTTAACATTCATCTGTTTCCATGACAATAGCTGTAAAACCTTACGACTACTGCGACTATCCAAGAGTCATTATTTGTAAAGGATTGCCGTGACAAACCTGCTTGAGGTTTAATGTGTAATTGGGCAGTTGGGTGACTAGCGCCAGCTTTAGTTACAATAACGGCCGGTTGGTTGTATGCTCAAAGGGACGATAAATCTTTCCCAGAATATATATTCATCAAATAAAACAAGGCCTACTTGTGATCGCCAACATCATGCTCCATGACATCTTTGAACTTCTTGTTGTTTAAACTACGTTTTCCATTTTTTCCCAAATCAAAATGTTTGAGCGCCAAACAGTTGTAAACTTGCCTTTTTAGATTTTCGTCATCATCGTCGTCTTTGTCAACTTTATACTCATCCTCCTCCTCCTCCTCATCTTCATCCTCCTCCTCACTATTTCAATCATCAAAATGACCTTGCTGCCCTGTTTGTTTTTATAATAAGCAGACTAATGAGCACATGTGAACCGTGAGTTGATGTATGACTTATACAGAACGATAGGTGGGAAAATAGATAGTTTGATACATATACAGTGAAACCTGTCTATAGTGGCCACCCAAGGGAAACAAAAATTGTGGCCTTTATAGACAGGTGGCTGCAATAGACAGGTTCTTTAACACATGATCTCTCTACCGGGGGAATTATTTTAGTGGCCACTATAGACAGGTTGGCTGCTATAGACAGGTGGCCACTAAGACAGGTTTGACTGTATTTGTATGTTTTCGTCATCATCGTCGTCTTCATCATCTTCATCATCATCATCATCATCATCATCATCATCATCATCATTATCATCATCATCATCATCATCATCATCATCATCACTATCATCGTCATCATCATCACCATTATCATGATCAAAAAGATCTTGTTGCCCTGTCTATCTTTTAATAAATAGACTGGTGAGCATTTACAAACCATGAGTTGAGGTATGTCTTAGAGATGGATATGCAGATAGATACATACATACACACATACATCTGGAAATATAAACACTGAAAGGAAAGTTCCTCCCCCTTTATCTGTTTGCCCGGCTCTTTCTCATATTCTTTCTTCCTATACTACATCTCTCCTCACTCTCGCTTATGCTCCTCAGCCATATTTATCTTCTTCTTCCCTCTCTTAACCAATTTGCCTTATCTCAAGATGTTGCTTCTCTTGGTGCTATGGATTGCTGTATCACACACACACACACACACACACACACACATACACACACACTCCTTCTCTCTCTCTCCCCCCTCCTCTTTCTCTCACCCCACTCTCTCTCCCTGCTCTCTTTCTTTAACACCCCCTTCACTCTCCCTTCCTCTCTTTCTCCCTCCCCCTCCATCTCCATCTCCCTCCCATCCATCATCTCTCTCTCTGTTCTCTCCACTTCTCTTCCTATCTATTTTTCATTAAATTCTCTCTCACGCTTCTCCTTTTTGCACCCTCCTCGTCCCATCATATCTTTTAATTATCTTCCGTTTCATTGTCTCACAAATCACTCATAACTCATTCATAATTCATCCTCTCTCTACAGGCATTCTCACCTAAAAATGTCCATCTCTTGCACTCAAAATAAACAACAGAAAACATGATGAAATATTTGATTGTAATCTTCCCCGTGAGGAGAAGCTTTATTATATCATTTCCTATTTACATACGGTCCATGGGTTTATACGCTGGTGCGTACCTGAGAGTATTGTCTTCATGCATTAAGACAATCAAATGATCAAAAGGTAATGATCTAGCGTTGAATGAATTTTGACGATGAATGCGTTGTTTATTTGGCCGGTGTAAAAAAAAATGTCATGTCATACAAAACAATTATGTACAGTCTTTACGCCATCATCGTGGTGTGGCTATTTTTGTTTGGCAGGTGGTGGGCAGGGCAGGGTGGGTGACTTAAGACTTGTTGAAGTAGAACTTGGCACAGGTGCCCCCGACGTCGACCGTGGAGACGAGTTGTCCGCCGACGATCTCGCGGATGAGCTTGGCTCCCTTCTCGCCGGTCAGCACCATCTTGTCGCCGTCCCAGGTGGCGGTGGCCTGGTGGAGGGTAACCATAGAAACACGATCGAATTAAATCATTATGCCAAATGTTTTTTCCTGTTATGTAAATCAACAAGAGGGGGGGGGGAGGTGTACATTTGGTTCCTTCTTCGAAACGACCATGTTGAATATCACGCGCTTCATGAGTCACTTCGGCTATACACATTAACGATGACGGCACGAAACTTAGAAGTTATGTTCAGGATTTCAGTTTGAGTTCATGAAATCATACTCTAGGTCCTATGACCTACATTTTAGGATAATTATGTTAAAGACATGTCGATGCTTCCGCTCTGTAGCAGTGTTACGTACCACCCGTACCATTGCCCTATTCTGCCCCGTACCACCGCGTAACGCCCCATACCACAGCGTACCGCTACATTCCCAATGCGCCGCCACGTACCACTTCATCCCTCACCGCCCCGCCCCACCTTCCCCCGCCCCGTCGCTCACCTTGACGGTCATGGTGCCCATGAGCAGCTCGGTCTCGAAGGGGGTTCCGATGGTGAAGCTGGTCTCGCGGGTGCCGCGCTTGCCTGTGGTCTTGATGTTGAAGTTGTCTCCGTTCTGTGTGATCACCATGGAGATGCTGAGGGGACCGCTGGGCCTCTTATCGGCGGGCACCTGAAGTTTGTCCAGGACCGGGTCGATGGGGTCGTTCTTGGCCAGGGCCCAGTTACCGGAGAAGTTAGGCATGTTGATTGGTTGGTTGGGGGCTGGATGGGTATGAAGGAGAGGGGGAAATAACGATAGGTATTATGCATCGGTACAAACGAGTACGACAGCTTGGGAAAGAACTGTGGAACACAAATAAAGCGTTGGAGTAGGACCCAGTGCACATAATCATGTCATTGAACAATGATACAAATTATCAGATGGAATGCCCGAATCTAAGGCGTATTCAAGATATCGTCAACCCTAACAAAGTACGGTTAGTGTTGATGAAAAAAAAATCAGAGACTAGTCAAGAGCCAGAATTAGTCCGTAAGTGCCAGAAATAAAATTGCCGTTGAACATCTTTAAATGCTTCTGAATTCAAGACAAGAGGCAAAATATTGGCTAAACCAACTGAACTAACTAACTGAACTACCGTAAACGTATAATTTCAAATCACCCTATAAAAATCAAAATGAAATCATGAATCGTTGTCTCACCTGCGTCAAGGAAGAAATGAAGGAGACGGGCGTGTGAGCGCTAGGACCGTTTGCAGAAGGAGTGGGACGAGAGCTGATGGGAGGGCCTATTTAAGTTCTCCTGTCGCCCAGGGACCAGGGGCACTCAGGTACCAAACAGGTTACCCTCGACACAGCGATAGAGCTCGTGTTGATAACAACCAAGACTCCAAAATAAAGAAAGAAACAAAAACCTCCACGCAAACGCAACCTTTGGACATGGGATGACATGACGCGTCTATGTGTTGAGTGTGAGCACACACAACGCACTGTTTGCTCTTTGAGCAGACGACCATATTCTCTTTGGTCACGTGCTTATCAAAAATTTATGGATGGTATTCAGTGTCACCATTTTCCCTCTACTTTCTCAGTCATCAACGTGGTGTGATCATGGTTTTAATAATTATGATTATTTTTTAAAGCAAAAAGATAGTACACATGCGCACACACACCACTACGAAGTTGTAATCAGATTGTAGTAGTATCATGTGGATGTAAGACCCGGGTAATCAATGAAACAGGAGCTCGATTTGCGTGGGCTCTTTACATAATCCCTTGTAATGATTTACAGCTCATGTTAACTTGGTCAGATAACGGAGCTCTATCTAAGCATATCGTCCGTGATTTTCGTCAGCAAAGATCTCTACAAACACGACAAAGACGATGATCGAGTTGATCAAATATTTACCGTACTGTCTGATTCATACTTCAAACGGCTCACTAAGGATAACTCATTAAGGATATATACGGTAGAATATTCTACTCCTTAATCATGTCCACGGATTGCCCAAGTTCGCATTTCTGACAATATGTAATTATTAAAATAAATGCAGATTGAAAGTGACTTTGTCTGATATCAATGTGGAGGTCGAATTCTGCGGCGTCGTATTTGGGATCGATAACCTCTCGGGTCTGTGACGTCGACCCAGTGCGATTCGACTTTGAACAAGTGAGAAGGGGGAGAGCACGACCTGATTTCCCCTACCCCCATATCAATAATTACACTGACTATACGTGTTTCAGGAATAGTAATAACGATATACAAGAGTAAGAACTGTGGGATAAGATTAATGTCAACTCCTTTGTGTTATACAAAATAGTGTCCACTAGGATTGATGTGTATTCCTTGTGCTGAAGTACTTCCAGGAAGAGTTAAGAGAAAGAAGGATAAGGAGGAGGAGGAGGAGGAGGAGGAGGAGGAGGAGGAGGAGGAGGAGGAGGAGGAGGAGGAGGAGGAGGAAGAGGAGGAGGAAGAAGAAGAGAGGGAGGAGAATAATAAGGAGGAGAAGAAGAAGAAGAAGAAGAAGAAGAAGAAGAAGAAGAAAGAAGAAGAAGAAGAAGAAGAAGAAGAAAGAAGAAGAAGAAGAAGAAAAAGAAGAAGAAGAAGAAGAAGAAGAAGAAGAAGAAGAAGAAGAAGAAGAAGAAGAAGAAGAAGAAGAAGAAGAAGAAGAAGACGAAGAAGAAGAGGAAGAAGACGAATAAGAAGAAATAGAGGGAGAAGATAAAGAAGAAAAGAGAAGACGTGACAGACAAAAGCGACTTGCACCAATGGCACATAAATAGTCAAGGGCGTTGACAAGAAAATATCAGCATGACCAACAAAAGCATTCATCAGAAAGTATGAACTTTATTCCCATAATCAAAAAAGTTTTTCGTGAGAACAAAATCAGGTCTTCCGTTGAAGTTACAATCACCTGTATACGAAAGAAATCAAAAGTAAAAGAATAGTTAACTTTCAGACATAATGCTGCTATGTGATGCGTCAAAGTAGCCAATTAGGATTTTATTAACTGCATGTATTCAATTCATGCTACACCATACTACATAATAACTGCAACCGATTTCAATTCCAAGCATTCGTAGCATTTTCTATCTAAACAAAATTTACCCTAGATTTTAAATGCATCCTCTCCCATTACCCGCCTTTGTGATGAAGAAGTATTCCATCTGCATCTAAGTTAAGAAAATAGGAACGCTTCATGGATTTCAAAGTTTTTCTCAGTGAATACTAATTGTGTTTTCTTTATAAGTCAAACAAAGAAACAAAGAGTGTATCCAATACCGTAAGTTCATTAAGTTACGAAAATTTGATAGCTAGCTCGAGCCGTTTATATTGGTTACTTACTCTGTCGTGTTAATAGATATTAAGTTTATGAGTGTTTACAGAAGGAGAGCGTCTGTTTGGACTTGTGGGTAACCTAGCAACAAGGGAGGCGGGCAGCTTCTTTGTGGATGCTATGGCTTCGAGAATGCTGTAGCCAACTATGTTGACATTCCCTCCTGATCATGGGAAAAAGGACTCCTAAATGTGATGAAGGGGTGTGACGCCCCCCCCCCCTCCCCCTCCTAAAGGTTAATCCTGCCAGGGAAATATAATTTGATATATAAACGTCTGCATACCGGGGCCCTTGATTTGCAAAATATCTTGAGGGGACGATGCTTTTTTTCGGTCGTTTTTATTGTTTTTTTTTAATCAATTCGAGTTTATTATCAGGAGCGCCTCCCCCGTATCCAGTGTACCCTTTCAGGATTCGAGTGTTGACCCTGACGAATAGTGATATGTGCGTTTGATGGTCACTTCTCAGAATAAATAAAGCATAGCTAATATGTAAATTCAGCATTTGTTATCTAAAGATTATCTTAACTTTTACAAACTCTGTACTAGGATTCAAAACATGATTGCCAAGCATAAACAAAGCTGGTGCATAAAGAAGATAAGGTTACGACAATTCAATTTGATGAGGCGTGGAGGAAAGAGGTGTGGTGTTTAAAATTCTGTTAATACCCCCCCCCCCATAAAAAGAAAGAAAATAAAAGACTGATCAATAACTTAATAGTAAATGAGGGGCTTACATATACTAATTTGTTCAATTAACTCATACTTTCTAATTGAGACGTGTATCTGCCAAAAGTCGACGGTCGAGTTATAGTTCGGTTTTAGAAGTTTAGTTTTAAAAAATAGTTCAGTTTTAATGATCATGACATCTCAGAGAGCTCAGTCCTCGATCCATCGGGTTTGGTATTGGGACAGATCAATTTATGCAACCTGCTTTAAACACAATGCTATTATATACCTAAGATCAGATGACAACATGTCATCCCTATACATTGTCGTCACGTGTTGTCCCAGAGAAGATGATTGAAATGTTGGGGCACAATACAATAGAAGGAAACACAGACGGGAGTTCCATTACCATGTTATCTTTTGGGGCGTGATAGCGTTTAGTATATGTGACAAAGCAAAGAGGAAATAACAATGATGGTATGTTTAGCCCCTTTTTCGTGAATGTTCACACTTTCTTTCTTTTTCTATACCCATTTCACTTTATATTTGTCTTTGTCTCTGTTTGTGTCTATGGGCATCTCTCTCTCCCCCTCTCTCTCTCCCTCTTTCAATCTCTCCCTCTCTCTATCTTATTTCCCATCTCTTAACCATGTTAAAGGGACAGTCCACCCTGAAGTTAAGTTGGTTTCAATAAAAGCAGAAATCTGAAGAAAAAAAGCACACATATTATTGACGGTTTGACGAAAATCCGTCAAAGGATGAGAAAATTATGATCTTTGAAATTTCAATTTTCTGACGCCACGCGCGAGGTGCTCTCCCATAATTCCATAAATTGCTCTTTTGCTGTTCTTGGAATATGTATAGAGGAATGTTTGTGAAAACGCGTTTCTCATGCATGACGTATCAAATGCAGAGGTAAAAGGATGCATAGCTCTTTGAGAAAATTAATATCCCCCCCAAATAAATAAATAAAAATTTACACAGCATATGGGAGAATACCTTGCACGTGACGTCACAAAATCAGAATTTTAGAAGATCATAACTTGCTCATCCTTGGTGTTTCTTTCATGCGTCTGATTTGTAATGAAACTAAGTCAATTTCAGGGTGAGCCTTCCCTTTAATCACCCCCCCCCCCCCTCTCTCTCTCTCCTCCCCCCTCGGTCTCTCTCTCTCTCTCTCTCTCTCTCTCTCTCACACACACACACACACACACACATAAATTCTTTCATCCCTCTTTATCTCTTTCTTTCCCTCTCTGGCTCTCTCCCTCTCTCTCACACCTTACCCCTATGCTCGCTATATCCCTAAACACAGTGATATAGGTGAAAGGTTTTTCATTGTGCCACTTTCTCACGTGACTCATGTGACACAATTCAAGTGACAGACAATATATAAGTTGTACAAATACTACCCATAAATTGTGTACGTGATCCAGATACCTTTCAGCTTCATAACACTGTCGTTATCGCCAGAGTCGACACCAACATCGATCATGAGGACATTTCCAAAGACATCCCGTTTGAGCATGTACCAAGCAATTCATGATCATATATTCGTAATAACATGATCACAACTGCTTGAAAACTTGTGTAGGACTACTGTATTTACTGTAACATCCGAATGCATTTTTTTTTTGTAGTTTATACCATTTCTGCTGGAAATCACTTGGGCGAATACTAAATCTCAAAGATTGAATGGTGAAAATGCTATATCATCATCGATAGAAAATATAGGCCATGTGGTGTACGTGAGTTTTCATCTGTCATTCATAAAACATGATGGATATGACAATTTGACGATTGAAAACATTTTTCCTTCAAACAAACAAACAAACAAACCCAGTAGGCAGTACAGAGTATGTGAGCTCTCGCGATGGGAGGTTGGAACTAGCTGAAACATGAAAGTGCAATACCAGTTGTAATTCATGTTCAAGTTTATTTTCTATATCAACATAACAAGCATAACATAAAAACATAACAGTTTACAGACGAAAGGCGAGAAAAAATGGAAATGATATCAAATATTGTGATGTTTAATCCAATTACAACAATAGAGGATGATCACGAAATGAAACGATACTACCCTGACTTACAAGCCGTTGGACATTTATAATCCAAAATATTGAATTAAACAGGCCTAGCTACAGTAGACTTATCATGTTTATCATTCTCAGTACTAGTCTAATTCGGATTAAAAAAAAAACAGTCTCTAATCTTGTGAGTACTAAACCCTATTTCTTTTTATTTTGGATTAAAATTGTCCTACAGCCTGGAACCCAGGCTAATGTAATAGTGGTCTGTTTGATGACTTAACGGATAGATCCTAAAAGAAAAACAGAGCTTGTCATTCCGTACACATTGATAACAATGGTGATGAAGAAGAAGGCCTGGCAATACACACACAAACAAACAGGAATATGAGGATGGTCGTATCGTTAGCAATAATTGGGGCATAAAACATAGAATGAACGAGATATGGGAATCTGTATATACAGTACTTTTTTGTTGATATTCTTAGTTCATCTCTACATGGAAGCATATCTAATCTAAATGTGTTGCATTTCCATCTCATGCTATCTATTCGACGTTTAAGATCCTCTTAAGAAAAAAAAATGCATGAAATTCAGATAAAAAATTGGTAGCTAAAGAATCTTACTTCAAGGTCAGCACAATGTGACAGTTTGTCTATAGTTTATACAGAAGTATTACAGTGCATTTATTTCCTCAGTATATATCATTCTTTTTCGGGATGATGTGCTCATTTTTATGACGAGTCAGATTTCCCGCTGCACCTTACATACAGCTGAAAACATCTCACTTTAATGCGACTCGTATCAACATCCATGAAACTTGTTTGCTACATGTGAAGGTTGTCTAGCGATCCATTCTCGGGCAAGAAAAAAAAACTACTGAAAAAAAAACATGGCGACCTTTGGACCTTTCTGGAGGTTACTAGGAGAGTGGTATCGATAGCAGGTTCATGTTCGATAGCTCGCTGTCTTTCCAAGCATGATTCATCGGTTTGTTTTATCAGTCTTATCGGCAGGGTACTTAAAACATTATCACTGTGAGCCAAAAAGAGTCCCTTCAGCATTTCCTATTGACTCGGTTCAGGTTGAAGTGCGAATTTATCACGCCGTATAGCGAGCTACTACACAGCAATGCCATTTTAACTCTTTCAGTAATAGCGGTGTATTTTTAAATACGAATCGCGCTAGGCAACAATATGTCTGGTTTCCTGAGGATTTTATGCAAGCCTTTCATTATCTGTCTGAGGAAGAATCAAATTAGAATCCGTCTTAATGGGTCAATATTCCAATAAGAACTTGAATGATGTACTTGAAACAAAGTGCGTTGGTAAACATACTCCGGAAGGCGTGTGTGAATGAAAGGTTTATTGGCACCTGGGTATCGCGAGCTCATTAATTTTTTTAGTAGATCAGAGCCTGACTTGGCTCGAATTTAATCGAATTAAGGCGATTATTTGCCCCCTAAAAATATTAAACTGTTATTAAAAGCATATTAAAAGTCGTATAATATGGCTACTGAATGTCGCGTGTATTCTTGCAAACTAATATTTGCAAACTAATATAGCCGGTTGTTTGAAGGGAGCTCCCTTGCAGAACCAACATTGCCTAGGAAGAGGATCAGAAGAAAAACTAGGTTTAAGGAGAAAAATTATAACTAACATGTAATCAAACTGAAAATATGGATATCATGGCAATCCTACTGCCTAATTACTTATGTAAGGTTACAAGTAGTCAATGCTGAAAATACTCCAGGTAGCATGTCACTTATTGTACAATGAAATAACAACTATGACTGGAATCCAACTAAAGAATCCGGCATATGTATGTTAAACATTTTAGTAAAAGTAACCTCTGCTTAGTCCCTGTTATTATCAGACTAGGCGTCACTGTCACTCTGCTAGGCAGGTATTTATCCTAAACACAGAGTGTTTAAAACAAAGTCGCGATTTTACATTTACATATCTATGGTGTCACCCCTTCTTATATTTAATCTATTAGAGTATAATGCACCTTTCGTCGCGAACATAAAACTTGCTTTGAAAATCGGGATGAAGCTCAATCACTACCTTTCATCATAAAATGAATATTTTACGTGTTTCCACCTCAAAAGAGAATAAAGGATGTCTGCAGAAGATTGGGGCCTGGATGAGGAAGGGACGTTATCTCGTAGACGTGCTATGTGGAGACGGTCATTTGACTATTTTATTGTCCATTTTATGAAATAATCGACTTTTAATTGTACCATTAGGGGTATTACGAAGATAAGCTTCACGTGTGTTGCTGATTTAGGGCATTACTCTGCACACTGAAATTTGGATAAGAGGTTGCTTGGTTTGAGTAATGAGTGCATGTACTTACACGGCTGTTTCGTGGTGGAGCTTAGAAGCTTTGCGGCAAACCAGTAATCCACAATACACATGCAATGTAAGGGGTTGTGATAAAGAGCGAGAGAGCGAGAGAGAGAGCGAGAGGGAGAGAGAGAGAGAGAGAGAGAGAGAGAGAGGGAGAGAGAGAGAGAGAGAGAGAGGGGGGGGGGGAACAGACAGGTATACAGCCAGCCAGACCGAGAGAGAGAAGAGAGAGACAGAGCGAGAGGGAGAGAGAGAAAGAGGGGGAGAGAGAGGGAGTGGGAGAGAAGAGAGAGAGAGAGAGACAGAAGAGAGAGAGAGAGAGAGAGAGAGAGAGAGAGAGAGAGAGAGAGAGAGATAGATAGAGAAGGGGGGTGCAGAGTAGATGCTGCTGCGACATTTACCTGTGTTACATACTACTACTACTACTACTACTACTAGTACTACTACTACTACTACTAGTACTACAACTACTACTTCTACTACTACTACTACTACTACTACTACTACTACTACTACTACTACTACTACTCCTACTACTACTACTATTACTACTACTACTACTACTACTACTACTACTACTACTACTACTACTACTATTACTACTACTACTACTACTACTACTACTACTACTACTACTACTACTACTCCTACTAATACTACTACTACTACTACTACTACTACTACTACTACTACTACTACTACTACTACTACTCCTACTCCTACTAATACTACTACTACTACTACTACTACTTCTACTACTACTACTACTACTACTACTCCTACTACTACTACTACTACTACTACTACTACTACTACTACTACTACTACTCCTACTCCTACTAATACTACTACTACTACTACTACTACTACTACTACTACTACTTCTACTACTATTTGTACTGCTACTATGAGGTTGCTCTATTAATACGATCAACAGCCAACTAGATGTACCAGTACTATTCAGACCATCACTATTCTGATAGTGATGATACCCATACGCCTTCCACGATTGTACATAAGTGTGCAATTTTCTACCGGATGTCGTTGTCAAGTATGTTTGGATTCTATCTTCATAGCAGGTGACAAAAAACTAAGCAGTATTATAATTACAACAGTTGAGGCGATAGGACCAACACTTAAAATTTGCAGAAAAGATATGAGAAACTAACCGCGTGTTAATCATTAATCAGTCCAGGAATACGTCTAGCGCAACGCACGCTATCGACTTTTAAATACATAGTGACGTAATAGAGTGCCGAGTTTCTAATTACAGAACGTGTTCGCAATAAGGTATGTTAGCCATTAACATGATTGAGGTACACGAGGAATATCTTATTGATACATCGGTCATTAGATATGTTGGCCTAGTTAGAAATACTAAACAAACACAAATCTAGCGTAGCTACTAAATATACCAGTTACACGTTATCGTGAAGTAAATTGAACAGTAACCCTTTGAATGTCAGATAAACTCATGCTCAATGGGAATTGCGTGCATTGCTTATGAAACAAGTCACACGATCAAGCACTGACTGACTGGCTGACTCACTCAATATTGAAATTCTTTTAAAAATTTAGATAACAAGACAATGAGACCAATATACATCTATGAAAATAGACTCATAATCTCCTGAAGATGACGATCATGTGTGTCATGGGTGATTGATTTCTTGTTGTTAACTTAGTGGACAGTGGAAACAAAGTTCGGATGTTGGAGGCTAATCAACAAAACAGAGTGGCCCGACAAAACAAACGGTAATTTGCTCTGATTTTTTTTTTTTATTTAATTAACAAATATATACACACCATTCGAGAAGTTTTTCCGAAAGAGTGTTGTCTGTTGTGGTTTTCGGTGGCTTGCATTAATGCCATTCAGCGTAGAGGGAGCCATTTCATGAATTTGCCAAAGGAATTTGCGAGTTTGCCTCGGTATGTCTTTGACGATTATGTTATGGTATGATGCGGCTTGTCGTAACGATTTCCCAAGTGTTAAGGGGATGACTAACTCTATCAAAATGACTAACCCAAACCCGTGGATCCTTTGGTACCGAACACGCCGATTCAGTCGATCAAATAAAAGTAACAATGATTGGATATGAAGGGTATTTGATTGCCTGGGGAGAGAATAATTATAGGCCCGTAAAACGTAAACACGACGGTTAATGCTTTCCTGATTTTTGTTGAACGAAACTTATTGTTAAGGTATGTTTCCTGCTAACAGGGGGAGAGAATGATAATGATGATGATTATAATGGGCCTTGTAAACATTGATGCTTGTGCGGATATCATCTGATAAGAAGATTGTTTGGGTATGTTTCACTTGGCACGCAGAAGAATTGCCAAATTCGGTTCTATCGTTGCGTGAAGCAAATACGATGACAACAGTGACAACAACGACTGCAATAATAACAAATCAATAATAACGAAATTAGCACAACAGACCAAATCAACAACAATAACAACAATGCAACAAAGCAACAAACCAAATCAATAATAACAAAAGCAACGCAACAAACTTAACAACAACAATAACGGCAAAAAAAAAAAAGAACAACAGTAACACAGCAAACCAAATCAATAATATCAAAAGCAACACACACACACAAAAACCAGCTAGAAAACTAATAGCAATGCAACAAACAACAACTGTAACACAGCAAACCAAATAAACAATACAATAACGCAAGAATAAGTAAACAATAACAACAACAATTGAAATAACCTCACAGACACAAACTACGAATACAGAAATCCACCTCCTACATGCACATACGTACAAACACATATACACCACGTGACATTGCCTTTCCAAAACCATCATGCATCTCAGTTTAATGCCATTCACTCGTTAACTGTTATAATAAAAAAAGATCTCTACACCGTCAATCTTAACAGGGTATCCTATTTGCAAAAGGCATAAACTCGGCAGGAATGTGTGTGAACAATCGCCTCACGAACCTTTTTAGGAAAAGTAAAAAACTGTCGATGTTTACGTTTGAATTCTATTGCCCCGGTCTCCGGACTCTAGGCTACATCTATAACCAGGTTTCGGATGGCAAGCCCAAAACCTCCTCGAAATCTAGCTATCGCTATGATAAAGCTTGAAAACAGCTTCCAGTTTTATTATTGGGAGGAAAAATTTGATACAGTATCTTCTTCAATTGTTCACGTTTTTCCGTGTTTCTTTACATGTTGTTTCTTTACATGTTGTTTCTTTAAAGTTCTTTGAAAAGGGACACTCTGCCTTTAAGTTGTGCAGATGGATCCAAGACTCTCTCAGCGCGCTCATCATGTTCTCACCTATGATTGGCTTCATCCCAGGCTTAGCCGTCTCTCCCGGGATTCACCTGTCTCTGCTCATCCCGACATTCTTCCTCACCATCAAGAAATGTTTCTTGTTCTAAGCTTTGTCACGGTAGAGGATGTAACAAAGAAAGAAATTATATTAGCATACAATGGAACACCCTTCTTCCAAGACTGGAATTGCGTTTCTTCTGTTACGCTTGTCTTGACTTCGAGAAACATATGTAGGTCAATGCCTGATAGGTCGACAGTGAGGGGCGAGCCGCACTACCCCCCCCCCCCTCCCCCCACACACACTACCCATGGGGGTCGACTAGAAGTTACCCGTATTGCCAGGTCCACCTCATACCGCCCCCCCCCCCCCCACACCACCCCCACCCCGATACTTCCTCTGACTCGCCCTCTCCCCGCCTGGGTATGTCTAGCCTGGCTTCCAGGCAGTTGGAAATTTCTGATTCACACTAAAAAAATATAGCATCTAGTTCTCTGATGCTAGTCACTTTATCATTCTCCACTTTTCTTTGCAGCCATACCCCTTTATTGAAAAGTTCGGTTTAGAAATGCCCAGACAGCCTGGGAAGCAGGCTAAGGTGTGCCAGTGGTTTCTTGAGTTGAGTTGGTTCCTTCCGTTGTTCCGTCTGGAGGTGTGAGAAGCGTTGATATGAAACACACGCCCTCTACTCATAAAAAACAAGAAACGTCTGCCAAGAACTCGTCATCGCGACCCAGTATTAATCGATAGAGCTGGGGGTTTTCCCGACATGAAATGAGACTAACCAGGGCCCTGTCGTAAAAAAAAATTTGCGATTGATCGCAACTTGACTTGCGATTAATATCAATCGTAAATCTGTAAGAGATAAGGGATTTGACTTGCGATCGATTCAGATCAATCGCAACTCTTTGTAAGACGGGTCCTAGTACTTTACCTCAAAGGGAGAATCCTTCGTAAATTCGATCATTCTTTAGATCTTGTTATTGTTTGAGATGGTCCAAATGGTAAATGCAATGCTGGTATCAACCATCTTGGTGCCAGTGGTGCAATTTGGCGCCGGTAATACACCGAGATACATGAAACAGGTTGTACTGCACAGAAGGAGTTAATCAAGTCAGAGTGTGCCGAATCCGCCCCCCCCCCCCCCGATCAATATCATCACTACAGAAAAACTTTTCAAGCTTTTCTCCAGCAAGATTTTTCTTAATATCTCGCCAATCCATCATTCCTCAATCTTCTACGGTTCGGTTTGTCAAGAAAACGCCGATATTCAATTCAGCACACTTGCAATTAATTGTTCGTTTCTTTGTTATAGTTTTCTCTTCATCCTGTTGAACTTTTTTTTTATATAGTTAAATGATGGATGTTTACGGTCATATGTCGTATGAAAATGTTCACTAACAATCAATATAGCTTATTGATGATATAATATTTGCTTTGGGGATTTCTTGGTCTGCTTTCCTTAAACAAACAAAGTTATTGGAGTTTGTTAAAATCAATTAAAAAGATATTAAAGATAACCAGTTTTTTGTACCAATGGCAGAAACATAATGTGCAATTCCAAACCCATAAACATTGCACCAAACATGCTATCATACCAGCAAGATCTGAAACATTTTACAAGACTGTTACGAGGAGGCGCTTACAACAACGTCCTTACTTTCAACCAATCAAATGGCAAGAGACTTAAAAGATACTAAAAGTTTTGTGATAAATAGCATAATTGAAGATAACATGTTTGATTCAATCTTCCCTTTGTATCTGATAAAAAAAAAGCGAAGCCTGAGGCTATCTACAAAATATGATTATCATGTTGAATTCATCTTCTACGTCATTTTCAAGTTTCATATTTCACACACAGGACAGTTCTTGTGGTTCATTTGTTTTGCATAATTTGACTTTCTCTTCAAGCAGGATACAATACCTTTAAATAGGGTACATACATAACGTGTCATGTTCACATTCTACTTATCATGTTCGCGGAGGGTCTAGGGGGCTCAGTGTAAACCGAACCCTTATACTTCCACGATGAATCAGCAAACTATAACGAAGACCATATGTTTCCATGCCGATAAATCCCCAATATACATGGGCACTTTATTAAGTTTATTTCCCCCTATCTAAATAAATGTTTATGCAAGAAAGGATTCTCACATGTTTTGCGAGACAACTAACCAGAAGAGAAGAGGCCAACGTTTAAAGACATGGTAGCTCTTTTATTGGATAAAATCATAAGATTTTGTTAAAACCACGGAAAATGGAAGACAAGACTGTTTAAAAGGATGGCCCACCCTGAAATGAAGTTGGTCTCAATAAAAGCAGAAACATGGAAGAAATATATTAGTGAAGGTTTGATGAAAATTCGTCAAAGGATAATAAAGATACGATTGTTTTCTTTTTGTGACGTCACGTGCGAGATGCTCTCCTATATGTTGTGTTCTAGTTTTTTTTTAAATGATCATATTTTTAAAGGATATGCATCTTTTTACCTGTGCATTTGATGCATCGTCAGAAACACGTTTTTACACACATACCTCTATGAACAAAATTATTCCTTCATCAAAAGCAGAAAAACATCAAACAGCACCCATTATGGGCGAACACCTCGCATGTGACGTCACAAAAACAATATCTAAAAATATCTTTTTTCTTACCTTTTGACGGATTTTCGTTAAACCCTCACTTATATGTCCCTTTCATGTTTCTGCTTTTATTGAAACCAATTTAACCTCGGGACGGACTTTCCCTTTAAGAGCTTCCTTCACAATATTAGGACTGGACACTAACTAGTGGCGGAATGTTCGTAATCTTAAAATTTCGAGTAGGTTTTGCACGGGTTGTTCAAAACCTAGAGACCAAGACCACAATCTGCAAAACATCACGGTTCTCTGCTCCGAACTTTGTATACAGGTCAGTGGTTATCCGCGGTCAGGTCAGTGCGAGCAGTGCGTACAATGCAAGAATCGCGCCACTGGCCGCTGCAATGCAGTAGCCTATATGAATGTGAAGTATGGTCGCGGCGTTTCAACCGTAAACTAGGAAGCACTTTTCTTGAAAATATTCGTGAAGCTATGACTGTCATATTTCATACATGTTATTATTGGGGCATACTAATCCATGCTGATTTTGATTACATCTGTAAAAGGGCTACTATTTCTTTAACGGTCCGTGGTGGCATTGCTTCTTTGCGTTCGTCATCCAGCGGGTTTCCGTGGGCCACTCCCCCGGTACTGCCGGGAGGATGAGCAGACGCCAGTTAGCCTGGCACCGCGGCAAATCCAACTCCCTCTTTGCTCTCTTCCTGTTTAATGTTTTATAATGATGACAACCTTTTCTTGTCACGTGGAACAATTCGTCTGTGTCCCACACGATTACGGAGAAAAACGTTTGTGGAAATCATGGAACATCTGTCATTTTGATTGTTTCGATTGTTTTCAGATGTTTATTTCACAATTGGGAGCCAGGGCATGGGGAAGAAACAAAATGTGACAGGAGAGCAGAAGAGGGATTGGATAAGGGGTGTGTGGAAGGAAAAGACTGGAAGAGAGTGTGAAGGGGGTAGAACTGAGAGGTGGATAGAGAATGGGAGAAAGTGATGGGATGAAATTGAGAGAGAGGGAGAAAGAAAGAGAGAGAGAGAGAGGGAGTGAAAGGGAGGGGGAGAGAGAGAGAGGGAGGAAGAGAGAGAGAGGGGGGGGGAGCAGAGCGGGAGGGAGGGAGGGAGGGAGGGAGGGAGGGAGGGAGGGAGGGAGGGAGGGAGGGAGGGAGGGAGAGGAGACAGTGTAACGACAGTTTGTTTTTGTGAAAGATCTCCCTTGTACGTATGCATGTATCACTAATGAATCACTAACATTACAATTACCATCATTATCAATATCATTACAATGAGAAGTAGAAGAAGTAGCACTAGTAGAAATGCTAGTGTAATATCATTAAAAGCAATAACAGTAGTAAGCCTGTTTCATGAATTTATAATGTTCTTATGGGTCCATTATTCTTATTAATGACATATCATTATAAACAATCATAGGTGTTTGCGTGTTTGTTCGTTTGGTGTGTTTCCGTTATGGGTGGGGAAGCTTTATTTCCCAGAACTATAAAAATATTAAAATTACAAGGAAAGCTGGTGCATGAGTTTCGTCACAATCCGATTGTTCCCCTTTAAAACAAGAGCCAGACACGTTCCATACATTTCAGGCTGCGGAAGTCAGGATTTACGAGAGCGCAAGAAAACATACCATCACAAACGGGGATCAGGAGGCGGGAAAAGCGAGGAGCCAAAGGGCGGGAAAATGATGGTGACTTAACAAACTGCGTCTCCTTTTCACTGCGCGGGTTACATGCGGCTCACGAGCCGGGAGTCTGTGTTGTGTCTGGGAGTAAGCTAGCCTGGCTTCCAGGCCTTGGGGATTTGTTTAAACCAAACTAGCAAATTCAAGAAACGGGTCTAGCGGCAGGAGACTAATCGTTCTTGTTATTTTCTCCAGCTCACCCAAACACGGATGAAGAACAAAAGGAGAATGAGAGAGTGACTTGGCTTGTGAATACCAGATTCTTTTTTTTAAAGTTTGATTAATGTCAACAAGTGTGGGAGCAAGGCTAGGAGTAAGCTTGTCTACAACGGAAAGGGCTAGTCGTGCTGAGCCCAACATTGTTCTTTTATTATAAAAAAAAACTCTAATCTGCTAACTCGTCACGTGAAGGAATCGCCTGAAAATGAAATTTTAACTTGTTATGCACCATCCATGCATAATTGCACAAGCAATAAATACAAATCCCACTGTGCAACAGTTTCCCTGGCACACAAAAGGGTGAATGGTATAATATCGAGTCAGAAAGCATGAATACAGCCCGTTATCACGGAAACGCGGTGGATATATTTTAAAAATCAATCAACAAAATTATGGTAGTAGATTTTGGTATAACCAGGGAGGTATCTCTTTTCACCTCCCTGCTATACCTTAACGCTACGCTGTATTCAATTCAAAACATCCTGGACTTCGAACTAACGTGACTAGTGCATGCTCTCACATGCGCCTTATATTTTATTGTCTCTAGATAAATTCTAGCAATTTCAGGCGAATTAAAACTCATTTTCCCACTACTGAGTGTAACCATGGACCCTATGGTGTAACTCTTACCTTTAAGTCCCGCACTCCTACTCATAGCCTGACCTCCAGGCTGGTGTTTTTTTTTTTTTCTAAACCAAATTATTTCAAGTAGGGTCCATGAGTAGACCATTCATACTCAATTTCTTCTCCGGGTGGGGGAATAAGTGGGAGCGGGGCCCGCCTGCAGAGCAAGATCCCAATGTGTGTATTCATAACCCACTGGGGAAAAAAGGTTTAGTTTTATAAATGGAAGGGGAGGGGGGGGGGGGGTGGCAGGCACTCTGACCCCCACAGCCCTCCCCCCCGACCCGAACTCACCCCTGCCATGAACCCAATCCGTATTTGGCTTTCACCCTGGCCTTCCGTCATAACCAGCGGCACAATGCGAGTTCCGCGGCATATCTTTTTCCTCTCAATTTGAATGGTGACGCTTTTTAACTTCGTTGAGGAAACTTTTCCTTTTTGAGGCCCTGTCGAGGACGTCTCGACATCATTCCGAGTCGGGCCAGCAGTGAGAATAGATCGAATCAGCCGTTCGGAAACTTCAAACCTCCTTAGGTAAGTTTTTCTTATCGTTTCCTTCATAAATAAAAGTTCTTGTTACGATTGTGTATATACCAGAAGCAAGGACGGATCAGTATTTTTAATTAATGCTTTTTGTTTAATGTTTTCTTTTTCGTTTTTTTTTATTTTTTCTATCAATGTTATATAACACCAGCTTTGCTGATCATTACCATCAAATCGCAGCACTGAGAAAGTTTTTTTTTTTTATTTCTTTTTTTATGTACCAATGCCGTCGTTATAATTCTGTTTGATTTCAAGTGACGTTAAGTCGACATGGATACGTTGTCCGTTTAGCCCAGTGATATTATCGGCGACAATCACTGTGTAACTTCCGTCTTTTGCAACATGTTTATTCTTTGATGAATATACTGTCTTCGAAGATTCTTTTTTTTTGTCTTATTCCGTAATACAAATTAAAAGGGCTGTTAACTTTGATTTGTATTATGATTTGTCAAAGCATGCATTTTAGCTCCCCCTTTCTTCCAACAATTTCCTTCCCATTTCTCTGTTGGTTAACAATTTACTTTCAGTTAACTTAGCAAGTTCTGTATGATTTATTCCACAATGTTATTTCCAAGCACTGCTTTCAAAATGCTCATTAAAGGTCCCCTGTAATCAAAATGTATGTTGACGTCTGTTGATGCAACTTAACATGTATTTAACAAAATCACTAACTGTTCAATGGAATTATGTGTCCTATATTTTAAAATATTTTTTTCTATATTTTTCTCAGCACTGATAAGCCCCGCCTCCAAAAAATTTCCTCCAACTCAAGATTCTTGTTGTGACGTCATCAAAGTTAAAAATTAGCAGGATAATAGAAAGAATTATGCACAAATTACACATTGCAATGACTACCCCCACCTGCCCACAAGAGCATCACATGTCTTCAAACAATACAACCTAACAACCTTTCATGTGGGAATAATCGTTTTCTTATGTCAGAAATGTGCTAGCTATGCCAAGGGGGAAAATGCATTGTTTAAACATGCGATGACATTATAAACACTTGCAGGTAGTCATTGCAATGTTTAGTTTGTGCATAAATTATGTCTATTATCTTGCTAATTTATACCTGTGATGATGTCACAACAAGAATCTTGAGTTGGAGGATATTTTTGGAGGCGGGGCTTATCAGTGCTGAGAAAAAATATAGAAAAATTATTTAAAAATAAAGGACACATATTTCCATTATGCCGTTACTGATTTTGTGATATGCATATTAAGTTGAATCAACATAAGTCAACATGCATTTTGATTGCAGGGACCCTTTAATGTTCGCGTTGTTTGTGTCAAATGTAGAATTGTGCTTTATATGGCGGGACAGTATAGAAATATGTTCCCCTGGTTTTACTCATCAAGATCAACATCATCATGGTCCAATCCAACCTCATTCTCTTGCTCGTTCTCTCTCCTCCATTCTCCACCCCCTCTCTCGTCCTATCACCACCCTTCAATCATTGTTTTCTTTACTCTTCTTCTGTCCTTCTCTCCATCCTCCCTCTCCTGTTCTAGTTTCCCATTTTCCCTTCTCTTCCATCTTTCTCCATCTTTCATCTCTTACCCTTTGTCTGCCTCTCCGTCTTTGTCTCTGTGTCTGTCCGTCTATCCAACTGTTTCCCTTCACCCCAACTCTCCTCCATAAACTCTCTTCCTCGGTTGTCTCCCTCTCTCCCTCGTATCCATCTCCCCCTTTCCTCTCCCTCTACCCCCGCCCTCTCCTCCTTCTTTTCCTGCCTCGTGGGGTTCTGGTAACCCCTTCACACTTTCTTCTTCCAGCGCACAAAGGGCGGAAAGCATAAAAGCGGCCTGGAGATTACCTTCGCGTATTATGTGGCGTGGGAAAGTGAAGAGGCCCAAAATTTGGGAAAGGAAAAAACATGATAAAATGTTCAACATTGTGAATTTAGTGAGTTCGCATCTGGGCACGGAACCCTGGTCATGTTCGGGGGATTATCGGCAGGAAAAAAAGGCAGAGTTGTGAAGTTTAGTTAACGTGGTTAAAGAGGGAGGACAGACAGGCAGAGAGGAAAGGCGGGAAACATGCATTCGCTCATGTTCTGTGTATTTTTTTTTTTTTTTTTTACAAATCAACCATATAACGACAGACATGTACATGGTATATGCTTGAAGAAAAAAAATGTATTGCTATTATCGTTATTTCCATTAGTAATGGTGATTCTAATATGTTTTATCATTGACATTTGAGTTATCACCACCTTAGTTATTGCGCATATTGCGCTTTAATACAACGACCAGAACCAATATCAAATATAAGGGGTAAGTGGAAGTTGTGACAATGATTACTGGCCGTTATCATGCCAGAACTTTTCTGTCGTCATCACGGGGGTTGTATTTGATATCAACGATTTGTTTACATTTTGAGATGTATCCTTCATGCCTAGATCACAAATTGATTCCGGGGGCCCGTACGGCGATTAAAAACGTACATTTTGGTTATTAGGCCGGGCGCCGGAACTTTTTCCCCCAGCCGTATGGGCACCGGAGTGATGAGTTGGCTGCTCCCAATTCTTCCGGCGTTTTCATCTTACAGTTTATTGTAGGACCCGAATAGGTGCCGTACGGGTCCCGCAAGGGCTCTGGGCCCAGTCTCATTTTGACGAAAATTTGAAAAAACGCACGCCTCCAGTGACGTGTGAGAAGTCAAAATGCCATAAATGCTAACGGTGTAAATAAATTCACCATGAGGTGAACCTGTGTCCCGGACGGAGCCCGTACGCTTACCGGCCAGTACCCGACCGGCACCCTACCCAACCGGTACCCGGTAGTGGGTGACAGTGCTTAAGACTATATGGGGCCGATGGAGTGCCGTTCTGCCAGGACCATGGGTCCCAATTGATTGCAGGGTACGAGTTAAAGGGTTACTGAAAAACAAGTTCCCACTAATCTATGTAAAATTATCCACTAAAAACGAATTTCTTATTCGTTTGCCGCAATAAAGTCTCATTTTGACGAAAATTTGAAAAAACGCACGCCTCCAGTGACGTGTGGGAAGTCAAAATGCCATAAATGCTAACGGCGTAAATAAATTATTTTATTCACGCCATTCAAACAATACGTTACCATTGGGAGCCCCAAAGCTTGTCCGAGGTTTGTCTGAGTAGCAACAACTAATAGATTCGAAGTGCATTCCATCCATTGAATCTGAATGACAAGATACAGGTGAATGCAATAACGCATTACTACGCAGTTAGGGAGAAAGTTGTGAATGCATTACGAAAATGGGCTATTGTTGACTTCCGTACAATCTATGGAATTTTGACTTCAGTACGTCACTGGAGGCGTGCGTTTTTTTTTCTTCAAATTTTCGTCAAAATGAGACTTTATTGCGGCAAACGAATGTGAAATTCGTTTTTAGTGGATGATTTTACATAGATTAGTGGGAACTTATTTTTCTAATGTAGTAACCATTTCAAAGAAAAAGAAAAGGGAAAACAAACACCAGTAGAGAATAATGAGCCTCGCCAGTTCTAGACCCATTTTTTTTTTTAGATGTGACAGTGTGGATTAGAAATGTTCGACTACATGGAAAAAACTAGATATAAGGGACGGTGCATCTCCTGAATATATACGAATAGAGTCTCGGAAAAAAAATAACAAAAACTAAAAAACTAAAGAAAAATAGAGAAGGAAGGAGAGAAATTACGAGTAAACCCCTGATAACAAAAATGCAGCTATTTGCGTTTAGTCCCTTGTTGGAATGACTACTTTATTTATTACGATCATACTTGGAAAAGAACACACACATTGACGGCAGGTAAGCCGTGGTTTTCCGCGGAGTACCCTGAGGAAATCGCGAGGTAGACGGCAGCCACGGCTGAGTCACGGTCACCACTGTCTCTCCATGTACGCCTGCTCACCCCCCAGGTACCGTCTAGGTAGCCTGGTTTCCAGGCTGTCGGGCATTTCTAAACCAAGCTATTTGATAAAGGCGCCTGGCTGCACTAGACTAATCATTCTCAATTTCTTCTCCGGCTGGGATGGACTGAGGAAAAGAGAAGAAAAACGATACAGTGACTGGTCTTATATTACTAGAATCTATTTGTCAGTTGGGATCAGAAATGTTGAACAGCCTGGAAGCCAGGCTAACTGACCCGGTGATGTTGTGACTGCGTCTGATCTGAGTTAGCGGCCGTGCATCTTAAAATTTATTGTCATACGACAGCAAGAAACCGTATACAAACTTGACCCGGGATGGTCGCTGTCAAACTCGTGGGAAATGCACGAGACTTGCATGCATGATTTGGACGCGGGAGTTGCGGGCTTACGAATTGTGACGTAAATCAATCTAAATTTTGAACAATCTCACAAATTCAAAAGGTATGGCAATGAACTCAGGGTGCAAGATATTCTTTAAAAAACACAAAAATGGAAATGAAAATGACTCATATCTGATTGTGTCACTTGACGCGTTTGAGCGAGAGCGACTATATCAGCCGTCTCACCTATCAATGTTGATATTAAGGGGAGAGGGTAGAGTGAGCCCCCCCCCCCCCCTTCTTAAGTGCGACACTCAAAGTATGCATGGACATCACACTCCTCATACTTTGCGACGAAGTCATATTGTGACTGATGCCGGGGCGTGAAAATAAAAGAGAGAGGCTTCTACAGGAATTTGCAGGTTTGGTTGCCGTTTATTTCTTCTAGAAATTCCGTGAAAACTGAAATAAACAGAGATCAACAATAGAAACATAATAAGTACATGTACACAAGTATTAAATCAACATTATATCATCTTGTATCAAACTTAAACACTACGGAGTTAAACATCTTAAATAGGAAAAGGCAGTATGTGTCACTGACACCCTTGTCACTTGTGTACACAACACACTGTGTACACTATACATTGTGTACGCATACAGCTAATAGTGTACATACATAAATGTGCCATTCTCTTTCACGAATAAGTCAGATTTGACTTAATCCTACAATATAATGTCATCATAAAATAATCAATAGTTTTACTAACCTCTTTGCCTCCTTATGCTAGAAAATACTTCATCCCAAGCCTTGGATGCCATAGATAGAAGCAAATTTGTCTCCAGCAACAGTCCATGACTTGTTGCTATGTCAGTCAATATCTTGTGCAAGTACTTGCCACAAGAGGGCGCTATTTACTCAAAACCAAAACATAACAACAATAACAAATTTTTGAAGCTGTGATTCAACTTTCACTATACATATCCATTCATAAAACACAATGTTTCGTTTTCAGTATTGGTTACAATTGTATTGTTTCGTAATCAGATCTATGTACTTTATATACATGCATTTTGCATTATATATGTGATGTAAAACGACTCAAAGGATTAGTGTCTATCTCTCTCTCAATCCTTTGGCTGTTAAAACAATATCTTGTTCTCTTCATTTCGTACATTTTATTGAATAAATGTCAATTTGATTTGAATGCCACCCATGCATAGCTAACTCGACTCATCAACCCACCTATCACCCACCAAGCAACCCAACCATGCCGACTGATTTCAACGGTTCGTGGAGCCTGGCCAAGCACGGCGACATCGCGGGCGAGACGATGGAGAAGATGGGAATTCCGGTGGAACGACGTCCGGAGCTCCCCATCAAGAAGCTCAACGTCGAAATCGTCCAGGACGGAGACAAGTTCACGGTCAAGAGCGACACGACAGGAGGTACTAACGAGTACGAGTTCGTGGTCGGCTCGGCGTTTGAGACACACCTCGTCAGCTGGCTGCCCAAGATGAAGGTATGATTAATGTCGATCTAGATGATGTCCAAGATGTGACATAAGAGAGTTTAGGCGTGTGAGATTTGGAGTGAACAAGGCGGGTGGGGTTTTCCTGCCGAGCTTAAAAAGAGCATGGTCTTTGACGTACACGTTCACATGGTGTCGATCTGTAACTCTCTTTTGTCATGATTAAAATAACTGTGATTGAATAAACTACTTCTGACTAAAATTTGGATACCCTCCTTTATAACTGCATTTCAGTATTTGTTAATTTCTAACACGTAAGGCTATGACTCTATAAAACAAAAAAATAGTTGCACCTAGAACGTGAGATGGCGCTAAATCGTCGCCTGGTTCAGAGCCGTATACGGTTCTGGGGGTGTTTCACCAAACTGTTCGTAAGCTACAACCGACTTTATGAACGACTGGTGAGCCCTTCTTGTGCTAAATGCGATACCACACTTTGTTCCTGTTTTAACATATTGGGAGTTAATTTCCAACAATCCTATTAAAATTTCACATAATCTTTGTACTCAGACACTTGTTAACAACAAGAATTTTCATTTATAAACTTTTTTTCCCCCCTCGTGTCAGAGGTAATTTATTTATTCATTTACCAACATGTATTAACATCCAGGGTCTTATACACAACATCCGAGATGTCGTCTAAAAGAATTTCATATTTACACGCATGCCATATAGAAATACTGCTGTATGGTTTACCTTGGAAATAATTAATCATATACATCAAATAGATTGCATATTGAGCATACGCAAGGATTATATTTACAGTATATCTGTTGCATTTTCATGTGTGAAATCAAAACCAGCTATTAATATTTTTTCGTTTAATATAATTGTTTCTTTACACATGAAATTAATCAAATCCACAATACGTTTCCAGAAAGGCTTTTCATTTATAAACATCAGATTTGAATTTTAGCTGATGGGAATCAAAATCATTGAGAATGTGATTTAGGACAAGAAGGGGTAACCAGTCGTTCGTAAAGTCGTTCGTAACTTACGAACAGCTTGGTGAAACACTCCCCTGGCCTGGTGGATAACAAGCGCTACGAAAGTAGAAAACATTCTTCTCATGTTCCAAGTTGTATCAAGCCTATCAATATGGATGTTGTTTTATAAGCAAATTGATTTGAAAATGTATTATGATTATACAATTATACAGATTATACAAATGCCATATATAACATAGATTTACTCCCGGAATCTGTTCGAACGTATGAATGAGTTATGATGGCACATGGATTCAATTAGAAACTATTTCATTTCGGAGCTTTTGAATTTGAAGTTATTTTGATATGTTTTTCATACAAATCAGTTATGGATAAAGAATATGAGAACTACATTCAGACCATCTAATAAATCTTTACAAAAAAGGCCTCGGACACAAAAGGAATGTGAATGTGCTTTTATGTTTTTTTCAATAATTGAATGAAAGAAACATGAATGAAATACTGTCATCAAATTAAAAAAAAAATACATGATCCATTCCTGTGTCGCAAAAATTGCCGCTTACTTGGATTTGTGTACATTATTGATGACAAAATGTACACCTGGGCCATAATGCGTTTAGATTTTCAATTATTGTAACTTACCATCTATGGTAATTAACGTGACAATAAGTGCAATAATGTGAAGAGAGCTTATTGGCTGTTACCATGGTATTTACCATTGATAGTAAGTAGTAATTGAAAACCTATATGCAAGATGACCTTGGCACACAAACAAAGAGACCAAAAAAAAAATGCCCGTATCATGAGACGATACATCATGAAGAATAAAGAGCTCTGAATTTCACCTCTCCCTTGCCTTGCCCTTATTAGGTGACTGCTGTTTGGGAGGGGGACAAGCTGGTCCTAAACGAGGAGAGCGGCTTCAAGATGGTCCGAGAGATCCTAGAAGGTCAGATGGTGACGACCATCTCAAAAGCGGACTTCTCCTTCCAGGTCTTCTTCAACAAAAACTAGAACTGGACGTTTCCATGCCAACCGAAATAGCGGAAAAGGATGGAGTTGTTCTAGCCGTATATAGTTTGTCACTTTCGCCCTATCCTCTCTGAGGGGCGCTGTGACGTATGCTTAAGTTTTGTGATGGCGAACTTTAATTACTCCTGTATGTGTACTTTGGACTCGTAGAAGGCGGTAACTAGATGTTGTCGTGTATGGTACCAACGGTTTCAAAGTTGTATCACTTTCTTTAAATTGCGCAGTTAACTGTTAGTACATTTTTGATGAACTTTGTACAGAGTAGAAACCATACTTGTAAAAGCGAGTTAGATTAACCTTAGATATGGTAACGACCCCGTCCCCAATTCTAACTGTGTAAATATTTTATGGAAATACGAAGCAAGGCTAAAATGTGCGTCTTACTATAAATATAGTTCGTCTTTTGTTCCTTATCAGTCATCCATATGTATATTGTACGATAATTCTTAATGAAATATTAATGCTGCTTGCTTCCATCTCTTATTGATATTCCTTCTCTCCGCCTTTATCCTCTTCTTGTTATTGCTACTTGTGCTCTTACTTGATCATGTTCTCATTTGTGTTCTTCTTCGTGATTTTCTCTTATTCTTCCCTGTTGATTTCTCCGTCTCCTTCTTCGTCCTCTCCTCCTCCTCCTCCTCCTCCTCCTCCTCCTCCTCCTCCTCCTACTTCTACTTCTTCTTTTTCTTCTTCTTCTTCTTCTTCTTCTTCTTCTTCTTCTTCTTCTTCTTCTTCTTCTTCTTCTTCTTCTTCTTTTTCTTCTTCTTCTTCTTCTTCCTCCTCTTTCCCCTCGTTTTAATTGTTTGAGAAGTGATATAGAGCAGTAACACAATACGTCTGCAGAAGAAGCAGCAGCAGTTGTAGTAGTAGTAGTAGTAGTAGTAGTAGTAGTAGTAGTAGTAGTAGTAGTAGTAGTAGTAGTAGTAGTAGTAATAGTGGTAATATTAGCAGTAGAAGTACTAGAAGTAGTAGTAGTAGTAGTAGTGGAAGTAGTAGCAGTAGGAGTATTATTATTATCATCTTTTTATTATTAGTAGTAGTGAAAGTAGTAGTAGCTATCTAAAGCCCTCTATACACATAGTTGAGCCAAATCTGTTTCAATAGGTAACAATATGGCGCGTGTTGCTTTATTGGGCAATTAGATAAAAGAATATGCCCCATGCCGTTACCCATTGAAACCGAGTTGATCAAATGTTGTGTATAGATGGCTCAGGTAGTGACAATATTCGTATCGAATGTAATACATGTAGTAGTAGTAATACAATAGTAATAATATAAGTAGTAGTATTTAGGCAGTAGTACTTCATCATAACAAGAAACCGCATTCAGCGTTTATATACAGAAAGAGCAGTTGCAATCGCTGTTTATATTAGTGGTACAGTAGATTCCTACGATTGTTATTTTGTATCCGTCATCAGACTAAGGAAGGAAATATACAATCACAGCGTGATATGACTCTTGTCATGATGCTACTTCTGAAAAGATAACTGTTGTAACTGTATATGTCTAATTTCTGTACCAAAGTAATGACCATTAGAAATTAAAAGGCGGCAAACTAGAAAAAAAACACGTGACGTTATGTTATGTTCATACAGCCCATTGCACGGGGCACGTTGTATTACCTTTATTGTTTTGTGTTGGCTATTTTTTTTGTATTACAGGAAAGGCGACCGGGACGACACGATTTTGCCAAGATTTTGCAGTCGTAAGGGGCTAGCTTCGACTGGAATTGTGTCGTCACCTCTTGCACAAATCCAAGTATTGTGTCCTGCGATTCAGCCAGTCACAGAGTCGCACGACTGATCGGATCGTGTCGTCTGTGGTCGCCTTATAATCTCTTGGTAGAAACACATGTGGAAGGGTGGGGTGGGGGAGGGGTGTGGGTGAGTAAGAGGGTGGAGAGGGATAGAAAGTTAGAGGGAGAGTGAAAGAATGTGCGTGTGCGTGTGTGTGTATGGGGGTGTTTGTGAAAGAGAAAGAGAAAGAGAGCTACTCCAAATTCTCTATACAATAACATATTACCCAATCCCCGCACACACACACACACACACACACACACACACACACACACACACACACACACACACACACACACACACACACACACACACACACACACACACACACACACACACACACACACACACACACACACACAGTATTCAACCCCATGGTTCCCTCTGACACTTTTTTATCAGTTTGCTGGGATCCGTCAGGTTTATAATTACCGTACCAAACAGATGATATCACAATCCTACAGAAAAAGGATGAGTATACGGGTAATTTTACAAGACAAATCGTAGCAGAGTAGATCAGAATACTAATATATTAATTAGCATTTGATGACTTCACTAAAAAAAAAAGAAACATGTGCATTCCTAGGGTTAGAACAGACGCAGAGGGCGTATTATTATTATTAAGTATTATTAGCATTCACGAAGCTCTGCAGTCAGAGGCTAAGGTTATCGACACACAGGTCCCTGGGAAACTGGCCGAACTGACATTTCTAATAATTCATTCCAGGTCACGTTCTCTCACCAGACGTGATATTCAGCACAGTTCTCGTGTAGACAAGGCGTGGGGGTATATACTAACAAATTCATTTGAAAGAAAGAGTCCAGCTTTGACAGGTTCACGGTTTAGTTAACACTGTTAAGGTAAGTGAAGCATCGCTTTTAAATTTTGACTCGATATGTCGTATGTTTTAATGTTCGGCCGTCGCCGAAATACCATAATTCATCTTGGTCACTCACTGCTGCTGTCTCGGTGTATTTTGACTGACCATGGCATATGACAAAGGGTCAGACCAGGGCGACCCGGGAGACCAGAGGAGAGCTACAGTAACTGGTCAGACCTTTTATGGATAAATGGAGAGGGAGGATTTTAACGAAGAGGCCGAAGTGCTACATCAACGAAATTTGGGAGAGAGTTAACAAAATTGTCCCAGCTATATAGATTATAATTTATATAAAATGGAAATTAAATGTGAATGTGTATGTGGGTGCATTTGTGTGTGTGTGTGTGTGTGTGTGTGTGTGTGTGTGTGAGTGTATGTGTGTGTGGGTGTGTGGGTGTGTTTCACTGACAGAAAGACAGATAGATATAGAGGGAATAGAGCAGGAGAGATGAGAGGGGAAAGAGGAGAGAGAAGATGAACAAACAGAGAGGGAGGGGGGGGGGCGAGAGAGAGAGAGGGCAAGAGAGAAACAGAGATAGAGATAGATAGATAGAGAGAGAGAGAGAGAGAGAGAGAGAGAGAGAGAGAGAGAGAGAGAGAGAGAGAGCACCAGAGAAAGAACGAACAAGAAAAGTAGGAGGGGGGGGGGGCAATAAATACGAGTTGGAAAGAACGAGGCGAACCGCGTCTTTTGTGTGCATTAAAAAAATAACACACCAACGGATTATTATTCCCAGGTCTCGTCTCGCGTATCCACTTTCACCTCTTCGTCTTAAACACTTTCACCTCTTTATCTTAACCGGTGCACAATCAATCACATACAATAGTGGTTAAACTACTGGCATATCCCATATACACACCCCTTACCTATGAATGTACTGTAAACGTACATGATAATCATGTTTTCATGGAGCACAATATTCAGAAGGCGTGTGCTCTATGAATTTGCACGATATTTTGTTCATAGGCAACATGTTCATGTTGATAGAATGACAATGCCCGAAAGTATGCCCTTACATTGTAAACACGGGTTTACCTCAAATCAAGGATGTCAAGCGTACCTTGCTCCAAGCATCCCATCAAGGCCTTCTCCTTTAAAGGAAATATACTGTACTGGGAAGACAAAAAGCCTTCAAAAAAGTGATCGTGAAAGTTATTTGCCCTCAAAACATGAACATTTTTGAGAATTTGTGATTTAATCACTAATTAATCCAAATGTGGATCATTTGAGGGCAAATAACTTTCAGCAAGTTGCTAAAATGGACAATACATGAATTTACGACCATTGGCAAGAAGATTGCTCACGATCACCTTTTGAAGGCTATTTTGTCGTCCCTTTTCGGTATATTCCCTTTAAATGATAGCCTAGTTACTAGGCTGTGAAGTGCATGAACACAACCGAGACGATTGTCTGGTAATGTAAACTATGCCTTTCCATGGAGCTATTAATACCTCTTACTTCGATTTGCTGACCGCTTTCGAGCAGCCAGCAAATGGGAGTAGGGCGTAGTCTTTGTTACCAGATATAGTTGTTACCAGACTTTGTTGGCTCCATGCACCACACAGCCTAGAAACTAGGCTACGGTATTACTGATAAATCGGATAGAGAAACGACACATTCTGCTAGCGTTGATACAAGCAAGAACAAAGGTTACCGGATACTGCTTTGTAGTCTGCCTGACTTGCCTGTAAGGCTCGGTCTCATTTTAAAGACAGCCCGTCCCATTTTCAGATCACCACAAAACCATCGAAACATTGGCAAAACATATAGAGAAGTGTTATCAAGCTGTATATTCATAATTTGAAACTGATACGTAGTGTAAAATTCAAATAATGCACGTAAACAACGTCTGATTAATAGTCTTTACCTCAGGCTCTTAGCAGTTTGTGTTGAAATATCTGCTTTATTGATTAATATGTTTATTAAATTATAAAACGCATTATGAAAAAAAATGGTTCTATAGATGGAATCATCTCCAAAGTTTGGTTAGTACTCATACAATTGGGATTTCACACACGCATAATAACCACATAGGTACTGTAACAAAGACTAATACTTTTTCGTAGTACGAAAAAAGTCGGTTTGAAATTTAACGGCTGAATTTTGTGATATATACAGAAAGCTTCAACATGCTGCATTCTTAGAAATGGTCTTGAATCACACTTTCTTCAGTTTACGATCGTGATAGACGATTCAAAATTTTAAGCCTTCAAAAGGGACGGACAATCTTTAAATGCAAATAAATTTTGAAATTCACGTAGAATGAAAACCTGAAAAATGAATTGCATTTAATGAAATAAAAACAGAAATGGAAAATCTGAGCAGAGATCAACGTCTCACCTCCTTGGCTAAAGTATGGCTATTGTAATTAACATTGTTCTGATCTCGATTTAACAGTGTTACTAAAAAAGGACATTACCAGTACAAACGATGATTTTACACGACTCGTCAAAAAACAAATAATTTGAAATCAAACAGTCGATAATAATTCCATTAAAAATAATGTCATTTCCTTTAGGCCTATCCTGAACGGAGCTATTCTTTTCCATATACATTGGTACATGTTTTTACACAACTCGTTGTTATTCTATATAAAAGACATAAGGCCTACACCCCCTTTAAAACACAGAGATCGTTGGTCGGAACTTGGCGCGGAAACCGAGGTGGACAGTTTTGACTGGTTGATCCAGGGTCGCCTCATTAGTGTCAACATTGTTGAGCCTATTGAGCCTATTGTCTCTGACATTTCATGAAACGATACGATACGACGCGTTATCAATGTAACAGAGACACGCCCATATACCACAAACTAATATGCGATATATTGTGTATCTTTATTTTGGGGAACATGGAAAGAGGATATCTGTATCATGTGGTGAAAAAGTCTAACATAGAACACGACCCTATTCAAGAAGGGGGTTTGTTGAATGAAATATAAATTAGGAAAGGGAATCGGTGAATGTTTCCGTGGGAACAGACCAGTGATTGTATAAGAGAGTAACCAAGATTATGATCGCCTGATACGACACACAGACATGGTTATTACCACGGTATTGTCGTTCAATGATGCACAGCGCAGCCACATTCGGATTATTTTTCTAGTGCATGAAACCGGAAGTGGACATGACTCCAAACAACATCCAAATGTGGCTGCGCGGTGCATCATGGGACGACTTTCCATTTTATGTGGTATGGACGCTTGCCTTGCCTTGACATAATATTCTCCTTGACATATTGCCAGGGGTCAACTGCCAGCATGCCGGGGGATCTATCTGGAACATGGCTCATCAATCGCCACGATGACTTCACGCCATTCCTCGACAAGCTACAGATTCCAGCTGATCGTCGACCACCGGCCAAGATCGAGGGTCTGCAGATCGGGATCAAACAGGACGGCGACAAGATGACCTTCACCACGACAACGCCGCACAGTAACCATGAACAGAGCTTCACCGTCGGAGAGACCTTCGAGTTCGTCATGATGGGCAGGCTGCCGCCTGTCGAAGTCACGTCGTCGTGGGACGGTGAGCGCATGGTCTTTACCGATCAGCGCGGAGTCAAGCTGACCAGGGAGATCGTCAACGGCGAGCTCATGTCGACCTTCAGTGTGGGGGATACCGCCGTCAAGCTGTTCTACACCAAGGCCTAGATCCAAACGGCCGACCGTAACCCGTACTCATCGTCTCAGTCATCGTCCTAGCCATCATCCTTGTCACTGTCCTAGTCATCGCCTGAACCATCGTCCTAGTCATCGCCTTAGTTATCATCCTTGTTATCGTCCTAGTCATTGTTTTAGTCATTGTCGTAGTCATCATCCTATTCATCATCCTTAATACTGTAATAATGCTACAACGTATATCCTAAAGATTTGTCATTTTACGTTCGCGTAGGACCTTAACCTTCAGTACTACATGAATGTTTACTTGTGATGTTAATACTCCAAGTTTAGACTCAATTACGCCAAAGTGTAACATAACAACATAATACTTCATGGACACAAATCCTGGTCAGTCAATTTTGCAGACAGAACCAACGATGGTAAGATATTGCAATAGTTTGAAAAACAACATGTAGACCAGCTCGTGAAATGTGACAAGTAATAGTGACGTATGATTGAAATGACGTATGATTGAAATAATACATGCAAAACATATTAAATCTAGTATTTTACCTCTGATCGGCATTTTCATTAAAAACAAATGAAAAGGATTGAACATGAATTTCTATTTGTCTACACAGCAAACATCTAATCAAATCATTGAGAAGAAATTATAAGTGCTACTGCTCACTTATAACCTCTAATATTTTATTTTATCTTGTTATATTTAGGTGTGTGTGTGTGTGGGGGGGGGGGGGCAGGTGTTTGGGAGGGGGTTAATAAAGTGTTAGTACCTATTAATTTTGTAAATCTTAATTGATCCACAGAATACGAATTGTCGAGATAAGCTGTTAAGGTGTAAATGAGCTAAGCACAGAGTTACTGTCGAGTGGAAAGTAGACAGTTTCCCAGCAGTACCTTGAAAACATTTTTGTAATTCCCAATGTACTAAAAAAGCAGACTACAAAATACAAAGTACAAAACGGGGAAGCAATTTATGTAGTTTGACTACACTTGAAATTGCATTTTCGATATCTATTTCGTAGTTTTGCATTTGGTATATGTAATAGAGTAGAACATAATAAACTTAGGAATGCAATTCGTGATAATTTGGATTTCGTCATTGATTGATTTAATTCAAAAGAGGACCGAAAGCAGGTAGGCATGACAATATTAATTACACACGCACACAACACATCCGCACACATATACACACTCATATGCACACATACATTCTCTTTCTCTCTCTCTCTCTCTCTCTCTTCTTTCCTCTCTCGCTTTCACTCCCCCATCCCTCCACCCCCCCCTCTCTCTCTCTCTCTCTCTCTCTCTCTCTCTCTCTCTCTCTCTCTCTCTCAGTAACACGAAATAATATGAATGTTACAATAATAGTCATGCATTTATTCTAGTGCACACAGAGTTACTCGCAAAGAAGCAAACATGGTTATCATGACTGTCATCAGTGTATGACTGAATGACAAAATGCAAGAAGCACTGTGTGATATCATGGGAAGTGTACTATTTCACCCATAAACATGAACATCACTATCAATGTGACATGATGAGAGAGATGGAGATAGAAGTAGAGAGAGAGAGGGGGTGATAGGGAGGGGGAGGAGTAACAGAAGAGAGAGAGGAGAGAGAGAGAGAGAGAGAGAGAGAGAGAGAGAGAGAGAGAGAGAGAGAGAGGGGGGGGGGGGGAGGGGGGGAGGGGGAGGGGGGAGGGGGGGGGAGGAAACGTTCAACTCACCATGTTTCATTTAAGCTGTCATCAGCAAAATTAGCGTGGTCTTACAAATGCAAAATGTCTCTACCAAGATAATGAAGAATCAACAATTAATAAACATTAACATCACTTTGATCAGAAAGATTATGAACATTGTAATCCTTTTCATGACCATCGGCATCATTAATGTTCAAAGTAATTACTTACAAAGTAAGCACTCCTGCAGACATTTTTGTCAGCTTGATCAGTTTTAAAATGACCACATTCTATTAATTTAAATTACGCCGTATTGGGGGGGGGGGGGGGGGGGGGACGTCGTATCCCTGTACGCCTTTCCGACCCTACCGCCAGCTCAAGAACTTACAGAATAATGATTATCTGATTATGTAATTATTAAGGATACAACGTGCCAATACGTGTATACTGGATACCGTACTAAGGGATTTTCCTGCGAAGCTAGCTTCATACCAAGATATTCAACGCATTAATGATACTAAATGACCAATAATACATTTCTTAAAAATGGACAAACATAGATGCCTAGTTATTAAAATATCAAAGTTTAAAAAGAAGCCCTTTCGCCTATCGCTTTGTGCGATACGCGAAGCAAATCAAGTCATAAGATTATGAATGTTATGGTGATGGCCATGATCGTTTCTTTAAGCGCCATCCACTCATTAAAGGGAAACTATTTATTTATTTATTTATTTATTCAAAGATATTTAAGCAGGATGACAAGATCAGCACAACCTATTTTACATCAAGGTCCTGTGTAAACATATTGATATAAACAAACAAACAGCAGCCAGGATAACCAGTAAAAAATAACCAATAATATTAACACAATTTGTAAGCAAAGTTTATTTATTAAAAGAAATGAAGTACATGTATTATTGATATTTACACATTAAGAAAAAAAGATGTATAAAAGACACATACACCACTTGCAGGCTCAGCAAAACACAACACATAAGCTAAACCATACAATAAAAAGTGCACATATAAACTATAAACCCTTTAAAACTATAAAACTATAATCAGACAGTGCAATCACCCCAGAACAAAGGGAAGATAAAACCCCCAGTATTAGATCACGTCACTGAACTCAACACACCACATTAGCACAAATGTAACACACCCGTCGGCCATTCTGTTGCTAAGCCTGCAAGGCGTTCTTGAATTTAGACAGAAACAATGAAAGGAGCGACCAAAAAAAATGTTGCTGACAGACACATTATTGGTTGCTTCCTGGTTGTATATTCACATGAGAATGAATTATAAGAATATTTTCTTATACATTCTCTTGAAAGATTGAAAGAGCTTGAGTTTTTCATTGCATCTTGCAAGAAATCTTCATTGAATCTTTTGAAATCACGAAAAGTTACAACTTTGTGTTTATTCTTGCCTATAGTTCTAAAATGAATACAAGTTTAGATTAGATAATGATCACTAATAGATATTTTAGCAATATCATATAAAGAATGCTTTTCTGGAAGTGAAGTCAAAATATGATCCAAGCATTTTTTGAGTTAGCAGTAACCCTGGTTGGCTGAGATACTATTTGTGTTAATGAGAATAAGTTTTCAATCAGATGAATAGGATTTTGAAGGTTAACATCAGACTTATAATCATAATTCAAATCACCTAATAAAACTAAGTCGTTATCTTCTCCTCTTATCTTTTCAAGCACATCTATCAAACAATATGAATACTCTTTATCGGCATTAGGGGGTCGATAAACACATCCAACTATATAATTATCCGGTTTGGATAGTAAAAATCTCGATCCAAATAGCTTCAACAAAATTCAAATGAAAATCTGTCCGTAAATGAAATGAAACCGTGTTATGCGGATATACATACAAACACGAACTCCATGTTTTATTCCGGGTCTATCGTTACGTACTAACACATAATTTTCTGTACATACATTTCATGCAGCCATGTTTCTGATAGGCATACAATATCAAAAGGCACCTTATTAAACAAAAACGTATACCATCAATATTATCTATTGTAAGAGGGTTGGAAGTTTGGTTTGTAGACGTGGCGTATACATACATTCTTACTTCAAAACTCCAAGTTGAAAATAATAGACGTTGAGACTCTTACTATTCCATGTTCATAACAGCATTTATTAGTGATGTATATACATATCAGTTCCAGTCGTACATTGAAGATGCTGTATATATATGGCTCAGAGATACAAAGTTAAGAGGTACAAAGACTCAGAGGTACTCCCAGCAGACGGTTCTAAACCCTAAAAAGGGTGGACTAGTGTGACCTAGCAAAAGTGGTCTTCACGCCAAGAGACAGAGAAGTCCTGGCTACCAATAAATTCAGATTTCAGCTCTTGGAGTTTTCATCTAAAGGAGGTAGAATTAAAGATGTGTGTTTTGTAAACTGGGGCAGGAAGCAATACATCCCAACGGAGGTAGAACTGATAAGAGGACCATACTGGCTACTTTTAATGTAAACATATCCACCCATACAGGAGGGAGTTTGGGTTTCAGCCCACAATTTCTGTAAACAAGGAGTAGGTTGTTTTTGTTAATTTCTGGGACAGAGGAAGTTATTTTCATAGGCAGCACCGTTTGTGAATTTTCAAGAAACTTTTGAAACTGTTAGATATAAGTGGAGGTTGACAATTGTCACTATTTTAAATAAAAAGTGTCTGACATTAATATGGATAGATGGTGTTAGATTGTTTAACTGCGTACAACAAAATTCAACAAAATTTAAATGAAAATCTTCCCGTAAATGAAATAAAACCGAGTTATGGATATACATACAAACACCACCTCCGAGTTTAATTCCTGGTCTACCGTTACGTACTACACATAATCATGTATACATACATTGTTATCATCAATCATTTCATGCAGCCATGTTTCTGATAGACATAAAATATCAAAAGGCACCTTATTAAGCAAGAAACGTATACCACCAATCTTATCTATTAAACTGCGTACATTTAAGTGACCAATTTTGAGCCCTTTGTTTTGTTTTTGTGTCCAAACTGAAAGCAATGCGAACACTGGAGTTGGATTCCATGGCGACAGCTTTGTTGTAGTGAAGTTTTAACGGAAATCCGTCAGAGAATAAGAAAGTTTATGTTGTTGTCGTCACGTGCGAGCTGCATCGCATGGCCATATATTATGTGCTGTATGATTCCATGAATTGTTAAAGGAATATATTTTTTCCATAGGGATATATGTAAAAAAACATGTGTCTCATGATAAATAAAATGCACAGGTAAAGTGGTAAACATGTATATCCTTTTGAGAAAGTGGAAATGTTTTGAAAACAATTTCATTAGTCCACAAGTTATAGCAGAGTCACTCGCTAGTGACGTCACAAAATCAAAATTGTGAAAATTCATAAATCTGATAATTTTCGAAGGACTTTTGTCAAACCTTTATGAATATGTTTTTTCCCTCGTTCTGATTTTATTAGAACCAACTTAAAGGGTTACTAAATTGGAAAAAATAAGTTCCCACGAATCTATGTAAAATTATCCACTAAAAACGAATTTCACATTTGTTTGCCGCGATAAAGTCTCATTTTGACGAAAATTTGAAAAACAAAACAAAACACGCACGCCTCCAGTGACGTCAGAGAAATCAAAATGCCAAAGATTGTACGGAAGTCCACAATAGACCATTTTCGTAATGTATTCACAACTTTGCCCCGAACTGCGTAGTAACGCGTTATTGCATTCACCTGTATCTTGTCATTCAGATTCAATGGGTGGAATGCACTTTGAATTTATTAGTTGTTGCTACTCAGACAAATCTCGGACAAGCTTTGCGGTTCCCATTGGTAACGTATTGTTATTCACGCCGTTGGCATTTATGGCATCTTGACTTCTCTGAGCCCGTTTACACTACAGGGCGGTCCGCCCAAAAAACTCGCCGCGTTAACATTGCAGTGAGATAGCGCGGTCTATTGTAGCACTCCCTTTTTGGGCGGACCTGTTGCCATGACGCGGTCAAAGATTTCTCGCGCTATTTACGAAGCTATCTATAATATTTGGCTGTACACAATTGTCATTGTCGGCTGTAGCGTACATGCACCGCACCCCCTCTTCTTCTTCTTCCACCATCCTTCTCTCTCTCTCCTCACCCCTCCTCTTCATCTTCTTCCACCATCCTTCTCTCTCTCCTCACCCTTCGTTTCCCTCCTCTCCTTCCACCCTTCCCTCTCTCCTCACCCCTCCTCTCTATCCTCCTCCTCCATCCTTCCTCCATCCTTCTCTCTCTCCTCACCCCTCCAGTCCCTCTGATCTGGAGGATTTACGACTGATGTAACAATACACCATATCTAACATTATCTTACTTAATGACCAACGAAAACGGTGTAAAAGGCATGATTATTCAAGTCATTACGAAATTATTGACGGAAATACCACCAAAGAAAGCACAACAATTGACAAATCGGCTCATACGCAATGGATATTTCCCGCGTGTTGAATATGGACTTCCTGCGTGCTCTCTCTTGAGGTGCTCCAAAGGCACGTCGTTTTGGCTCGTTTCGCTGGGCGGACCGTGTAAACGGGCTCTCTGACGTCACTGGAGGCGTGCGTTTTTTTTTCTTCAAATTTTGGTCAAAATAAGACTTTATTTCCGCAAACGAATGTGAATTTCGTTTTTAGTGGATAATTTTACATAGATTCGTGAGAACTTATTTATCTAATTTAGTAACCCTTTAAATTCAGGGTGGAGTTTCTCTTTAACATTTTCAAAACGCAGCCATTGCGATGTATGTCCAGAACGTGATTGCACCCACTGGACATCTTTAAGCCCATACCGGCCGGATGCCTCACTATCCCAGAATCAGTGGAAATGGGGCCCCACATCAGTCACGTTCTGCCATTGCTTTCCTGCGGAGAACTCTCATCCTGGAGAAGACGGAATCCCAGTCGAGGTACCCGCCCTGCAAGAAGCGGCTAGCACCAGGCTGGACGCGGAAAGAGCGCCTCCCGTGGAAGATGCGAAAGTTGTCAAACACTGCTATCTCCCCTATGTGGAGTACACATATACATGTAAATATTACCATATAAAAAATAATTTTTTTTTGCAAGTCAAAATGAAAAATGTGGGAATACCACGGTAAATATAAGTGAATACTGTAGAGGAACTCCCCTTACAATATTACGACTAGAAACTGACTTTAAGCCGAGTCATATTGATCGATGAATTAAGAGTTGATTTTTGGATGGGTCGTCCGAAACTCAGCGCAACCACGCACATAACGGTTCTCAGAGTCCAGCTGACCGACGTACAGGCTCTGTACGACACGGAGTGTTTCAAAAGAACACAAGGATATTTGTTTTTTTTACTTTCCCTAAAAAGGTTCGTGAAGCTGTGACTGTGAGATGTTGTCGTTAGGGTATATTGGCGATTCCTGTCGAGTTTCGTGGCTACTTTTCCTCTAAATGAGACTTACGTCGTCATATTTAGACAGTTGTATTCTCTCTTGGCGCCCAGAGACGGCCAAAATTCATCCACGGAGATATGAATGTGGATGGGTTTCCCTACTCGATGACCACTTTACCCACATCCCCAAGTCGGGGAGCTAGGCCATAATCTTGCGGGTGGCGATAGTTGATGTCTCGGCGGCTATTCGCATTACGCTGCCCTCATCGCCAAGACGTGAATATACATAGAGTTAATTTGAAGGGCTTGTATGAGAAGTTGAAGAAGAGGTATACGAATGCGAGAAGGGCTGAATATCAATTCAAGAAGCGAAGGGGGGGGGGGGGGGGAAGAATATGAAAGAATTTAATAGAAACCCGCACAAGTTTGCAAAGAGGTTGTTCAGGGAGGGGACACCAGGACATTTGGAACGTGAGAGGTATACACGAAGCAGGACAATTGGACATAAAATGACATTATTGGTGCTATACAAGAAAAGCACCAAGATAACATGAAGAGTAGAAGCTTACCTGCTCTCATCTTGTGCTCCATTAGGTTGGATGGATGGTACAGCAAAGTGACGAACTCTTTCAGAGCGCGGTAAATGGTCGTGACGTCATCCACGTCCTCGCGCACAAGCGCGCTTCTCCCGTGATCGGCGAACACGACTTGCTGCACCTCTCCGCGACTATCCAGCCTGGTATCACAGTCACAGCATTAAAAGAAGATGCAAAATATATCATATAATGTCAAACATTATAGCATTACATTCGACCTCCTCGGTCCTTTGGGAGTATAATGTGGAGTAACTCAATGTGCTTTTCATAGTTTTACGTTTCACTCATGCTGCTATACCAAATAAAACGTCGCTCTAAAGAAAGGGACATAATAACAACATATCAAATACTAGACATTATAATCCAAATAATGATAATAATTGTAATGAAGATCATCGTGAAAGTTATAATAAGAATAATGAAAATAATGATAACGACACCACTGCTTCTACTACTGCTGATACTACTGCATCTTCTTCTGCTGCTACTACTACTACTACTACTACTATTACTCGTAAAATACTACTCCTCATAACGGTGTCAATATTCATGATAATAAATTTGTCTGATTTTACCAGGGTAGCCAAAACAGGCTTAACAGTACTTTCCACAAAAGTTAATAACCCTTTTAAAAAAAATATATTTTTGACTGATAGTCATTGGTTAACCCCGTCGAAAGACCCCCTCCCCCCTCCCCCTACACCCTCCCCCTCCCCCGTCCCCCAGTTAGGATTATACATACCTGATTTTGGGCAGTCTCCCGTGATAGTAAAAGTCTCCGACGGCATCGCGACCAATGTCGTACTGCTCCATGGGCGTCGCCGTCAGGAGTTCGAAGAGACTCGGAAAGTATCGGCGAAGATCGGAAGCCGCTTTGAACCCGTCGGCATAAATATTTTCACCGCCTTGTTCGGCAGGAATGATGCAGTGCAGCATTTGAATCTGGAACCAACAGGTAGGTTGATCGGTAAACCATTTTATTACTTCGCCAGAATACAATGTGTTTACAACTTGTATGAATGTAATGGGATATATTTTCACGGTTTAGTTATCCAGTCATTGTAATAGCCAAATGAAGTATCACAATCCACTAGCAACTGCTATCACCAGTGTCATTGATAATGCATAATGCTTCTCGCAGAATAAAAAAAGTTGTGCGTTGACATGTGCGATGTACGATGGGCGTTGTTGTGTTCTGAATTTTATTATTTGATACACACACATTTTTAGGTCAAACTTTGTCCAAAAGTGAAAATCTCATTACATATTCCCAGGATTATGACAAGAATGATAATTGATGTAATGTCACAAAACCTCCCTCTAAAAAATGGACATCCTTTGACTTTACAATGGTGTGTCAATTTCAGCTTGTTTCGAGTTGTAATTCATTTTTAAAATAATTCTTCAAAGGTGTCACAAATTCTTTGAACACATTACCAGCTAATACCCTCATCAAAGGGATATAGTTCACCCTGAAGATAAGTTGGTTTCAATCAAAGCAGAAATATGAAAGAAACATATCAGTGAAGGTTTGACGAAACTCCGTAAAAGGATATGGAAGTTATGATCTTTTGAAATTTTAATGTTGTGACGTCACGTGCGAGGTGCTCTCTCATACATTGTGTACAAAATAATTCCATCATTTTTTTTTCATACAGGTATATGTGTAAAAACGTATTTCTAATGATGTACCAAAAAGGATGAATATCTTTTTGAAAAAATGCACATTTCCGGAAAAAAAACTGTACACAACATTATGAGAGAGCAGCTCGAACGTGACGTCACAAAATCAAAACTTTAAAAGATCATAAATAAATCATCCTTTGACGGATTTTCATCAAACCTTTACTAATAGGTTTCTTTCATGTGTCTCCTTTTATTGAAATCAACTTAATTTCAGGGTGAACTATCCCTTTTAAGTTTCAAGCTTCAAGATAAACTTGAATTAATTTATGATTTAACCTCTATGCGTGGTACATCGTGGATCCGAAATTGATATGCCAAACAATGACTTTATCATATCATATCCCTTCTATGAATATTCATGAGTATTCTGGGAACGTGATTGGTCAATTGATGCTTGCAGATTATACATATATACCAAGCTGTGAGTGACATAGAACTATTTTTTTCCGAGGGGCGAAGCCCCCGAGGAAACAATAGTAACTTATGCCAGTCCCTCCGAAGATGGATAATTTTCGTTATACTTTCGAACTCAATGCTTGGTATATTTGTTTTATATCCCTTTTGTACAACAATAACAGAACAAAAATAGTCGCCCTTTTTTTTTCTCTGTCTCGATATTGGTTCATCCCATGTAAATGCGCAACACGCCGCGCACTGCATTCACTGTGCACTAATTTACGCCCGCTCAGGTAGAGATATAATTTCCACTATACAATCTCACAGCTTGGTATATTTGTATAATATATATACAGTGTTACCCCGGCCGGTGCTGCGTAGTAGCACGTATCGATGTGAAGTGTGTAGGCAACAGTACTAGGGTTAGGCTTCGACATCACCTGAAACGTCTCCCTGCCGTAAAAATACGAGAAGAATCGCATTTATGATTTAAATGTCAAGTTATGACAGGGTGTCAAGCATTACTATATGCCTTAATCCTTAAACGATCAGACAAAAACATATCAAATGCCCCCCACCCTTTTCCACCCCTACAAAAAGGAAACTAACCGATCTCATGTTCCATTTCTCGCCATAAAATGTGAGGTTTGACTGCGTAGAGCTCACGAAAAACACCACCCCACTACCTCTGAGAAACTACGCCCTTAAGGCGAACGCAGACGACACGATAAGATCGCAGTACGGCTTTGCAACTGGCTGAATCGCAGGATCCAGTTAAAAGATTTGCGTAAGTAAGTGACGTCACATTTCCAGGTGCATGCCCTTACGACTGCATAGTCTTTCCGTCTGCGATGGCCTTTTCTTATGTATAGTCACCGTGGGCAAGTCAAGCTACGTTCATGGTGGTGGTAAGCCACTGCTGCTTAATACCAGTCTTTGAAGGCCTTTTGCACTTTTTGGTATTTATTGTGAACTTGAACTTTTGCATGTTGACTTTCATGTTGACGTTGCCAAGCGAATGATTTTCCGGCTTTATCAGCAGCGAGCCGCACCGGCACACTGCTACCGGGTGAGCGGTGTGAACTTAAATGGAGAGTTCACCCTGAAATTTAGTTGGCTTTGATGTAAAGCAGGGACATGAAAGAAACATATGAGTGAAGGTTTGATGAAAATCTGTCAAAGGAAAAGAAAGTTATGATATTCTAAATGTTTGATTTTGTGACGTCATGTCTAGGTGCCCTCCCACATGCTATGTGCAGCATGAATTCCATACATTGTACTTTTTCTCTTTACTGATGATGGATATTTTTCATAGAGGTGCGTGTGTAAAATCGTGTTTCTAATGATGTATCAAATGCATAGGCAAATGGTGTATATCTTTTTGAGAAAATCGACAATGTAAAAAAAAATAGTATACAACATATTGGAGAGCACCTCGCACGTGACGTCACAAAATATTTTTTTTTTAAAAGATCATATCTTTCTTATCCTTAGACGGATTTTCGTCAAACCTTTACTATGCGTCTGCTTGTATCAAAACCAACATAATTTCAAGGTGGACTATCCACTTAAAGGCAGGGTAACTTTTTTTTTGCAAAAGTCACGAAACTCGGCAGCAATCACCAGTGTACCCTTACCATGCTAACGATAACGCGTATGGACTCTCACATTCATAGCTTGAATTAACCTCATCAGGAATTGTGAAAAAGATCCTTGTTTACGTAAGAAATGTCCATTTCATAGCGCATATAGTTTATATTCATGCACCATACTGCGCCGCTCAATGTTCCGCTCAGCGGTGCCTCCCTTTGCCTCAATGTATCACCCAAGAGAAGAAAGCCGTTATGTGTATTATTACCATGGTTACGGTCTCCAGTTTTTAGGCCTCAGGAATCGCTAGGTTTTAGACGACCCGCCCAAAACCTACTCGCAATCTATCAATGAATATAGTTCCGCTGAAATTCAGTTTCGTGTTCTATTATTGGGAGGGAAGTTCTTACAAAGGACTTTCATTCATGTTAAGTGTTTTTTTTTTTACCACCAGCCCCCCCCCCCCCAAAAAAAAAAGACTTTAAAAAGGACTACCCTGTCTTAAAGGGGGATAGGTAATTAGCATTCTTACCCGTAGTTTATGGGACACAGGTAGCCCACCCTCTCGGCAATCCGGTGCAAATAATCCTGTTTCGCAGGGGCGTTTTCAACCAGAATTAGACCCATGACTTTCAGCTCCTTGAGCATTTCATAGAGGGCGTCGTCATGGTTCAGTATGTTTCTGAAATCGAAGGTTGCCGGTCTGTCTCGGTCCATCTCGACGTCCCACAGCCTCGGCGGCAAGTCGCTGACCGGGTCAAGATCCAGCTTGGAGAAGACATTACACCTCAGCCACCGGGCTGGGTAGTGACTCACGTGACCATCGCTCCAAGATACTCTCAGCTACGTCGGGGAAATAATCATTCATGCTGGTGTTTAACTCTGTGTATGCCATACAAACTTGCGTTCTATGGGATTGTTGTTTATTCACGATGAGGTCATCACAGTTTCGAGACACTCCTCATTAATGTTTCCAGTTTTATCTTACAGAAAATGAAAAGTTGATCAGTCACAGCAATGGTACTCCTAGATCTGTCGGCCGCATTCAACACCGTAGACCACACTTTACTTATAAATACTCTGACTAGTTAAGGAGTTCAAGGCAAGGCTTTACAATGGATGAAATCATCTGTCCTTCCATTCACAGTCAGTCCTTCTGAATGTTGTTACCTCCTCATCTCGGTCATTGGTCTGCGGTGTCCCCCAAGGTTTTCTTGGAGGGCCCCTTTTGTTCCCCGTTTATTTAACAGGGCTTAACGATATTTTCCAACGTCACTCCGTTCATTATCATTTATATGCGGATGATATTCAGATTTTCGTTTCTTTTTCACCCAATCAACTATTGCCAGCCAAGCTATTTGTAATCTGGAAAGGTGTATAATGGACAATAATACTTGGTTGAAGTCACACTCATTACTTTTGAACCAAAGTAAATGTGAGTTTCTACTTTTTGGCTCAAAATCTCAACTCAACAAATTAGACATCGATTCCATTGACAATGGAACTCGGGGGCTTCAAACAAAGGGCCGTCTCCGCACATCCAGTTAGTGGAGAGATCAGTGGTTAGGAAGCAAACCGTATCACATTCTTTAAAAGCGAATTTTTCCGTATCCTTTTTTCGCTGCCGTTTATATTGTCTACATCAAAATAGTTGTATCTCGGCGCCCAAGACACCAAAATTTATGATTTAAGTATCAAATTAAAGCTTAGGGCACGGATAATAAGGTGGTACACATATCTCAAACACGATCAATGGCGAGACTTGTTTCATTTTGGGCTGCTGGGTCACATATGTTTCTTTCATGTTCTGCTTTTGTTGAAACTAACTTATCTTCAGGGCAAAATATCCCTTTAAAGCTGGTAACTGATAAAAACGGAAAGATAGAAGAAAAAGTGAGTTTATGTAATAAATTGGGAATGGATGATGTTCATATTAAAAAAAGATAAAAAATGGCAGTTACACAATTTGGAATATAGCTTAATAGTCTAATAATCTAAATGGTCAATAAAAATAACTTGAGTTTCGTCTGAAAACAGAAATACTGACAGAGTGATTAATGCTCGAGTCAAGAGAGTTCAAGAACCGTGGTCCGGTGCAAATTAAAGTGGTAAATGGAATACAGAAGCATGTCTTGTACTTAATTGTAAATTTCATTGTTTTTCTTGAAAAGTTTGGCTAATGCCAGTGGCAGTATACCTTAGTTAAGATCGTACATACGGGAGCCCACATACACATAGTAAATATCTTCTAGTTCTACTTTTAAGATTATATGATGACAAAATAGAGGATTAGTATGCGCTCGAATGTCAGCATCACAGATTTTTCTTACCCTCTTTTGGACCAAATATGTTTATATATATATAAATATAATATATATATTCAAATAAATTTTATTCCAATATTCTCGAGATATGAACAATAACAATATCAACGAACGTAGAAGACAATTTGCATGTATGCACAATCTTAAAATAAATCAATAACATTCCACCTGTCTGTATACGTTACAAATTACCATTTTGGGCATAAATGTACTTTTCAATATCTTTATAATATTTAAGCATATTTTTAGAATTCGATAGCGATAATAGTTTTTTTTAATATATATTTACCCCAAGCGAACACACCGTAATTGATATCAGGTAGAATTAAAGTTGAATTCCACAATAAACAAAACGCTTTAAGGAAGAGCGTAGGCCTACTGTGACATTCAAATTACACCGGTATTCCTTGACAATGTTTTGCACAGATTATTTATATCAGTTTTCCACGTCAATATTTCGTCAATACTACTACTGTGGCGATCTAATTATTGGCGAACTGTAATGATTCATGGAGCAAATTATTGGTTAATCTTATTTTTGTCTGTGTCTTTAGTTTCTGGTTTCATTATGAGCAAACTATTTTTTTTTACGGGACCTCCCTTTTTAAATCTAGCAGTAAAAAGTATGCATGACACAATCAGGTCAAATGAATGCAGAACACTTACAAGGGTCGAATCGCTGCTTATCTCCAGATGTTCGATTTGGACGTCTAAATCAAGATCATATTTTGGGAACCTTTTCGCCCTTGAGTCTAGAGCAAAACATGATGTACATCGGCAGTGGTCCCTCAGCCAGATAATAGGGTAGGTCGAAACGCAGGAGGAGGACGACGACGACGAGGATGAGGATGATGACTGTGTTATGGTTCTCCGAACTTCTGGACACCATGTTATTTCCAACTTGTCATGTCGTTCAGAACGATTGACAGCGAGAATTTTTGCGTCAGCCAGATCATCCCAAGACGGGTACATCACCGCTTCCGTCTCGAACACGGCATCGACATCGTAATGGATCTCAAAGCCGTCATCTACAGGACAATCATTTCGGTAGTTGAGTGGGATTGCGTCGCCCTTGTTGACGCCTGAAGACCAGCGCTTAACGACATCAACTTCCCGGCGCCTGCATGGGTCGGACCAAGGCGTTGATCGGACAATGCTGCTGTTTGAGCGCTGGGGAAAGTCCAGCCGTGCAATTCGGGGAGCTAGTCGGCTCACGGCGGTCGTTTGGCGAAAGAGGTAGATACCTCCACGACGATGTAGACTCAACATTCTTGAGGCCGCAAGTGAACCGAAAACACGTCTACCCGCGAGTGTGATCAGTAGACTTTGATTCATTCAGACCGTCAGACCGACAGTCAGGGGCCTATTGCACTAAGATTTATTATATACCTCTTCCCTATAATCCTGTTACCTGATTAGTTGACAGGCATGAACTCGATCCAACCATGCTAGCAGAAGAACCTTATTAACATACTCCAGCGGGCATAGTACTTTTATTTGCATAAAACAAAGGGCATAGTACCTGATTAACATAACGGAGCGGGCAATAGTACTTTTATTTGCATAAATGTGCAGAATGAGTGGTAGCATGCAAGCTTATGCTCGAGTCTCCCTGGGACTTTGCGTGTAAACTCATTTGAGTGACGAACGCTGAGATATCTATAGACTTCAGTGCATTGATGTGACGAGTGCGGATTTTTTTTTGGCAAAGAGCAGTGCCAAGCAAAGGCCAAGCAGCGCAAGATCAACACCTCTCTCGTATTTGCAAACAAAAAAGCATAGTACGCCATGGAGCGACCGCCGCCATTTTAGGTAGCAGAGCAGCGCTCTGGCTGCATGCCTGCATGCACTGCGCGTATAATATATATATATATACATATAGTTTTTTTTTTTTTTTTTACAAAATAACAAAAAAAAAACATAGGTGAATCCAGGAATATTTCTAAAAATGTATGCTACCATGTCTAAATTGATCTCCCCACCCTCACCTCTCATTTTCCCCCTTTTGCCTCAACACATCCAGGGCTATACTTATTTATACCTGCGATCTAGTAAAAAAAAAAAAAAACAGCGTAGAATGTTCGCGTTGATATTTGTTTGCATCCTGTTTTAATAATAATTAAAACGCCCTTAATGCCTAAACAATTGAATTGAATTTTAATCGAGGAAGAGGTTTACGGTACACCATGTGTAAAGTCCTGGAAGGACTGAGAAGAGATTTGAAAGTACTGTAGAGTATTCTTTCGAAATGAGTGTAGTCCTTAAAAGGACGCTCCCGCGACTCCAACATCATCACGTTAGGTCTTCAACTCAAATCCGCCGTTGACACTCCGAAAGCTCAGCGCATTAAGATGCTGGCATATCCCTCACCCGCAAACGCATCACGCACACCCACCGTCAACTCAACGAACTTGTCTCCGCCATCTCCACCACCCAGTCCCGACTCAACCAGATACTCCGCCCAGACGATCTAAACAACGTCCAGTCCTCCAACAACCAAACATCCCATCAAGCTTTCCAGGCTTCTAGACAAAAGCAGATTAGGAAGTTCAACCAGCTCCACGCCAGCAAGCCCACCGGGACCAGCCCTCCTTCGACCACCAAAACCAACCAAGTACACCGTAGTCAACGTCAGCCAGCACCGACTCACCCAGAACGAACACAAGGTTCTCTCCCTGGGACTCAACTTCGCCGTAGCTCCAAAGAAGATACCCTTCTCCAACATTGTCCAACAAGTAGAACCCAAGCTCCGATTTTTCTCCAAAGCAGCCGCCGATGTAGCCTATCTGATATGCGCCGGGCTATAGTGGGCAAGTTACTGGTTGCGCGAAGGGGACTGCGCCCTCGCATGACTCATGACGGGAGAGGGCGGGCTTCGCCCTTCGCCCTCGCCCGTCAGTAGTTAGCCCACTTGCCCGACGCCTGTCGGATAGGCTACCGCCGATGAAATCCGACTCAAAGTGATCAATGCCCTCTCCGACGCCAAACCACCCAAACCAAACCTAACCAAGGAAGAAAGGACTGCCATTCAAGACCTCCGAGACAATCAATCCTTCCACATCCTACAAGCAGACAAGGGAAACGCCACGTCATTTTGGACACACAAACCTACGAAGAAAAGATCTGCGACCTACGCAGCGACAAGGACGTCCACGTACACCAAACTCAAGGGGGACCCAACAACAGCTAACGAAAGGAAGATCAACCAGCAACTACTGACCCTACACAGAGCAGACGTACTACCCAAGCCACTTTACCTTACACGTTTAATTTCCGGTTGATTGATCTTAGGAGGGTTTTGCTTATCCACGGTGATCTTTGATATTACCCCCCCCCCCCCCCCCCAAAAAAAAAAAAAAAAAAAAAAAAATGAAAAAAAAAATGAAAAAAAAATGAAGAAAAAAAAAACGAAAAATGAAAAAGGATAGGAAGAAAAGACTTGATGTTTAATATGATATTTGCGTTGAGGTCGATTATTTTTTTAAGAGGTTATCTAAAGAAAGTATATTGAATAAGTGATAATTACGAATAAAAGGGAAATTGGCAGTGATATTTATCTACGAGGCATATGGTATTCATGTATACATACAATATGCTTAGTAAAACATTAACAATATTAACACATTATTACTTGGGTGACAAGTACCATTCAAAAGATTTAAGATCAAGGTCGTGGTGTTCGATGCTCTTTACATTATATGAATCATGGAGAATATAGAGATAATCGAGGCTTCATGTCGTCATGTGGTAGTATTCATGCACATGCACGATTGTAGAATTAATCATTATAATGCCAATCAGAAAATGTATGTTGAAGCTTTGTAATAGAAAAGAGAAGAGACATGCTCTAAATTTCAGTGTGATGTCAATTAAAGAGGTGTAGGTTTACGTAATGGACAAATGGTCGTAGGAGCAACAAGATGGAATATGCCCCCCCCCTACGTTAGCAGTTTGTTGAGTGACGCGAAGCCTTGATGATCTTCCGCCGCAATTAAATACCTTTGTTTACAGTAATTGACCATCAACATCATCTAGTGTTTTACACAGATAGATAGGAGAGTCCTGTCGCAAAACACAGCAACATGTCAGATGTCAGTTTCGTGGTAGCCTGGAAACAGTGTATACTCGTTGTTTTAGGCTGTGGTTTGACTGTACCGGTGTACACTACGGCTCGGGAATATCTAGAACGACAAGTGGTGCACCACGACCAGACTCTCCAATTCTGCTTTGTTAGAGGAATATCATTCAATACATACATGTTACTTTTCACGACAAGCGTGGCATTTAGATTATGATCGATGTGCCGCATTGGTAGTAAGATACACTGTATTACTTTAACATGTTATTATGTATAGTATATTTATGTGGAGAAAGAAGGTGTACAGTATCGTAACAATAGCATAAGTACGAAGCCTCTCTCATCATGCTCATGGTAGTGTTAAAACAGTGAAGACCAGCAATCTTGTATTCCAAGGTAAGAAAACAGAAAGCTAGATATGCCAGCTTTTTTTGACTATTTATCATTATCAATGTACTTCACAGATAAGAAACCAGGAAATCAGGCAAATACAGCAGCCCGAATTTAAAAGTGTTCATGTTGCCCAAGGATCCAAATATACAAACGTTGCTCATTTTTCGAGAGGTGACATTAGGAAGTGACATTCGGATGTGTGTTTGAGCACTTTCGAGGGTTACGCCATTTCCTGACCTACTTTATCTGACCTACTCTTTCTGACCCACTTTTTTTGCCATTCATTTTGTACACGAGGCAGTTTTCATGAGACGGCCTCTGTTATTGGCTACTGTGCTAATGAATATTCAAGACTATGGCTTGTCGAAATTCTACACCCGGGTGCGTTCTCATTCACTGCATGCACGGCACAATGCACAGTATGAAGTATGCTGGCATATGCATACATGTACTCTGTGTGTGTACAGTGTGTATGTGTGCAGTTAGCAAGCTAGCTGCTCGCTCATTCACTTTCCTAGTATAGGTTAGCTGAGTGAAGCTGTTGGGATTATTTTCCTCTCCTTTGCTTTCCTGTTTTTAGCCCTCTTTTGTGTCACCTTTTCCTCTGACTGCAATTTTTTCCGTGTGTGGATATATTGTGACGGTTCTGACAGCTGGATGTGGCATTTTGTTGAGTTTGTGGTGAGTTTCGGGCTGGTTTAGAATGCTTGGTATATGACTGTTGTGTGATGACTGAGGTGTGACTGCCGTTTGTTTTTGCTCGCCGTGAACGCATTACGTGTGTGTAAGGCTGGGCTGTAGCGCGAACAATACGATAATAGGTAGACATAGATCCGAGGTTTTTTGCTTTGCATCCTTTTCAGTCGCATTTTTCAGTTCTAATTTGGTTCACAATCCTGACCAGCGCTGTTTCAGTTATCGTGTAGCTTTCATCAGTATACCTCTAAACAGTTTTTTTTTTGCAGTTTAAATCAGGTGTGTTCTCAACACTTCAAATTTCATCGCAGACCCAGTCCCAAACACTCGTTTTGCTGTGATGGTTTTGTGGCTGTAATTGTGGAGAGAGAATGGCTGCTGTCCTCTTTTATTCTCTAGTTGCTTTCTTCCACAGGTTCTGCAAGCAGCTTGTCACAGTTTACCCCCTTTTGATGATATGTATATATGTATAATCTTGTATAATAAAGAGAGCCTGCTCAGCAGGTGTTTCATTCTTCCTTTCTTCATCTTTCTAGTTCTCTGAACCCCAAATGATGAACAAAAAAATCCACAATAACTATGTAAAGAAAGAAAGAAACAAAAATAATCACACTTTTTTCTTTTTCATTCCAACACATCTGTTTCTATTGACCTTTTTTTCCCTCCATGATGCATGTTCTAAAACTGTACTCCTCAGAGGGCAATGATTATATCAATGTAGTAACTAAATTCCTGTAAATTGTTTCAAGAAAACCAAAACTTTTCTTCACTTGAGGTAAATGTCGTTCATCATGGCAAAAATACCATCAAAGTTTGAGTTGTAAGAACACTCCCTGAAAGAACATGGAGAAAAATGAATACTTAACATCACATTCGCATTCCTTTGCAAAATGTAGACATCACATGCCTGTCTGGAAGGTCATAATACTTTGATAATACTTAGTTTGAGAACTTCCCCCAAGACAAGCCTGCAATGTTTGCATTTTGCAAAAGAATGTGTTATAGAATGGGTGTCAGAATCTCTGCAATCTGATTGGTTAATTACCCGTAATTGCCGTGTAATTTTTTTTTACTGGCAGCACGCGATATCAACACGATATCAACACGATATCGCGATACCGAGAATTAACATAATCGATACCAATGTTGCATACGCTAATGGCGGCACCCACGAATCACGAGAAACTCCGATGAAGTGAGATGAAGAATTGAAACAAATTTTGGACGATTCAGACGCTTTCAGTAAGTACAAATTTAACCCGAAACACAGAATACTCATGTTGTACATTTAAACGCTTTGCAGAGGTGAAACACGTTAATTTATATGATATTTCGAACGGAGAAGAGGACAAACTCATGACTGAATTCTACGCTGTCGCAGCACTGTGTGAGACGTTGCTGCGGTGATTTGCCCACTAACGTGCATTGCAAGTACGTTCATGGGCACTCAATGCAATGGGTGGCGCCACCCTGGACATTCGCAGTAAATCTGTCTTTTCTGATATGACTACGTCGTTTAAATGATTGTTATCAAATAAAAGCGTGATGAACTTGGTAGTTCTATACATGCAGACTCTATTTCTCCACCTGACATGGTCTATGGAGAAAATCATCTCATATTTTAGCTGTGTTATTTGGACACTTCTCTTTTAATCTCCATGTGAAAAGTCAATAATTTTTAGTCTTGGCAGATTTTGATGATTCCAATCATTGATGATGAAGATGGATCTCTGCAATCTGATTGGTCAATAACCAATTACCGGATGCATGATTTTGTCATAACCATGCATCCGGTAATTACCGGACGCATGATTTTTCCATGCATCCGGTAAATGAGGTTGACAGAGATTTTTCCCTTTTTTATTAGATTTTGGGGCCCATTCTATAAAACAGATGATGCACAGGTTTATTTCGTGGGTCAGTAGGATTGTGTACACGCGGTAGCTCTGAATTTTGCCCGAAACCCACTCGGCTTCGCCTCGTGGGTTCAGGCTATTCAGAGCTACCTTGTGTACACAATTCCTACTGACCCACTCAAACCTGTGCATCATTTGTATATTGATGCATAGTGTAGCGTCCAGACTACGAAGGTCACTCGTAGGACGTTGATAGTCTACACTCTAAAACTTTTTGTTCTCCTCTTGTTATAAACATGCTCTTATCTCTTGACTACCAATGCTACCAATGCTAACAAAATCTTGCTTCCGTGATAAAATCAAACATTTTTCTTTATTTGTTGGTTATCTTATTGTGATACTTGCGCTTCTTTTGGATCGTGCCTTATCAAAATTCTCGGAGTATAAATATTCATTGTGTCTAGGAACGTAAGAGTATCAGTTGTTTCTAATATCAGCTCGCACTCTAAAGCGCGTTCTCATTGACATCCCATTCGCAACCGCTCTCTGATTACACTCTCGGAGTCACGTGGCTTAGTCCACGCGGGAATTGCCGGCGCCGGACTGCTCCACTACAGAAAAAGGGGACGGTGCTCTCAGAAAGAAAATATAATGTAAAAAACACTGGATTTTTGTGGGGCAATAAGATAAAAGTGAGTTTGTTTATCCTTGTTGTATTATTGAAGAATACATCATCTCATGAAAATGTTATTGAATGATTGAATAAGGAATATTTTTGGTAGAAATTTATTATGCACCCCTATCAAACAGTCGATGACTCCAATATTTTTTTCTCTAGCGAGATTTGGGGAAAAAGAGACGGGAGATTCCATTTTGTTCTAGGGGATTTAGAGCATCATGTCGGGAGGGACAGATAAAAAAATGATAAATAGTCTGATAAAACCTAGCAAACATGAAATAATTATAACACAAACACTATCTATCTATCTATTTACTCAACTTTTTATCACAACATGGCATTTGTGCACAGTAATAGGTTTTCTAGTGTCCTTATATCAACTCATTACCCACATACAATGGTACAAAGGAACAGCTGATATCGGCATGAGCGTGCTCTCGCAGGCTGTGGCCGATTGCAGAGAGCAAGGATTTCTGTCTCAGCTGTGAAAAGCTCTGGCGTCTATGAGCTAGCGTGTAAAAAAAAATTGCGCCTCCTGGCCGCCTCTTTGGCCGCGCCGGCGCGAATGTTCGACAAGCCATACCATAGTCTTGAATATTCATTAGCACAGTAGCCAATAACAAAGGCCGTACTGAGTGAATGGCAAAAAAAGTGGGTCAGAAAGAGTAGGTCAGATAAAGTAGGTCAGGAAATGGCGTAACCCCACTTTCGATAAAGTCAGTGGCGTCGACAGGTTCGTACACCTGGGGGGGAAGACAGGGCTGCCAACGCTCGAGAGGGCGCGAAAGCGCCCGAGCGAGGGAGCGAAGCGACCGAGCCGGGGGGAGGGTGTGGGAGGTGGTGTCCCCCCTCCCACGGTAGGGAGCTTTTGCAATTTTGAACTTGAAATCGTGCAATCTGATGCATACTTAATGAGACAAAATAACACTCACAAGCGTGCACACACACACACACACACACACACACACACACACAAACATACATTGTTCTACGCCTTAAATGGACCATGGACAGTCATAGTTTCGACGAGATCTACACACCGTGGCATACGAGTACGGAATGGACTGACACATATTTTGCAGGGAGGGCTCGTAATGGATCCAGGGGTAGTTTGGGTACCATTTGGCTTGAAACAGAATTTTCTGCGGTTTAAGTTTCTAGTACGGGAGTGGAAGAAGTTGGGGGTGATTGGGGCTAACCCAGTCGTTAAAACCAGCATCAGTTTCATTATCATCTTTCGCCTCAGATGCTCCATCACCCTCAACGGCACTTTCTTCTGGTTGAACTTCCGTAAGAACATGCAGGCCTTTCTCCGACATTATCCGATTTTGATGTAGACGGCTCTTCGCCATCACGTTCTTCTTTCTCATTATGTTTGAAAAAGAAGTGATTTTAGATGTTTTCAACTTCTTATTATGAGATATCCTAGAATCCGAAAATCAATTCACGCTGTGAATTATGTAAGGGACACACTCACATATATTTTCCCCTTCAAAGGTTAAGGAAGACAATGCCTCCTGCTTAGCGGACTCACCACGTGTTTTTGTTTTCTAAACACAACAAAAAAAGTAACCCCCCCCATAAGCAAAATAGCATAACTTCTTATCGGAGCGGTTTTGGGCAACATAATTTGCAGGATTGTTCCTTAACTTATTGACTAACCTTTGTGTGAAAATTACATTAATCCAATTACCGGTAGTCATACACGGGTGGGCAAATTTTAAAGGCAAATAATGTAGATTTTCCAAAAGTCACAAGGGTAATTGTTCATGCCGTTTTAACAGTACATTTGGGCATTTCTTTATTTTCTACGATTTTTAAAGTGTATTCACTCAAGCATGACACGGAAGGAACCAATGTTTACATAACAGATCATGTTACATCTTTGCCAAAATATCCAGTTGTATTTTTTTTTTACAAAAATAAAGGGTTTTTAAAAGTTTTAAACTCCAGAGGGAGGAGTATTTTTAAAAGGGTTAAATGGGTTAAATGTCGGGATAGGTGTGGGTGCATCGAGAGATGGATGATAAACAATGAAAGGACATAGGTTATGCACCAGAAATGGAATTCATCAGAAATTCATATGACAAAAACCCCAAATTACCCTTGCGACTTTTGAAAAGTTACATTTTTGCCTCTTAAAATTGCCCACTCACGCATGACTTTTGGATTAATGTGAAGTTAGTCAATAAGGTGAGAATCAATCCTGCCAAATTATTTTTGCCCAAAACCTCTTTGATAAAAACTTTTTTTTGCTTAGTGAAGACAAACCACAAAATACTTGTAAGAGTTTTTTCTTTTTTACCGTCTGAATTGGCTTTCACCGTGTGAATGCGGCTAATACCATCTCGACATCTGTGTGTGTCGAGGGATGACATTACTACACGATGAAGATGATATGTTTAAACAGTGAGAAAATATGCCACGTAATAATGCTACTTAACCACAGTGTTTAGGCTTAAATTCGTAGGGCACACGAGAGGCGAGGGCGCCACTTGCCAGAAACAAATCTGAGCTTGGTGCCTGGGGCGGTATTCCGAAAACGAACTTAGGAAAAATTTTATTGTATCTCAGGGACTTAGGAAAAATTTTATCTTTTGGTATTCCGAAAAGCCAACTTACAATAAAAGATAAAATTTTTATTCAAATGAGCTAGAGATAAAATTTTTATGTAAATGAGCCTCCGAGATAAAAATTTTATGCAAATGAGCTAAATCGGTATTCTGAAACGCACTTAGGAAAAAGAGTTACAATAAAAGATAAAACTGCTCCCAAGCAATTTTATCTCCAAACGTACGCGCCTTGGCCCATAGCATTACGTGCAAAAATAATTCGCGCATTCAACTTTTTGCTCATGTGCGCATCAAGTGCAATAAGGCGCGCTGATAGACATTAATGCGCAATGTCCCTTTCAGTTTCATGACATCACACCATCAGCTTGATGGTGTTAATGTATGCAAAAGACATGAAAGGACGTTTATTACTGGCTGCCTCTGGGATAGGAGCGCAGGGCATGCGCTCATTAATATTGGTTAAAATCTTCCTAAAATGTTTTTCGGAATACCAAAGATAAAATATTTTAAGGACATTGTATCTTCGGGGAGATAAAAATTTTATCTCTGTGGATTTTCGGAATACCGCCCCTGCTTTGTACCCGTTTTGAGCAGATTTTGGCCATTTCTGCTTTTCTTTGAGATCAGTTGGGGTGAGGACATCAAGTATGAAGAAGTTCTCACCTTGTAGGTTTTGGCGGACATGGCGGATGACATCTATCTTGTCGGGGTAGGAGAGGAGTTTCACGAGGATGTTCCCTTGAACTCGCTTCCCATCCCTGTGGGATCGTTCTACTTTGGTGGTGATACCAAACCTTGTCTGATAGATGTTTTCTGCTATGTTCGTAGGGTCGTCAGCTGGAGTATCGTTTGGTGCTGCCTCGGGAATCCCGACTATGTGCAGGTTGTTCCGTCGGGCGAAACGCTCATTCTTGTTCGCGTACGCTTCGATGTGGCTAACCTGCGCTCGTAGGCTGCCTACATCGCTTTCGAGGGACGCGATCTTCTGGTCGGCAAGCTCCTTGTGCTTCTCGAGTAGTCCAGGTCGTCCACCCTCCGGCTAGTGAATTCCAGAGAGTCGGCAATACTAGACTCGATGGCCTCGAACTTACTCATGAGGGTCGCGACAGCTTCCGTTATCATGGTGTCCATGTGGGAGGTTGCGGCCTTCAGGTATTCCACCATTTATGGTGGAACACCGTCGGCGCTTAGGGGCTCGTCCAAGCCGGTTGGCTGCCTGGTCTAGCGCCGGCAGTAGCGGCAGCATCACATGACGCTACGACACGCCTGCGCGCTGGCGTGTCGTCCCCCTGGGTGTTGTAGCGGCTGTCTGTGTCCTGACATTTGCAGCCCTGGTCATCCTAGTAAAATTAATATCCTGTTTTTGGCTGCTCATTTTGAGTTGGCTGTATACAAATATTACTTACGTTTCTATGAGAGCTTGGTAGAAGTAATTTCTGGTAAAACAAGTTATTTTCCCCTTTTTATTCGGAGCTCGGAGACAACCGTGAAAAAACGTGATTTTCTTGACGAGCACCATCTATCTAATCTCAATTAGCTGCTAATGTCTCCTAGAGAGGACATTAAGTGAAGTGCATTGTAAAGGTGTTTATGGCTTAATACCAGCAGGTAACCCCCCCCCCCCCCCAGCAATCTAGAAACTTGCCTACAAAGCTACATTCAAAATCAGTTAATCAATTCCATGTGCTTTTTCTCTTTTGTTGCTACATTTCAGAACTAATAACATACATGTAGTTAACATTCAACAATGTACCCCGGGAATGTACCCTTAGAAAACATACAAGACACTAGTTTGGGTAAGCCAGTAAGCCTCTCCATTAGTTTTCCCACAGTAAATTTTGTTTGTTTCGTCAAGTTCCATGGTTTGTGATCTCAGCCTGAATTTCACTTTAAGTAAACTGTTATCTGCCATGGTGTTCAGGATGCAATTACCTACAAGCAAATCAATAGTTAGCTGTAGATTCATTGAACAAATTGTAAAGTATGATTAGTCATGTCCCTCTATTATTACTATTTTTGGCCCATATGGGCCCCAAGATGGGTGAATGCTCCAAACATAGATGGGCCCCAGATATTTTGCTAATAGAAAGCAAGTTGCAATAGATAGCAAATTGCAATCAATTGCAAAGTTGCTATAGATAGCAACTCATTATTTGTGACACAGGGCCCAGGAGAGGACACACTTTTAACGGAAAATAAATAGTTCAACATAACCAAGCAATAAAATATACACAATATATTCATTGATTTGTCATAAGTCTTTATTTACAACTACATCTATTCTGAGAATTGAATAAGTTGAGTTTTAGCACATATTTATCAATTTAATTCACTGCTGGTGACTTAAATGTTCCGGAGAGTACATAGTTTTTAAATTTAACGGAAAAGATACCTTTAACAAAAATATTCATAAGTTCCACATTTATGAATCAAATTTCATCAAATAAGTTTCATAATGTTAAGTAATGGTTGAACTTAAACAATAATATTTATAATCAATACAACTCTCATTGAATGTATCAAGGCTATTAGCGAACTTTTTTAAAAAAAAATGTGAAATGAGAATCCATTTTCTGTTAAAACTACACTAAAAATGCTGTAAATTAACAGAAATAATATTTGAAATGTTATGAAATCAAAACTGTAGGTTGTTCATGATAAGGTCCATCAATGTTGAGGTAATACACTTGTTGATGTTGTGGAATTTAACAAGATGGGAGGACAAAATCAATGGATAACTCCAAATAAAGCAATCGTGCGATGATGTATGTATGTGCGTGTGTATGTGCGTTTGTGCATATGGCTGTGTGGATGTAACTGAAACCCGTTCGCAAAAAGACATTGATGTGTGTGTGTGGAGGAGGGGGGGGGGGGGTGGGGGGGGGGGAGGGAGGAGGGAGGTGACCCAATGATTCATGTATAACAACTTATGGTACCTAAGGGATTAACAAATCCACTCATAATTACACACACACACACCTATTAGAGGAAAGGTAACGTGAGAGAGAGAGAGAGAGAGAGAGAGAGAGAGAGAGAGAGAGAGAGAGAGAGAGAGAGAGAGAGGGAGAGAGAAAGGAGGTGGGTGGAGGGGGGGGGGGGGGAGAGGAAGAGATGAGTGTCAAACAAATTAAGGGTAAGGAAGAAGGAGGGGGTTCACCAAGCCGTTCGTAAGCATCAAACGATTTTACACACACTGGTGACCAGTGCTAAATCAGATTGCAAATGACTTTGATTACCATCAGCTTAAGTTGAAATCTTTGTGAATTACAATTCAAGTGAACAAGCATCTGAATACTAAGTTTATGATTTGTCAAATTTTGGAAAATTAACTCCCACTATGTTAAAACAGGAAAAGATCTCATTTAGCACGAGAACAGGTCACCGGTTGTGCGTGAAGTAATTTCTAGCTTGTGAACAGCTCGGTGGAACACCCCTCAGGTGTGCATGTGTGTGTGTGTGTGTGTGTGTGTGTGGGGGGGGGGGGGGGGGGTGCATTGCTTCAAAGATCACCCAAAATCTGCTCCAGTACTCTTAACCCTATCTAGCCCGGGGGGGAAGGGGGGGGGGGGGGGGATAGTCCCCCCCTCAACATTTTTCGCGAGAAATTTATAACGCGAAAAGATCGCGCCGCGACGTTTCATGACTTCTTTCCTCCAAGTCTCACGCAACTTTTGAGATCAAATTTGCGACGAGCATGTCAGACCAATAATTGCTCAGAAGCGTGATGTGTACAAATCCAATGCAAATTCTGTATCTAGCCAAAATTCATTAATGTATCATTATTTCTATTTTTATTGATGAAAAACAATAGATTTCATGATATTTATGAAATTATATGAAATTTATGAAATATTAATCCTAAGAGGAGTGTCTGGACTGAAATGTAGCAGTTTGGGGGCTAGATTTAAAGACTTACGGCCAAATTATAATTTTACGCATTAATAAGCATAATTAATTATTCCAAAAATAAATTTGAATAATTTTGGTGCAATCGACAATTGAAATGTGGAGATTACGTCATGGGTAACGTACATGCCAATTTTGATGCGATCGCGTGATCAACGGTCGAGATCTTGGGAGGGGGGGGGGGGGGGGCTGTTTTTGCCCCCCCCCCCCCCCCCCCGACTATGCAATTTTAAAAAAAAGCCCGGGCTATACATAAGGTTAAGGAAAGAATAAACTAATGTTTGCCCACACACACATTCCCATATACACCTCCAAGCATGAACAAACTACTCACAGAAAACTGCACCACTGTCATGTCATGTAAACATATCACCAGCACGTCATCCACACCTCAACCCACCCCAAGTCACACATACACTACTGTATACAGTATAAACAGTACATCCACAGGATTATTATGTTGTTCTCATTTTTCCAGGTTTTTCTACTTGCATTTCATAAATCTGTGTTCTTTTGACGAGGATTAACTGGAAGTGCAGTTTATGAGGCACTTAGAGCATTCTGCCTCTAAGAAAGTGTGGTTAATTTGAATGTCCTGTGATTTGGTGCTCCTAGGTACAGTATGAAGCTCCTTTGTTGATGATATGTTGGACAAAGATCTGGCTATTATTGGGGTTGCCATTTGTAACTTGAGTGAAAAAAATTGCCTGTCCAAATTAACTGGTGAATGGTTAATTTGGTAAATATCTATGTAAAGAGCAACCAAACATTTTATTAGATGAAAGCTTTCCCGTTGATGTGATGAGAAAAGTGACCTTGAGAGGCAATCATCAGCCTACAGGTGTCACACATCAAGCTGAACTATTGATAAGAATACACACAAGTCAAGATAATTCTGCAGGGGAAGAAATACCATTTAATCATACACCACACATAAATACAATGAAGGAGATTGCAATTTTTTGTATCGGCATGGCTTTATAGGACGACAAGACAGATCTCCAGGCATGCGCTTAATCCTGAATTATTTCTCATGGGTTCACATCTCACCAAAACTATTGGGACAGTTACAAGGGGGTTCTTTGCCCTATGCAAGAAATATATTACCCTATGTCTTCTGTGGGGTATAACCTTCAATAACAAAAACCTAACGGTACCCTGTTTTTCAAAGAGTTGGCCCTTTTTTTGCTCCAGTTAAATATTTCTTAGATGTAAATTGACATCCACATACATATTAAATGTGTACTATTAAACCGATTCCAGCTTAGTTTTGTTGCGTCTAGTCTGATACATTTATGGAGGAAAGAGCCTCCAGCAGTAATACTTCCACCATCACTTTGTAAATGATAGCACAGGCAGCACAAACAAACCAGGAAAAATGAAATAGCATTCTGTAATCAAATTCAAAACTCTTTGAAGCATGATAGACCTTCACATCCCCACCAGTTATACATTAACTCGTTGACTGAAAACCCAAAAGAAAAAGGAGTACACTCTCTTTACGTATTGCTCGAGTTAGAAGTAAAGTGAAATAGGCAGCATACAAATCCATTTGTATGTCAAGACACATGTGATTCTAAAAAAGCCTTTTTAGATTTCGAAAAGCACTGCTGTTTCAGCTGCAATGTCATAGCCGCTCAGCTCGACTTTCATGTTTTCTGGCTTTACGCCATTGCTGCTCAGCTTGAACATGGCGTGGGTGATGGCGTTTTCTTCCATCTTGATCTCAAAGTCAATCTTGGTGGCTGCCGAGCCAAAGTTGGTGACCACCAGGTAGCCTGGCCAATCAGGGAACTGCCTGATGTAGGCGTAGACCGTGGGGGAGGTGTGCACCATGTGGTACTCCCCTGCAGTCAAGGATGGCATGCTGTGCAGCAATGCAAGATCCTTGAAGACCTTGAGGATGGAGCCGTCTGTCGACTCTTGTGTCTGGTGGGAAGAGGTCAGAAAGAGAAGCAAGGAATGAAACAATTACCTAAATATGCCAACTCGAAATATGAATTTGTAATGCATGCTTTCATTGGTGGATTCCAAACCACATTTTTACCACTGATTTGAAAGTAATGCCTATGAACTGTTGATGATCTTTCAGCTTGAGCTGCTGATCAGTCAAATGTGTTTCATTAATAAAGGAGTAAATAACTAATTGATTGGAGTTAGCTCTTGACTGAAGTTAATATTTCCTGACACTTGAACCCTATAAACTGGTAAAAATGTATGTTTGTTTGGGCCTAAAAACTCACAATTTTAAATGGGTAATTATATCTTTAACTCAGTGCCACATATACATTTTTATAAGGCATTACACATACATTCATGGTGAGTTTTTGCAATTTTTGTTGGGGTACATAGTGTTCATACTGGTGGGAGCCCTACAGTGGTTGGAAGCACTCACCTCCACACTGTACATGTTGTCTGTGGGAAGGGGCAGCCAGGCGGTACCATTGGTGAAGTTTCCTGTTTGAGTGTTGGCCCAGAACATGGGGCCTCGGGCTGGAGAGCGAGACATCGCAGTCTGTGGGGACAACAACAAATAGTGGGTTGCAATCAAACAACATTTACAACATTTACACAGAAATATTGAATGCCTCACTTTTAAATTTGATGCATATTTACATTTTCCAAATGCAAGTGAAAAATTACTTTAGAAAAAAAAATCTCATTTTCTTTTTTTGAAGAGGGGAATGGGAACATAGGAATCCTAACTGCATCATATGCTGTTAACTTGGTCATCCACAAAACTACAAAAGATACTTCTCTTTTTGAGATAAGAGAAAGGAGAGACTTACCGTGTTTGCAGCAACAGGGTCTCCCACGTCAGGGCTGCTGGCAAGGTCTGGGGTACCAAGCTCCTCTCCGTAGTACGAGATGGGTGTTCCAGGCAGGGTAAGCAGGACAAGGTTTAGGGCTCGGGCATATTTGCTGCCAGCTCGGGATGCAACACGGGACATGTTCTCATCTCCAAGCTATAGAAGTAATGGAAATGGAGAGATCAGTTCTATTTTCTAGACCTGGTTAATGGCAACCGCATATTTACAGTACCTTGTAGATTTATTGAGTTTAACTAAACGGTACACACAGAGATTACAGAGTATACAAAGTTTAACCTTGTACAAGACTCCTACTCCAATACATCACTAGCATGAAGTTTCATTGCATTCAAATACACAGACCATACATGAACATCTTATGCACATACTACAAATACTGGTTGCAGTCCTCCCATTGATCAATTTTGTACTTCACTTCTTCAATTTTGTAATGTCACACTCTGGCTTAAACAGTTCAGCTGCACAGTTTTCAAAGTAGAAGTAGACTTCTGGCATAACTCACCACCCATGTGTTCCAACGATGCTTGAAATCTTTGGCCATGGCCGTGAGCCACTGAGACACAGCTATCTGCACACTCTCGCCAGTGGGGGCGCCATCGATAGACTTTGCAAAGCCAAGGTTGATGACCAGGTCTGCTTCACGTGTGTCATTGCCAAGCTGAAGGACGGCCATTTCAGGGGCCTGTTCAGTTTCGGTGACCATAAGTCTGAAGGGAGACAAAAATAATAATGTATGTGAGACACAGATGTCACATGTGTCTTTGTGCTCTGTAAAAAATTGAAATAAAGCTAGGAGGGAAAGAAATATTTAACATACAGTACCCCAAAGAAGTAGCAGAATGAAAATGCACATGCACATATACATGCAGCCTTGGGCGCCAGACACGTTGCCGCTTTATTAGATCTGTGTATATCACCAGTGGACACATGCTACAGTGGCAGATGAGTTCCACTTGAAAGTGACACATACAGTACATAGCCACCAATGCTGCAAACTTCCTTACCACAATTTCTATAACCCTGTATATGCCAGATAAACAGCTGCTCTGTGGATTTGAGGTGTATTATGTGTATTTTATGTGTAAAAACACCTCAATGGCACAAGAATCAGTATTCCTCACTGAATGATATATAGGACGACAGTTGTGATCATTCAACATACTCGGGTCATTGGGAAGAAGTAACCGTTAAACCATAATTGCATAAAAATGCTGCCAAAATCTAATGTACTGTATGATTACGATAGTAATATGTGGGGTCTTGATTTGGGGTAGCTGATAAATAAAAATTGCTTTGCACCCAAACCTACGTGCATGGCAGAGATTAAAGGTCTTGTCATCCTGCTATTTTTCCAAGTAGCTGTACACCACACTTCCTCTGCTCCTGAATCTATGTGTTTGAGTATGACAAGATGTGGGGTCTTGCCTGCTTTATTCACCCACGCAGCTGTTAAATCAAAGAGTTCTATGCTCCTGAACCTACATGTACAGATGGTCAAATATGGGGTCTTGCCTACCTGTATTTCTCCAGGTAGCTGTTGGTGTTGAAGACAGTCCTCCAGCTGGCTAGAAGCTGGTGCAGCTTCTTCTGATAGTCTGGGCAACCATCACCAACACAGGAGTATTGCTGTTTAGAATTTAGAAGAGAAAGAGTATTCCCAGTAAGCTTTTTGTTTATGAGCGTTGTTTACATGTCTTTTTTGTTTCATTTGAAAAGGTCACTTAAATGGAATACTCAATATTTCATATACCTTCTTCACACCAATAAAAATATGGTATTGGTACACAATGCCTGGCTCATAATATTAATACATGTAACTCTAACCAATCGAGAAGAGTACAGAGATATTAACATTGATGAAAAGGTTTTGCATATCTTCTTGCTGTTAAGTAGGGGGTGAAGTTCATGCATAATACATACAGAGATTCCATTATGTATCCAACTAGAAGAGATATCCTGGGGCGGAAAAACTTACTGAAAATTAATATTTTTATGTATAAAATAAGCCTAAAACATGATACAAATTATACTAGCCACAACCTGAATTTAGACTTATACTGTAATCCCTATCATTACAAACTCTAAAACACCCTGTGAAGACATATACCTATTTGTTTTCATTTGTCTTCCGGTTGTTAGCAGGGGCTGATGTTCATGTCCCAAAATATTGCCTGTATCTGTCACAACATGATATGAGTAATCAGCAGCGCTCTATTTCTTTAACAGGACACAAAATCAATCCTGGCTATAACAGTGAGTAATCTGTGTAATCGATGCAACCTATAAATAAATCCCGACTTACCGCTGCACTTGACCCAGAGTCGGGCGATCCGGTGCTAAGTTCGGGCTCGGAGGTGGGTTGAGATTGAGATGCGGTCTCTGTCATTGCAATGGGGGTGTTTGGGGCGGCGGTGTTTGAGGCGGCACTGTTTGCGGCAGCAGTGCTAACAGAGGATGTAGTGGCACCAGCGGTTGGTGGTTGGGTGGGGGCGGAGGTCATGGGGGTAGCTTGGCGGCGACGGCGGTTACCAACAGAGGTGGAGAGATCAGTGGCCTCAAAGATGTAGTCCACTCCACTGAAGACGAAACCGTCAACCTTGTGGTCAAACCAGAACTGGAGGGCTGCCTGGAAATAGATGGGTCAGAAAAAATGTTATAGTATCAAAGGATGATTTTAAGCTTTCTTGCAATAAAGGGGGATCAGATTTGTCCTTCCAATGTGTAAAACCATATACAATGTTACGCAACATCATACAAGAACAACTATCAGTACACTTTATTTGTATTATTTCTGATAAGACTTTCAGCAAGAAAATCATTTGAAATACATTTATTCTTCTCTTAACCTTTAAGATCTTTTATATATGTGTATGCATGATCAAATTACTTTTGGAAACAGATAAACATATTGCAAATCAGCCATTCCATGTAAATGTCACGCGAGTCACACATGTTTAATGTCACAATTCGCAAAAAAGTGTCTAGATCAAAACTGAGAAAAAATTCGAGCTGAATCCAGTACTCGCTCAAGTAAAGCAATCATCTATACCCTGACATGTGACTCGTAAGACGCAGCATGCATGACTCGCGTGACACTTATATGGAATGGCTCAAATAAATTTCGCTTGTGCTGAATGATAACAAGTAACCCAGAAATCCACACCCCCAACATATTTCCATCCACTCGTACAGTATGATCTTGTTTTGATATCATCCCAATTATAAGTACAGATATGTACATGTTCATGTTTTGAGAGTTCAGGTAAACAACACAAATGGCCTTACCTCCATGGCGAGCTGCACATGGCTGCTGTCGTAGTTCAGGTCGGGTTGCCCTGGGAGCAGGTAGTGATAGTAACACTGCCCTCTCTCTGCGTTGTAAGTCCAGGCAGGATCTCCATACTTGTTGAGCTGCAAGGGGGAAAAATGGCATTAAGAACATCAATTATTTTGCATGGTAAAATATCAACACAATCTACAAAGAAGATCCAATAAAAAAAAATGAAGTGAACAAAACAACAACTGGAAGATGTTGGGGACTGAGTGCTAATACAAATACCCCTGCATACAAATTTAGTAAAAGCAGTCTGTCCATTCTAAACATCCATGTGGAATGTCTCATTCCAGCCCAACTGAAAGGACCATGTAAAAATAATTATCCCCTGAAAGCTTATCAGCATTACCGGTACTGAATGGGATCTCGAGAGCCTAATACACAAACGTAAGGAGACCTGTTACTTTGAAAGTGGTTCTGTGAGAGTGCGATGTGCACAGAAACGACAAGCTAAATCAAGCAGGCTCACCCAGTCATTTGGCAGGCTGGTGCCATCACCACAGTCCTGCCAGATGTAGTAGTCGGTGAAGTTGCCAGTCTTGTTGACGCTGTTCAAGAACCAGGGGTGCTGGTCACTGGAGTGGTTGGGAACAAACTCTAGGATCACCTTCAACTCTGCCAAGGAAAAAAAAAGCAGTATCAACAGTAATGAGCACAATATGCATTACACTGCATTCGCACAAGACAAGTTGAACAAGGTAAAATAAGGACTTGTGTGTACATGATGTACACATGAGTAATAGAGGGCAAAGAAAGAAATACATACATGTGCAAACTCTTCTATCAACGTTCCCCCCAAAAATGTGAATTGGAGTACATGAACCCCTGTAAGTGTGTTTCGCTGAATGATGATTAACATGTACTATGTATAATAGCATGTAAATGTATTGTAGCATACAATTTATATAATCTCTACTCAATAAGCTGACTTTGTATCGGAAGTACATGCACAATGTGCGCCTTCACTTTTGTGGGGTTATCAGACTTTCCGTACTGAAGTTACAATGTATATTCAAATGCAATAACCTTCATATAATGATGATAATGTTCTCTAAGCAAGTTGCCATTTGAAGCTCTCCAGGAGATGTACATGTTTGTATGTGATTCATGTCCATGTAAATTATCATCACACACTGAAACCTTGGTAGGAGCCCCCGGTATTAAGTGAACTAATGAACATTATAATGTGCAGGGACTCCAGGGAGGTCAGTGTATTATCTTGAAGGTCAGGACAATGATACTGGGTAGAACTGCACGTAGAAGAAATCTGCTGGTTATCGAGTGCACACATGGGCATGAAAGCAATGTACTTTTGAGTGAAAGCTTTCATTGTGCAAAGTATGCTCGAGTCAAAAGTTAACCTGGGCAGTTCTAATCATATTATCTGAAGACAATGGAGAATAGCAGGAAAGGCAGGGAAGGCTAAAACAACAGGTACCAGGCCTCAAAAATAATCAGTGTGTTACTGCAGTTTCCTGCTAGCATTAGGTCACTTCCCTTGACTCCTATTATGTAAACTCGCTCAACCTGAAACTAGTCCAAATTGGGGAAGGGCACTCCTAAGCCCTAACCCTGTATTATCTGAACTCGCTCAACCTAATACACAACTACCCCAAATCCTGAAGAAAGAGCTCAACCTAGTAAAAGCCACAGGGAATACTCCAATTTGAAGCCTTATCACTGTCATGTTCTAGATTGTTCTCTGACTTTCTTCATTGTCTTTGCAACAATATAACAATTCCTCAGGCACTGTATTTGAGGGATGAAAAATCTTTGAAATTATCTTTCTCCATTGATATCAGAATGTTACGCTGGCAGTGCTATACGTACTTTTATCTGACTTTCCCTTTGCGGTACACTTTTTCTGTAAATTTTGCTAGTGAATAGTTGCCTCTATGTGCAAGTCCCAGAGACTGCCATTTATAAATTGCAATGTCAAGTGTACTTTAAAGCTTATGGGGCTTCTATTTCCAATGATGGTGTCAAGTCTTGGATAATCAAATTATGAATCACTTACTAGTACTGCTGTATAGCAAACTCCACTTGAGTGAAGAGTTCAGGCCAGAGTCAAACCCTGTCATTGTAGATTAAATTGCATGCCCAGTTTTGACACATTGCAGCTCAACGTTGCCCTACATTTGGATTTTGGATCAAGTTCTTTGATAGCCTGTCGTCAGAAGTCCCTGGTTACCACACTGACTTAGAGTGTCCTTATTATTTGCTTCAGTTTATGCAGCCTATTCTATTCAGATTTCATCTGACCTATGTACAGGATTGTTTGCTAGTTGGGTTGTTTTCTCTTTGTTTTATAGCCATAAAGGCCTGCTGTTTGCAAGGCAATCCAAGATAAGGCAACTATGGCCCTTATATGTAGATTCAATATATTGTACATGGCCATGAGAACATCTAGTTATTGGAACCAGAGAGGTGTAAGGAATGGAGTCAGCACGAAGTATAATTTATTCCTACAGCAGTCGTGTGCATTGATGTCACAATGGAATATTTTTACGCGTTTGGCTCTTTGATCGAGGGAGATCCGCCGCCAAACAAGCATGACAAAATGTAGGATGCATTTTGAGGAATATATATTCTGTATGCGCAGAAGATTTCAGAACCACTACATGAACTGAAGTGCATGTGCAGTAGTATTACATGTTATAAAGATACGATTCTGTGAATTTCAGATTATATTGTTGCTTCGTTTTTGTGATAAAATGAGAATACTGTATAAAACATGCCAGAGAAATGCCTCCATATCACACATTTCCGAATCATATTTCCTTAAAAATATCTTGTAAATCGTTTATTGAGTGTTTCATCTTTCATGGAAACAACCTCAATTTCGTGTGCGGAGGTGTCCGAAAAAGTTACGGACCAAATTCTTTCTATAATTTTTTCAAAGTTTCCCTTCGCTTACCCCAAAACTAATTCACAGTGTGTGTAAAAAGATCAGCAACGAGCTCCCAGCGAAGGCTGAACGGTTGGCATACTTCTCAAAACAGATTTTCTTTTGTTATTCAGAGGAAGGCACTACCTAATTAGAAATACAGCTAGTTGTTTAAAACACCTGAATGTCTTGGATTTTTATGAGGCGGCGGACCTCATAGATCAAAGGAAGTCAATCCGAGCGCAGTCCATCCATGATAGGTCCATGTTGGAACAGATGGTAGATGTTTGATACTACTAGTGTATCCTAGATGCCCATGAAAGATACTACCAGGCATTTGTCGAGAATTTATGACTTCAGGAAGGACATCTGCTCATTAAGTTGAGGATTTGAGGGGGGGGGGGGGGGGGTGGAAGCCTGTTTGTTCAGTGTGGTAAAATAATGTTACTCCATTAGTCTATTTCCTTTCCTAAAAACACAATATTTTTTAAAACTTCTGATTATTTGTTGCTACATCATTTTTCAAAGGGGTCCCAAAAATGATGATCTTTACGATGACATCAACATGTTTTATCAGCTAAGGCAAAATTTGCTTATTTCTATCTCATGCAAATGTGACTCTACTTTCAGGCTCATTACACGTACCCTGTTCAGAACTGATCATTTTATCAGCTTCAGTGTATGTGTGATGGTACTAGACAATAAAAGTAGCCATGCATGTCACACACACGTGTGAAAGTCTATGAATATTAAAAAAATCCACCGTTCAAACAAACAAGATGTTTTTTCCAATGTGCTTATATGCATGAAATCACTACAGCTCAACAATATCCTCTGAATCAATTATGCTACTTCATGTACATCTACACCAATTGCTATTTACTAGTGATGTCTGTTTTTTACCGAACATGATTAACAACTTTGTCTTGCTGAATTTCTCAATAAAAAATGTTGCTTACAATCTTCCCCCAAAATAGGCATCCTTGTCCCTGTGCATTTGATTCATCATCAGGAATACATTTTTCATGAAAAAAAAATTCTGTTGTCAAAAACAGAAAAAAAAAGCAATTTATGTCATATTGTACACAACATTTGGGAGAGCACCACACTCATGAGGTCACAAAATTGAAATTTCAAAATCTAATAACTTTCTTTTCCTTTGACCAATTTTCTTCAAACCTTCATTAATGTTTCTTCTTTCATTGAAACCAACTTGTAGAGCTAACGGTGTATTTGAGCTTTTAATCTAGTGAAAACTGAGAGGAAGAGAAAAGTGGAGATCACGTACTCTCGCCTTCAGCAGCTGTCATGAACTCGTCAAAGTCCTCGATGGTTCCCAGGATGGGGTCTACATCTGTGAAGCTGACGATGTCTTGGCCAATGTCTCGGCTTTCTTCACGTTGCTTGTAGATTGAGGATAGCACCAGCACTTCAGCTCCAATGCTCTTCACATAGGCAAGCTTGCCAGTCAGCCCTGGACACAGAAATAAAAAATGGGCAATTTTTAACAAATACTCACAAAGAAGCAGTTGATAGCATAATATATTGAATGAATGTCAAATAGCAATGAAAGAAGACAAGGTGGGCTCAGACACTCGGGCCATTTAGCACCTTCAATGCAAAAAAAAAGAGTACATATGAAATAAGGTTTCATGCTTAACAAGTTCAGTTTGTTTTGTTTTTCATGACTATCAAGCTTCATAAGTAGGCCCGCTTCATCCCCCCCCCCCCAATACTAACATATCAATAAGTATCCTATTGATACACTTAATTGCTTGTCTTTTTTCACTTGTACATTGAACATACAGGTAAGTCAAAAGCTGGCAACAAATGAAACAATCGATCAAGAATGCTTAGTGAAATTAAAATCTTTCATTTAGACTCTATTTCATAGAGAGTTTACAGGACACATTACCAGGTTGATTGTTATGTTTATGTTCCCAGTTTCAGTTTCATTAGAACAGTTGTACTCCTCAGAGCAGTGTACTGTGCAATACAGTGCTGAATTCTCAGACTAGCAGCTCAGACGGGGAAACCGGTTCCAGCCGGATCGAGTGAATGAAAACAATGTGCGACACGATCGCTACTACGTCACACCTTAATTCCGCCCGCGCGATCTGCTCGCTGTGTGCATGTGCACGGCAGACGAAGAATTATTGCATCAGCAACGTATGTTTACGCTGTATGCATGTCATATCATACCGGCCGCGCCGGCCTATTCGGCATCGACTGCAGCGGCAAGTTGCCAGCACTTGCATGCTGCATGATGATTCGCGCCTGAATTGCATAGTACAGGCGTGGCACAGCTACCCGGTTACATGTAGCCAACTTTGTTCACTCTTTCCCGGTCGAGTAGTTATGTACAAATAGGCATAGTAATGGAGGGAAAATCTGTCGTGCAATTACATTTTCACATGCGCCTCATGAAATGATGAATACTGATTTGCCAATACAGGCAGCTGCACGACTGTGTTTATTTTCAACAAATGACTTAAAAACGTTACGAGATTTTCTATAATGTCATGATTAACATACTATCTGACTAGTATGACCACGTTACTTTTCAGACTAAGAAATAGTGAAAAGTAACATGGTCTAAACTCTAGCATGTCTAGACTCTAAATAAGTTACAATGTAGAGGTCTCGACACTGCATGACACTGAGTTAAATTTAATACGGTTCTGTATGGTCTGGATCAGAGAAAAAGAGGATCTAGCTAACCATGCTAACATGAACAATGATTGATTATGTTGATTAAGTTGAGCGTTGTTTGCGTTGAACATATACCCGATTACTATGAGAAGTCTGAAGTCATGCAAATAGTGATCTAATAACATTAACAATGCTGTCAAGTTCCAGGCAACCATAATTGCAAGAAGACTGGCGTCTATTTAGGCAAGTTGAAAAAATTAAATTGTCTTACCATCGAGATCGCCGTAGCCGTCACCATTGGAGTCCTTGTAAGACTGCGGGAACACGCGGTAGAAAACGCTCTTCTCCCACCACTCAACTTCTGGACAGCGAGGAACTTTCACTACGATGATGATGGCAGCAACGAGCATCGCAACCCATCCAACCCAGAAGAGAATCAGCAAGATGTTGCGGGTCCAATTCCAGAAAGGAGTGTCAGCAACTTCCATCAGCTCTGCCTTATTCATGCCACCCCATTCGTTGTCGCTTGTCGATTTCTTTTCATCGTCGCTTGCGACGACGACCTTCACATCGCCTTTTTCTGACTCTGGTTCAGTTTGAGGAGCCATTTCGTATTTCGCGTCGTACTCTGGTTTTCTGTCGTCCCCCATGATGCCTTTTATACGGTACTCTTAGAAGTAGAAGACGAAATTCGACACCGTATGCGATGTCGTGATACGCTAAACTCGAACTGTTTTTGGTTGGCAAATTATGCACACAGCGGGGATTTTACTCGCGTAGCTTGGACAACATACCACAATGCTTCGTGTTGAATGAATGAATGAATTCCTCTGCATACTAAATCAGCCGGCGCCGTGACGTGCGAGCGCGTTTACTACTCCGAAAAACTTTTGGGCAGTGTGCAAAAGTCAAAGCTAGATTCGTAATTCAGACCCTTTTTTTTTTTTTTATACAGGACACTTTCAAAATGAGAGGGAAAAAATATGATAGATGTAGCAAGCATGAAAAGATATAAACCTCGATAGTAAGTTATTATTGTGCGATTGATAATTAAGAATGTTGTTTTATCATCATTATTCAAGGCCTATTTTCCACCTCAGCTAAATATGAGAGAGCTTCAAAACGAGGGGATGGCCACTGATCTGTACGTCTTCCGGATCAGTCGGAGATGATGGCCCACTCACGGCCGAGACGTGTTGATTATGAACTACACATGCCTAGATGTGAAACATTTATAGTTGGTCTAAATGCAGAATTAGCCAAACTGAAAGAGAACACTGCTTAAGAATATATTTTGAAATATAAAGGACCTGGGAAATAGCTTTTGGTAGAACTGACCGTCGCATGTACGATTGACTTACCAACGTATAGTTTCAACACTGCAAACTCTTATCTTAACATCATTTTGAACTTGACTTATTAAGGTAATGACACGATGTTCTGTATTGACTTTTGTGATATCTGAAAATTGAAAATGAATATATTGTACTGCCCAACTTCGATTAAATGAAGCAAGTAACTCACTGGACCTTTTTTTTTTTTTTTAATAAACCACCAACAATGGTGATTGTAATAACACTTATTATACGAGGGAAGTACTGTTTATAGGCCTATATACTGCTGTGAATACATTACAAAAACGGCTTATTTTCTCCACTTGAATCAACGAAACACGAACGGCGGGAACATTCTAGCAGCTACCATAGCAGCATTGTGCTCATCGTGGCAGATGCATCGTCATTGTTCATTTCTTCTTCTGCTTCTTCTCTCTCTCTCTCTCTCTCTCTCTCTCTCTCTCTCTCTCTCTCTCTCTCTCTCTCTCCCTCTCTCTCTCCTTTTTTTTTTTTGCATAGTCATCTGGCCACACATTCATGTCATTAGGCGCATCAATCATTCATTGTTTGGTGACTCAATAAACATTAGGCATGCGAGGGGAATCAAACGAGTAGGTATTCAACGCTTTTGATAAGCCGTTTTCATAACGTGTTCACAACTTTTCCCCTGGCTGCCTAGTGACGCATTATTACATCCACCTCTATTTCGTGATACAGTTTCAATCGACGGTACGCACTGGCTTCTCGGACAAACTTAGGACAAGCTTTGGGGTTGCCTTCAGCATCGTGAATAAGATTTGCATATACATAAAGAAAATGTTCTATTGATAAATGCCTACCTAAAAAAAAAAGGGGGAGTTGGGAAGGAGAATAAACTCGAGCATTATGTTTAAAAATCTTATACATTATGAAAATAAATTCCACATTGCGTCGATGTTCCATGCTCCGTACTAAGCCGATATCAACTAGGAAAGAAATACATGTTGTCTTTGGAAGCTGTCTTTCGCGTCTCTTTGTGTTGCAAATTTAAAGGACATATACTGTACTGGGAAGGCAAAAAAGCCTTCAAAATGTAATTGTTAGCAATCTTCTTGCCAATGGTCTTAAATTCATGTATTGTCTATTTTAGAAGCTTGTTGAAAGTTATTTGCCCTTTAATGATCTACATTTGGAGAAATTAGTGATTAAATCACAAATCCTCAAAATTTTCGGGCCGAACATTTTGAGGATTTAATCATTAATCATTAATTACTCCATATGTGGATCATTAGAGGGCAAATAACTTTCAGCAAGCTTCTAAAATAGACAATACATGAATTTAAGACCATTGGCAAGAAGATTGCTAACAATTACATTTTGAAAGCTTTTTTGCCTTCCCAGTACAGTATATGCCCTTTAAATTTAGTGAGGGGGAAACGCTATGGAAGTTGTATCTTTTATATTCTAACGGAATGAAAAAAAAAACCGGACAAAATTCTGAGATATTGATGTGCCTATTTGTGTTACAGTGTATTTTCAAAGTTTATTTCGCTATTTTCCGACATTTAGTGCTAGTGTGGTATTCAATTTGGACATGCGAAATTAAACTTTACACTTATTTTGTTTCCTTCGACAATATGTTGCCAAACAGAAATGATCGTTCAATCAAGGATATGTGTAAAGATATGGATATCCATCCATTTTTAAATAAGGTTTAACTCAATATTCATAGAGCTGCTTTGAACAATATGATGCATAGGCGATTGCCTCATGTACACATGGATTTTACAATATGTTTATTCCTATTAGGAATAAAAATATTAGGTATGAAAATGTATGCATGGTTAAACCATGCATACATTTTCAGCTCTCGCTGATGAATTCTTAATTATGTCACGATCTGCTTGCTATGTTTTACGAGAACAAGCGGATACGAAGTTTTATACTTTTTGAGATGAAACTGCTAGCTTGGTTGAGGCTGGGCAAGTTTTCCATGTTACTTGTCTGAAAGGAGAATATGTTACACTAACGTTTCACAACAGTGTGAAATCGAGACTGTTGTACTGCAACTTAACATCGCATTTAAAACGTTTTATCTTACTGTAACAATATTCCTCGATTGAATCTTTAGAGAAACATGTATTACATGTCACAACTTTTCGAGCATAATTATGAGGTGAGGATATTTCCCCAAATTCTTCTGCGCATCTTTTTTTTTTCTACGTCAAATCCAGGCAAAAAAAATGCCATGAGAATCGCCGGATTCGAACTTATAAAAATGGGATCAAAGAAAAAATCTTTGTAAAGCATTATTTTGTGACGAGAAGAAAAGTACAATGAGTCTGCATTTAATAAATTAAACGGCTAATGGTACTCCATGGAAGAGACCTAAGTGTGTGTGTATGTATGTGTGTGTGTGTGTGTGTGTGTGTGTGTGTGTGTGAATGTGTGTGTGTGTGTGTGTCTGTGTGTCTGTGTGTGTGTCTGTGTATTAATTGAAAATAGGAGGAAGGGAGGGAACAGCAAGAAAAACAAAACGTACTCGAAATCTAGCGATCAATTTAATTTCTCGCAGGGTTCTCTCTTCTTTCTTTCAACCCCACCCCCCCCCCCCTTCTCTCTCTCTCTCCCCATTTGCTCTCACTCAACTTCCTCCTTGTGGTCTTTTTACAATTTACAGTTTACTTTTCCTCAGCCCCTTTTACTTCTCTCGACCTACTGCCGAGCAGTAGACTTCTGTTCTCTCTCTCTTTCCCGATTTTCCCCATTCAACTCCCTTCTCGTGGTCTTTTGAGAGACTACTTTATCTCAACATACCACGAGAACGGAGTTGAAAGGGGGAAAATGAGGAGTTAGAGAGGAGAGTAACGATGGATATGACGACACCACTTCGGTAGAATATAGACCATTTTCCTTATGCAAATTTTGTTCTCGTTGTTCAAACAATACGTTTCTAATGATAACCCCAAAGCTTGTCCGAGGTTTGTCCGAGTATCAATAACTCATAGGATTCAGAGTACGTTCTATCCATTGATACTGAATCACGAAATTCAGGTGACTGTGATTAGGCGTTACCAGACAGTTAGGGGAAAGTTGTGAATAAATTACGAAAATGAATTATTAGTGCCATTCTCATTGGGCTTAAAAAATCGAGAAGTTATATAGGGGACAGGGACGATAGGACCATTCGGCTTTTGGTACAGTTGCCAGGCAACTTTCACCCTAACCCTAGATTTTTCTAACTTCTAGATTTTTTAAGCCCAATGAGAATGGCACTATAGTGCCATTCTCATTGGGCTTTAAAAAATTGAGAAGTTAGAAAAATCGAGAAGTTAGGGGACCGGGACAATAGGACCGTTCGGCTTTTGGTACGGTTGCTAGGCAACTTTCACCCTAACTTCGCGATTTTTCTAACTTCTCGATTTCTTAAGCCCAATGAGAATGGCACTTATAAGTGCCATTCTCATTGGGCTTGGGTAAGTTAGAAAAATCTCGAAGTTAGGTGTGAAAGTTGCCTAGCAACCGTACCAAAAGCCGAATGGTCCTATTGTCCCGGCCCCCTAACTTCCAGACTTTTATAACTTCGAATTTTTTAAAGCCCAATGAGAATGGCACTAATGTGTGTGTATCAGATAACTAATTAAGAACACAACATCATTGTGCATCACACATTCCAACCCGCAACTTTTCTGCAAAGCATCATGCATTATTAATGAAACTGTGATTGCAGTTGCTAGGGGATTAAGAGGTGTAATGAACAACGGTCATTGTTGTGTTATGAATTAATTATCTCATGCACACAAATGTTGAGGTTCAAATTTGTCCAAAAGTGAAAAAAAATCCAATTGACTTCATGATGTGTCAATAAACCGGTTTACTAATGTAGTCATATTTATGGATGTTTCTTCCCGGGGCCTAGTAACGAATTATTCCATTAACCTGTACCTGGTATTTCAGTACTTGGAATCCACTTTGCGTAAAGTAGTTGTTGCTATTTCGGGCAAACCTCGGGCAAGCTTACCGGTTATCATGGGCAACCTTTGTTGAAATGGTATGCATAAAATTTTAATACGTTAGTCTATTTCAGCTTGATTTTATTTTTTTTCTCTTCTCTTCTCTTAAAGTAAACGTGAATATTTAATGAAATTTTCACTTTTGGACAAATTTGGAGCTATACATTTGTGTGTATAAAATGATTAATTCAGAACACAACAATGGCCTTTGTGCATCACAAACATATGTCAACCCGCCACCTTTTTTCTGCCAGAAGCGTCGTGCATATTATTGATGACACTGTGAGGGCAGTTGCTCGCTGATTACAAGGTGTGATACATAATGGTCATTGTTGTGTTCTGAATTAATTATCCCATACGTTTGTTTCTCGTAAAAACCCGTAAGGCATGTAAGGTGCGCAAAATATCTATAAAAGCTTTGGTGAATACTTCAAATCTGAAACAATACCATTTTATCTAAAACCAAACCCAAACGATGGGGGAGGGGGGGGGGGGGGGGAAGTGGGGAGAGCGAATCGGCCGAACATTACGAGGATTTGTGACTTAATCACTAATTACTCCAAATGTGGATCATTTGAAGGCAAATATCTTTCAGCAAGTTTCTAAATTGGGCATTACATGAATTCAAGAAGATTGCTCACGATCACCTTTTTGTCTTCCAGTGTGTGTGTGTGTGTGTGTGTGTGTGTGTGTGTGTGTGTGTGTGTGTGTGTGTGTGTTTGTGTGTGTGTGTGTGTGTGTGTGTGTGTGTGTGTGTGTGTGTGTGTGTGTGTGTGTGTGTGTGTGTATGTGTGTGTGTGCGCGCGCGTGTGTGTGCCTGGATACGGTAAATGAGAAAGTGCTTAGTCATCTGTGTTGGTTGCGAATATATACAGAAATGGAAGTGGATATCGGCACCACTGTGGGGTGTGGTTTATTTAAGAGACCGGTTTACTAATTTATGGATGTTTCTTCCCTCAGGGCCTAGTAACGAGTTATTACATTAACCTGTACCTAGCAATGGTATTTCAGTACTTGAAATCTACTTTGCATACATTAGTTGTTGCTATTTCGGGCAAATCTCAGGGGCAACCTTTGTTATACTGGTATGCATAAAGTTTGGATATGTTAGTAAACCGGTCTATTTCTTCCTTGCAAAATTCAAACTACTGTACCCGAGTATTGCGCGTACAATAAGCGTTTTATTATTTGCCCGACTCGTCAGAGTTAAATCGAACAGCAACTGTTTTACTGAAAACTACATTAGTCTCTGGCTCTATATAAATGAATTAAATAAATGGTTCTTATAGATACAAGATACTTTTTTCACATTTATTGTTGAGGCCTAAGAATGGATTCACATTTACTCGTAAACCGGTCTAAAACTCAAGCGATCAATGGAACGTTTTCGTAATGTATTCACAACTCCCTCCACCCTCACCCCCACCCCCACCCCCACCCCCCCACCCCCCACCCCCACCCCCATAACTGCCTGGTGACGCGTTAATACATTCATATTTTTTTTCGTGATGCAGTTTCAATAGATGGAACGCACACTGAATATAATCGCTGTCGCTACAGGGACAAACCTCGGAGAAGCTTTGGGGTTACCATTTACGTATTGTCTGAACGACGTGAATAAAATTTGCATATATAACGAAAATGGTCCATCGCGTCATGCTACGCCCACGTACAACCATGGGCGGAAATCGCTCCCCGAAGGTAGCTGAAGTAGCTGAAGTAGCTGAGCGGGGGGGAGGGGGGGGAGGGGGGGGGGGGGATAGTGGTGGGATTTTTTTGGGGGGGGAGGGGGGGATAGTGGTGGGATTTTGGGGAGGTGTTTTTTTTTTCCTTCATTTTTTTTTACCCCGCCATATTGTGTCCCCCCCCCCCTTCGAAATGGTGGGGGGGGGGGGGGGGGGATTATGACGTTTTTTTCGGTACACGACCGAAAATAGTGGGGGGAGGACATTTGATATTGTGTCCCCCCCTTTCGAAATGGTGGGGGGGGGGGGGGACACGACCCCCCCCGTCCCCCCCGGGGAGGGGGGGGGGGGGCATCATGCATTATTGCAGTTGCTACTGGATCGACATGTATGATGCACATTGAGCATTGTTGTGTTCTGAATCTGATACACACACAAGTCATGTTTAGGTCCAAATTTGTCATGAATGAAAAGCTCATTAAATATTAAAGTGACTATATCAAGAATAATAATCATTTTTTAAAGGTGATATTCATAGAAAATCCAAAAAAAAAAAAAGAAGATATTCATCTACAGAAAGCTCATAAGCCATACAATGAGTGCGGATGACATTCCAAAAAGCGAAATTAGGGTGAAAACAATCACCGTATTCTCGGGGACAAATTTGCCCTACTGTCATCCGAAAAGGCCTTTAGGTATGACGTAAGAAAAGGGAGGCGTTATTGTGCATCACACATGCCAATCCGCAGCTTCTTTTCCGCCAGAAGCATCATGCATTGTTAATGAAACTGTGATGGCAGTTGCTAGTGGATTAACAGGTGTGATACACAATGGTTATTGTGAAACATAACCCGGCTGTGACGTGCACACAACGCCACTTTCCCTGGCGATTTCGTAGGTCAGGAAGAGAGTCAGTTTAGTGAAATTTGACTTACATTTAACACAAAACTGAACACTTTCATGGAATGTTAGCTGCATAAATTGCTTTAATAACTCATTCAATTATAAAATAAACTATATTTATTTGATTTTATTTCCTATGAATATCACCTTTAAAATCCTTTGACTAAATTATGATGGCCCTCTGCCGCTCATATGGGCCCCAGACGGGGTGTACGGTGCAAAATATAGATGGGTCCCAGATGGGCCAAATGGGGCCCATATGGGGCCCATGCATATCCAGGCCCAGACCAACCCATATCTAGCCCATATGGGCCACAGATATTTTGCTATCTGGGTAATTAGATCTATATTCGCTAAATATGTTACTCATTGCGGATAGATGGCTACTGATAATCGTTTGTCTCGCAATGTAAGGTAAACGGTATCGAAAAGATCACGACGTTTCGTGTGCCGCTGCAACACTTCGTCAGGTATCATAATTTTGTATCACACCTGACGAAGTGTTGCAGCGGCACACGAAACGTCGTGATCTTTTCGATACCGTTTACCTTACATTGCAAGACAAATGATTATCAGTAGCTAGATCTATATTATACAAAATACTCAGACATGAGAACAAAACAGAATATAACATATATATTTCAAATATTCATACTCATGAGCATGGTTTATTTCGATGCATATATCGACACGATGGGATACAATGTAATATGGGAGAAGTAAACTGAAAATCGTTCCACTAACATCATGCATTATCATACAGTTATGAAAATTAAGACACTGGATAGACCTTATTAACACTTGGGTGGAAGTGGGTGGAAGAAGAGGGAATCCAAACTACAGAGCAGTTAATATCGTCTATATCTTTGCCATACCCACTTAGTACATTACATCATATTTTCACAAAAGTCATCACTATCGATATTGTTAAAACACTCTTCTTATTCTAGTTTAGCTTCCACCGTTATTCCGCACTTTCTTCCATTGATAACACGCATGCACTCTGAAATTGACTACTCCTTAAAACAAATCTATCATTTAAGAAAGTGTCGTTGGAGATTCATGGGTTCAAAAACTTGACCAATATAGTTGCACGTTCTCGGTAACTGCATTATTTTGTATGAACACAAAATGCGGAGGTGTTTCTATAGCATGGCTATAGGAACTCGTAAGTGTTATTGTAATACGCCCTGTTGCAAATTGTCTTCTCGTAACTCTTTGCGTGCCACATGTACCCTCTACACAAGAAGCACAACTCCCAAAGAGCAGTAGCTATTCTGGCACATAAAGGGCTTACGTGTAACAAGATGTATAAGAGAAACAAATTCAAGCGTTTAAATAAAGAAAATAATAGCTTATCTCTTTCTTTCTCAAAACTTTCAGATAACTTCCCTAAATCCTACCCACATACGGAGAAAAAATCATTGGGAATTTCCTTGTTGACGAACACCTGGTAAATTTAAGCTGATTTTCAATAGTTTAATTGTTCAATCTTTTCGCAAGCTTCGTTCTGTTTTGGATGGTACTAGCCTACTATTAGGTGTGTAAACCCAACTTGCATCCCACTATGCATTAGTCACTTAAAAAACACTTTCTATAATCATGACAATCTATCATGAGCTTCATTCTTCTTTTGAGTCGAATGTAGCGTATGTATACGATAAGCCGGTAATATCGTCTAGTCTTCTTGGGCCTGAGGCATGTACCACTTGAACCACCAGCCGTCTCCTACGGTCACGATCTCATCCAGGAGAACGACCACGCCTTCTCCAGGGGCGAGGTGTAATTTGTTGAGCTCCACGCGCCTCTTCTCCCGGTTCGTGTCGGTAGCGACAGCCACTGTTCCTTGGAGGGGCAGGGTGACGCCATCGCCCATGTGGAAGTAGTCGTACTCCGCGTTCTCGCTGCCGAAGTTGAGGGCAACGAAGAAGCGGGACCGGTCGGAGTCGAGCTCGCGGACGTACGCTATCACCTGCATGAAGAGAGGGAGGGAGACGTGAATCGTTGATGAGGGAGAGAGCGAGGGAGAAGGGGAAGAGGGTGGGGTGGAGGTTATGGATAAGGGATTGGGATGGGGAAGAGAGAGAGAGAGAGGGGGGGGGAGATAGAGATAGAGAGAGAGAGAGAGAGAGAGAGAGAGAGAGAGAGAAGAGAGAGAGAGAGAGAGAGAGAGAGAGAGAAAGAGAGGGGGGAGATGGAGAGAGGGACAGGGAGAATATTAATAGGAGGGAGAGAGAGAGGTGGAGCGGAGGGGTTACGAGAGGTATAGAGAAGGGTAAAGTAAATATGAATAGAGAGGGAGAGCGGGGAGGAGTTATAATACAGGCAATGGTATTTCATTCTTTGATAAATCTACTTAAGTCGGCAAGCAAGTTGCGGTATGGCGACTCTTTTTTCGGTGAAAATCTGACAGAAAATGATGCACACACCAGTTCACATGAATATGCCTATATGTGCATTCTTACAGGACGGCAGTTGCCAAGGACGATCTCCACTTTTGCTCGAGGCTGGATATTCATCGAGAAGTGGTGTCTTCATACCCATTGTTATCCAGGTCTCTGGTTATCTGACACCCATCTTTAACAAGCCCGTTTTCACTACGGTGGTTTAGCTTAATACGTGTCCCAAACCTGGACTAACTTTATGGGACGCCAAACAAAACAACATGAATACTTATTATTTTGTTTTTCATATCTTTGATTTTGTCCTAGAATGACTATGGTAGGTTGAGATGGTCCACATAACAATTACGGCGAATAATTCAAGTCACTCACTGCCATGATTCTGTGATGAAAATCGAATTATTTTGTGACAGCATCAGATGATTTAATTTGAGCCCCATGAAGTGAGTCTAATAGTCATGATAGTACACATTCTAAGTGAAATCAGTGTTGTGAATACGGGCCTTTATCTCAACTATGCCTACCTCCTCAGAGTCCGCTATGAACTTTATGTTGTTGGACGTCAAAGCCCGGTTTTCACTGCGGAGCGCCACCAGTCGACGGAATATAGAAAGGACTGAGTTTTCATCATTCATCTGAGCCTGCAGTTTGAGACAAAACCGAATCGAGACGATTTCAATGAGAAAATATGCATTATTATTATTATATGTGTGAATTTTGTAGGAGAACATTATGCATAGAGATCTCATTGAAATTACTCTTAACAGTCAGAAGTGCTTTCCAGCTGCTCGACCGACAGCGCGACAATGTTATGCATTGAAGCTAAAAATATCAGAAAGGTTTTAGCAATTTTATTCCACGAGAAGGAATTTATCAACAAATCATTTCTAAACATCGAAACTAAAATGACCAGAGACTGGAGGAGATGATAACTCGCTCATGAAAAAGCGAGAGGAGAGATTCAACCAATTTTATTCAAAACATTCAATCATTTAAAACAATATGAACATAGCGTATTTCACATTAAAAAAAATACACATATTCCATAAAAATGATAGAACACCAATATTTTGGCCATACAAGTTTCTTTTTTTCTTCTCCTTTTTATATATATATATATATATATATATATATTTTACAATAATCTATTTCCATAATGCATTAAAAACTCCCCCTAGCTGCAAAGTTATACGTTATCATTATAATCAAGTCTATCTCGTGCTTCAGTTTCAATGGGTGGAATGCAATCTGAAGACCTTAGTTCTTGCTCGTCATATCATCATACAAACCTCGGACAAGCTTTTGGGTTTCTATCATTATCATATTGTTAGAACGACGCGCCTTAAATGAGTGTATTTAACGAAAAATGGTCTATCCCATTTTCAACATATGCAAATTGTATGCATGCTGTTCAAAACAATACATTACTAATAGAAACCCCAAAGCTTGTCCGAGGTTTGCCCGAGAAACAATAAATAAAACTAATGGTCCAGAGTGCTTTACACCTATTGAAACTTGAAACACTTGGTAGAGGTGAATATCATAATGCGTTACTATGCATTTAGTGGGGAAAGTCGTGAATACATCGCAAAAATGGTCTATTGAACCCGAATCATTCGATACATATGAATCTAATCATGCGTTACTACGCATTTTGGGGGAAAGTCTTGAATACTTTACGACAATTGTCTCCCACCATAATTTGTCTGGCAAACAAGGGGTCACAGGCCAATCAGATTTGTTCGATGCTGCTCAGAATTTTACAGCAGAGTTACTGAAAACAGATCATTTTCGTTATATGTACAAATTGTATGCACGTCGTTCCAACAAGTAACTTCAAAGCTCGCCCGATGTTTGTCCGAGTAGCAACACTAAATGTACTCTATGTGTGTTCTTCCCATTGAAACTGAACAAAGATAAGCAAGTGAATGTGATTGCGCGTTACTATGCAGTTATGGAAAGTTGTGAATACACTTAAAAACGGCTCATTACGAACTTAAATTAATGGAACGCATTATTTAGCAGTAAGGGGGAAAGTTGTGAATACCTTACCAATATTGCTTGTTTAGATAGAATGTTGGAGTATCAATATTATTACTCTTTGCGTGCGGATGGACTGCTGGCCTTTGCGATCTTTGTTTATTACTAGTCACAAAATGCACATGTGGAACAACGAGAATGCAATAGAATTTAACTCAGGATTAAAAATGTATCTTTACCTCGACGTTGACTGTTGCGTACTCGGAGTGGACGGGCAAGTAGAGGTCGTCTGATGTCGAGAAGCCCGCGTTCCGTGAATCGTTCCACTGCATCGGGGATCGCTGGAAGTCTCGAGTCTTTTCATCCCAGACAGTCTGTCGGGAAAGATGATATAACGGAAAGAAAAACAAAATATCACTACCAGGCCGTAAAGAATATGATATGATAACATTTTGAGAATAAGCTGCTCTATCAGGACGCATGGTTCGGGTGGAAACTCGTCAAACGTGATTCTTTCATCAAACTGTTCATGCTCTCAAATCTAAGATGCCATTATGTTTTTCACTTTTTGTTGGACATGTACTTTTTTCGAGCATGGAGCTGTGAGTTTGGAAACTTTTACACCTTCCAGCTTGGATTGACAATTACGATTTATTGAGGATTTGAATGTAATTATTCTATCATACCAGATACTGGGAGCCACTCTTTACCTAGATTATGGATCGACGCATTTTCACACTTACTAAACACAACAAAAAAGTAAGTCCCCCCTAAGCAAAACAACATAACTTTTTATCAAAAAGGTTTTGGTCAAAATGATTTGGCAGGATTGTTTCTTAACTTATTGAATAACTTATGTGTAAAAAATTACATTAATCCAATTAGTCTTGCATGAGTGGGAAATTTCTAAAGGCAAATATGTCACTTTTCAAAATTCACAAGGGTAATTTTGTAATTCTGTCATATTAATTTTTGATGAATCCCATTTCTGGTGCATAATTTATGTCCTTTCATTGTTTATCATTCATCTCTCGATGCACTAACACCGATCCCGACACTTACCCCATTGTTCTGGTTGAGTGTACACCGTTTGATAAATATTCATCCCTCTTGAGTTTGAAACTTTTAAAAACCCTTTATTTTTGTGAAAAAATTAAACTGGATATTTTGACAAAGATGTAACATGACCTGTTATATAAACATAGGAAATCATTTTCGTGTCATGGTTGAGTGAAATCGCACAAGAAATGCCAAAATGTACTGTTAAAACGGCATAAACAATTACCCTTGTGACTTTTGAAAAGTAACATTTCTGCCTTTAAAATTTGCCCACTCATGGATGACTAATTGGGGATTAATGTGATTTTGACACAGAAGTTAGTCAATAAGCATGATAAGTTAAGGAACAATCCTGCCAAATAATTTTGCCCAAAACCTCTCCGATAAAAAGTTATGCTATTTTGATTGGGGAGTAGGGGGGGGGGGGGGTACTTTATTTTTTTTTGTGTGTGTTTATCTTAATTAATTTGAAAGTCAATTGACAGTATTTTGTGATTTACATTAAAATGCGTCATGAAGACATAATGTTTTGCTTGACATGGATATCACTCACGTTTTGCTAGTTTTGCGCAGTTCTGCAGTACTATTTAAGTAACTCCTCTCATCCTGAGGGCGCATTTTGTGTTATTTCTTATGAGGCACAACGTTATGGATATCCGATATTTCCTCTTAGCGAAATAATACCAGGGCCCTGCCTTATAAAGAATTGCGGTAGCTCGCAGGGATAGGGGATTGGGCTTGCGATCGATTCAGATCAATCACAACTCTTAAAAAGACGAAACAGATTTCACAATCGGGCAGATATTGGCGATTTCAACATCCTTAACCCTAATACTCCCGGGGGGGGGGGGGGGGGGCCATTATGGCCCCCCCTGTCGAAGTTTTGTCGGTACTTCCTAACGCCTCAATATTTCGAAACGAAATTTCTTGACTTTTTTCTCTGATCCTTCCCGCACATTTTGATACCAAATTTATGGCGATCGGACCTACCGTGCGGGTGTCAGATTACGTTTACCGAACACATGTCACTGAAATTTCGCTATTTCTCTATGTGACTGTGTATAACCCTATGGATAAAATCAGCTTTTCCAATTTATGTAAATACTTTTCTAATAAGTGTTATCATTGTTTCAAATAGTGTAAATAATTACCACACACACACACACACCAACACACACACCCACACCCACGCATACGCATCTGAATCACAACGAAAAACAAAGAAATACATAAGAAAATTGAAAAACAATAAAATACATAAGAAATAATTACCACAACCTATCTTTTTCTTTGAAGAATTGATGAGGGAGTTATGAAAGACATTTGTACCAAAAATTGCTATTCCTGAGGCTTTATTTAGTGAGAAATACAAAAATCTATGATTTCTCGCATAAATTAGCATAAATTAATTATTTTAAAAAAAATAAAAGGACTTTCGTAAATTTAGCTATACAACTTTGTAGATTACATAATTCTTTACCCTTGTGCAAAATTTTGAGGCAATCGGGCGACCCATGGCCGAGATCTCAGGGGGGGCCATAATGGCCCCCCCCCCCCGGTAATAACAAGCTTTGAAATACCCCGGGAGTATTAGGGTTAAGTGACATCAAGGAGCAGAAACATAAAAAAGGGGGGAAAGGTGAAAAGTCATACTCACAGGATCGTTTTTACCACGAAGGTCCTGAAGCGTATCCAGAGTGAGCGCCGTGGTGGGGAGGTTCACCATGCCAATCTCGTCACCATAGTAACAGATGGGCGTGCCTGGAAGGGTGAGGAGGAGCATATTGGCCACATTGCTGAAGAGAGGATGCAGACGGCTGGCGATGCGACTAGCTCCGTAATTTCCGAGCTGTAATGGAGATGAGATTTCGTTTTGTCAAGAAAATCTGTGCTTATTTTTGCCCATGGTTAAAGTATCCCATTTTCGTTCAACAGCCCTACTACTAGGTCTTAAAACACAATGTTGACACTTTTGAAAAATGATTATAAAAACGTTACAACTTGAATCAAGCTTAGATTTACACATCATCAATTCAAAGGATATTATATTTTTATAAGCAGATTTCGAGATTCATCTCATCAATAAATCCTCGGAATATTGAATGAGATTTTCACTTTTGGCCAAATTTGAACGTAAAAATTTGTGTGTATCAATTATTAAGGACACAATAACGTCCGTTGTGCATCACATGTGTCAAACCACTAACAACTGCCATCACAGTGTCATTAATGATGCATGATGCTTCTTGCAGAAATGGCTTTGTCGATTGGCATGGTGTACAATAGGAATTGCTGTGTTCCGAATCAATTATCTCATTCACACAATTGTTTAAGGTCAATATTTGTCTAAAATTTAAAATCTAAGCAAACATTCCCTGGAGTATTCTAAAATTAATAATTTGGCGAAAAGTCACGAAACTTACTTATAAAAAGATTTGTATTCCTATGACGTTATGATGTGTACATTTCAGAGTGATTTGAGATGTGTATTATTTTTTTTTCGTCAAAAGTGTCAAAGAGAGAGAGAGAGAGAGAGAGAGAAAGAGAGAAAGGGAGGGGTGTGTGTGTGTGTGTGTGTGTGTGGGGGGGGGGGGGTAGAGTTTCCCCGTTGGCCTATTTCCACTCACCTGGAAGTTTGGCCAGTTTTCCTCTTCAATCTTATCCATCCAATCCATGATGAGTGTCTTCAGCTGGGTCCCCGTGACCTCTCCGCCCAGCCCCATGGGGCTACCCATCTGCAGCAGGTTAAAATTCATCGGTAGGTCTGCTTCCGGTTCATCGGTGGTCCCGTAGTAGGTCGTCGCGTACGTCGTGTTGCTGACCGAATCCGTCAGCATCACTCTGAGGTTTGGCGATTTTGAAGACAAATCAATGATTGTCATTAATGATACAAACAAAGACCTGTGCTCGTACACATTAACGTGAATATTGAAAAGGGCTCAAGCATGAAAGAATTATCGCCAGATACTCATTGGCACTTTAAAATGAAGAGAAAGCAAGATGACCCCGAAGCTAGCGGAATGATTAAAAGTCCCGTTATCATGACCGCTACTATTCCGTACCTTCAATTGATTTAGTTAAACCCTATGTGTGTCGGACCAACTTCTTTACCCTCAGCAATTTTGCTTGTGGAGAAATTCACACACATGACACATAAAGAGTTAAAATGGGAGAATGGTTATCATCCACCGTGGAACATTTAAGATGGAAATGCGTGGATAATGTAAATGAGTCCCGAAAAATGTAAGGGTGATGTCATTAGCCCCCCCCCCCCCCCCCCCCCCCCCCGTCGCTAGAACAACAGGCGGGAAGCACTCGTTATTCTAAACATTCGTTATTCCAAACGTTACGCGACAAATGTTCGGATTAACGAACACTTTTTCGTTTTCGGACTAACGAGCATCGGGGTATAGGCAATTTACGTGTTTCGGAATTACGAACCTTCGGAATATCGAACTGTGACCCAACGGGGTACGGTGTAAACATGTATTAGTTTTATTGTCGAAAGTCACAACAATGCGCTTAACTATGAACTGACAACTACAGATAACGAAAACAAATCCAATAACGATTCCTAAATAAAAATGCACATGCTCTACCAGTTTCATGATTAGATAATTATCCGCCCATGAAGTTGTCAATTACTCTTAAAAAGTCAATACATTTTGTTTATAGTAATACTCAGGCATTTCATAAAGCAGCTGTTTATCTGTTAACGCACACAGAGAATGGCTCACCTGTACGTGCCCGCTGTGGAGAACTTGTAGAAGATATCGTCCCTCCACTCTCGCAGGAAGGCGTGAGATTTTCCCGCGTACTCAGCTGTGTAGTGGTGAAGGGTGGCGTCGTATTGCTAGGAATCAAGGAAGAGAAAGTGTAATATAAACTAGGACCATGACTTATAAACAGATGCAATTGGTCGCAACTTGACTTGCGATTTATATCATTCGTAACTATGCAAATTGGAGATCGGGGATAAGTCTTGCTAACGAATCGGGTCAATCGCACCTATTTATAAGACGGGGCCGACAGAACTAGTACAACTGTTTTTAACATTATTTTTCCTTGCGATAGATCTTCGGTAATGACTTTTCTTATTGATGTGTTAGTTCATTGTAGTAGATCCTGGCTGACTTGTCAAAGAACGAAGACAGTTTTAAAATCATCTTGATGAATTAAATTTGATATGATGTATAATACTAACGATGAGAGAAGATTACATACAGTTTTGGGGAAGATCTCTATTAAATATGAAACATAAACATATGAAACATAAATATGAAACATAGATATGAAACATAAGCATGCACAAACACATACGCACACACACACATACACACACACACACACACACACACACACACACATACACACACACACACACCTTGGGTGTCTGTGTTTATGCTGTTTCTGCATTTTATGTCTATGAATGTGTGTGTCCGTGTCCGTGTCCATACCCGTTTCTGTGTCCACGCAATCCGTGTCCGTGTTTGCGCAATCCGTTTCTGTGTCCACGCACTCCGTGTTCGTGTCTGCATCAGTGTCAATGGCCGTATTCATTCATAAACGTGCCTATGTTTGTGTCTATGACGGTGTCCATGGCTGTGTCCGCGTATTGTCATTGCCAGTGTTCCTGCTCGTGTCCGTGTCCCAGCCATCGTCAGTGTCCGTGTCTTTGTTCGTGTCCGTTCTCTTGCTCTTGTCTGAGTCCATGTCTGTGTCCGTGTCTATGAATGTGTCAACTACTCAAACCCTGGCTGTGACAGACCAAAAGCTGCTCGCTAGGTGTTTTATGTCTTACCGGTGGAAGTGATACATACCTGTAGAGGTGAACCGTTGTCCGTATAGTCTGGATTCATCGGCTCATTTGCCGCTGGGAACTGGTCGTCCTCGTAGAAGTACCGCACGCCTCGGATGCTGAAACCGTCTACTCCGCGCGTAAACCAGGTCTCTAGCACATCCTTTTTAAAATTCAAGTTAGTTTAATAGAGGTTAATGTCATTGACTTAATATCAGTCGCAGCTGAGTTAGTCAGTTACAACTATTCATTGAGCATTGAAGTTGTTACGAAATATATCAATATATAAATAACAAATTGAAATGAGAGCAAAATATATAACATAATAACTTGAATAAAACTGTTACAAATCGTTTTCTTTTGAGAATGAAGACAGCACTTCTGTGCGATAATATAATCTATCCTCTACCTAGCACGCCGTTTGTGAATCTCTCTTTTGATCACAGGTACGGACGCCTTTCATTTTAATCGTAGAAAATATTGTTTGTTATACTTCAATTAATTGTATTTATTTTCTACTCGTATGGACATAGGTGGCGCTGTTCATTTTCGTTCTACAAACAAGAATGTTATTTGTCTGCGGTACGATTGTATAGCAGACAAATGTTGTTTGTATCGTTAATTAATGCATACTTATGTTGGGTACGGGGCCGTTGCCCCGATGGAATGTAATTTGCATAGGTAGCTCGTACAGGTGTGCGAGCTAATTCTGCCACGGTGACCAGGGCACGTACGGGGGTACGTGGCATCAATTAGTACGTAATTGAATCATTCTAGCTTGAACTTTCAACGAGACAACTTCTGTGGAGCCGACCGCAGTCGCTGACCTCGTGAGCGCGGAAATTCAAGAAAGCCAGGCGGGGCTTCTAAGCCAGATTGATTCGTTGATTTCTATAAATTATGAACTTTTCAGCAGCGAGTTAATGACAACCATAGAGAGCTTAGCGAATCTTAAATAGCGGAAATTGAGGAGATGAAGAAGGACATGTACAAGTTCCAAAAACGCGGAAACGAAGAACAGTACAAAGTCAATGTCAAAGTCACTAGAAAGTTGATAGAGGGAGACGCATTGCTGGTAGATGAGGGGAGAGATGGCAAGGAAGACGCGCAAATAAAGATTGCCGAAGGGGCGGTTCCGGTGTTGCCGGAACCAACGAGGAACGGTCGAGATCACAGTCGAGCTGAAAGCCGGGTTCGTGTTTTTCGTGTGGAAAAGCAGGGCATTGGAGAGCTGACTGCAGAGAATTTACCACTAATCTTCCCTACTACACAAAGCTAAGTGATACTTTCTTACTTATGATGAGGTGTGGATTGAAACAAAAGTGAAGTTTCACCGTGAATTGAAACGGAATGTGAAACGAGTTTCGTAGCTGGCCAAATTCCATCTACTGCAAGGAGGCTATGAGAGAGTATGGAATGTTGGGAAAGAATAAATTCTGATAAATACATCTGTGGTATAATCGATCAAGGGTACAAATTACCCTTATATTCAACCTCTTTAAGGGTTAATTTGCTCAATAATTTCTCTGCCAGAGATCACTTGAAATTTGTTGGGAGTGAGATACGTAAATTGATAGAGAGGAAATGTATTACCGAGGTTGAAGAGAGGCCTCATGTAGTAAATCTTATAACTGTGTCAGAAGAGGAAAATGTAATCCTCATTTATACAAAGAGAAGTTCAAGTATGAAGATGCTTCTGCTGTGAAAGATGTGTTTGAAATGGGTGACTATGCGTTCACGTTCGACCTAAAGTCGGCCTATCATCACATTGATATAGCTCATGAGCATAGGCAATATTTGGTATTTGCCTGGGATTTTTACCGAGGGGTATGTATTCGCCAAAGTGATGAGATCTGTTGTCAGTCATTGGCGTGATCAGGGTCATTAAAGTAATTATGTTCCTTGATTACGGAATCGCGGAAAACGCCATTAAGGAAGGGGCCGATTCTCTAAGTGTCTTAGTGCAAAAATATCTCAAAGATCTAGGTTTTCTTCTTGCTGAAGAAAAAAAGTCAGTGGGAGCCAAAACCACAAACTTCCTGACTAGGATTAGATTATGATTTTCTAATCGATCAGGTGCGAATCTCAAAGAATCGCATCGACTATTTGAGGTTTTCAATTTCCATTCTAAAAGTCGGAAGCTTAGTACACTTACGCACGTTAGTTACCAAAGGCCGTATGAAAGATAGTGTCAATACGCACACGACGTTAGGATCATTGGTACAGTTGAAGACAAGGGAATTGTTCAGGTGTATGAACAGTAGGGCGAACTGGAATGCTTATACCTTGGTAACATCAAACATGCTGGCACAGTTTGTTTATTGGAGGGAAAGTGTAGACAAGTTGAATAATATAGTATATCAGGTGTGGTTACGTACAATTGGTAAGTATACACAGATGCCTCCGGTTTTGGATACGGGGGTTATGTTGTTGAGAGTGATAACACGAGCTCATGGGATTTTGGTCTGAGTCTGAGAGGATTCAAAGCTCCACGTGGAGAGAGCTCGAGGCCGTTGTGAGAATGGTACTGTCACTCGAGCATCGCCTGGAAGGGCGAAGTGTACGTTAGTACACAGACAAGGATGTTGTGAAAATCATGAGAAAGGGGAGTGCTAATCCCGCTTTCCAACAAAAGGCTTTGAGAATACAGAAAGTTTGTGAAGAAAACAATGTGAAAATAGATTCAAAGCTCCACGTGGAGAGAGCTCGAGGCCGTTGTGAGAATGGCACTGTCACTCGAGCATCGCCTGGAAGGGCGAAGTGTACGTTGGTACACAGACAACAAGGATGTTGCGGAAATTATGAGAAAGGGGGGTGCTAATTTCGCCTTACAACAAAAGGCTTTGAGAATACAGAAAGTTTGTGAAGAAAACAATGTGAAAATGGATTCAAAGCTCCACGGGGAGAGGTCGAGCTCGAGGTCGTTGTGAGAATGGTACTGTCACTCGAGCATCGCCTGGAAGGGCGAAGTGTACGTTGGTACACAGACAAGGATGTTGTGAAAACCATGAGAAAGGGGAGCGCTAATTCCGCCTTGCAACAAAAGGGTTTGAGATTACAGTAAGTTTTTGAAGAAAACAATGTGAAAATTGACCCGGGTTGGATACCCAGAGGTGAGAACAAGCGGGCTGATGATTTGAGTAGGACGTCGACAGTGTCGACTGGCATGAAAATTGGGGCGTGTACTATAGGTTAGATCAGAAGTGTGTATGACAGATTTGCTTGCCATTATAATACCAAATGTAGGAAGTTTAATTCCAGATGGTGGTGTAATGAAACAACTGATATTGATGCTCTTTTTCTCAGAGTTGGGAGGAAGATATAAATTGGTGGGTACCACCACCTCGACTCATTGCTAGAACGGTCGAAGAATTAGTGCGGGAAAAGGCAAGGGGCACATTAATAGTCCCATATTGGAAATCTGCTCCCTTTTGGCCCAAGATTTGGGATGGTGAGGGGTTCTTCTCATTTGTTAAAGAATATGAGCTGTTGCCCTCTAGTGTAGTGATGAGGGGGCGGAGACAAAATTGAATTTTTGTAAGCCCTCGAAGCAGCTTTAGGCTGATCGCATTGAAGATAAGATTGTAGTGCTGCACTATATTTTTTTTTCCAATTTCAGCTTTAGGCATCCAGGAGGCTATACAAGGTGCGGTGGACGACGCAGGGGTTCGATCCGAGAATCTGATCGACCAGGCAGTCATCATGGCTCTTCACATCATAGGGGCCAGACGCGAAGGGACTAAGAGCAAGTAATTTGGTTCATTCAAGAGATAGGAGTCTTGCATCATAGCAGAGGGGGGCAGAGCATTACCAGCAGATCCCATACACGTCGCATTGTATGTATCAAGTTTAATATCTCGAGGGTCCTCATTCGGTGTGATTCAGGCAGCACTGTAGTCAATAAAATGGGCACATAGCATGAGAGGAGAAGTTGATCCAACGGATAACGCTTTCGTTAAACTTATTTTGGAGAGTGCTAAACGAAGGTCGTCGAGACCCGTTGTCAAGAAGGCGCGGGTTTTTCGCGCCAAATCATTGATTTATGCAAGAAGTACGAAGGTTGTGAAGATGTTTTGTTTTTTAGAAATGCCTGTCCAGTGGAAATTTTAAGAGAATATGTGGATAAGGCAGGTATTCCCGAGAGGTCTGATCAATTTGTATTCATATCTGCTTAATGTAACAAAGGGAGAAATGGTTTGTCTAAGATAAACAAACGGTTAAGTTAAACCAGGGCCCTGGGAAACAGTATTAGCTCGTTTGCGGGAGTTATGCGGGAAAGAGGCTAGTTTGGGCCTTCACTCAGATAAGGAGGGGCTATCGCCGCTGCCTGAGCTTCCGTGCCAAATAGGCTTTGGAAGAGGCACGGGCGATAGAAGAGCGAAAAGTCTAAAGACGACTATGTTGATGATAGTTTGGAGAACAAATTATTGGTTACCAAGTGTTTGGAATTATGAAAAGGGTTCTTTTGTTTTGGGGGGTCGTTTTGTTTTCGTTCGACTTGAGAAATAGCACAAGGTTTCGTGCGTTTAAATATATGTAAGATATAGGTCTTTAAGTACAACTTTTGCTTTGATCATTTTCGAAACATGTTAATGACAAAGGTGTATCTGTTCGTGCCTTGGGCAATCTATTCTTGTTCACTTTAAACATGTGACATGATTAAATAATCATAAATTTTCTTTCAGGAGAATTACTTATATCGTTTCCATGTGGAAGGAAATTCACTGCATGATTGATCAAAGATTGAACGTGATTTGAGATAGCTGATGGAAAAACAGCACCATTAGTCATATAATGTACAAAAAGCGTCTTCTTTTCTTGAAAGAATTAATTAAGCCATTCCGGAAAAATAAAATTTCATGGTTATAAATCAAACCATTCAATGACATAATTCTGTACTTTTATGTACGAGGTGAGAAAGGCAAGTTCTTAGCATGTGTTCCCTGAAATCTAATACACTTCGGGATCAGTTGTATTCAGACGAGGTAGTATGTTTAGACGGGCAAGATTGTCCTTTTTTTGGTCCATATCGGGTTCATTTGTCAGTTGTGTACTAACTTTGTATTTCATTATAGTAAACAATGTTGAAAAATGTTCAAGGAGTCAATCGGACACGATTCAAAAGGTTTGTTCATGTGTATGGATGAACAAAATTTGTTGTCGATATCTAGCCGAGTTACATCAAGTATTATGGGCATGACTTTGAATTATAATCGGTCATTTCTCTTCTTTCACCTTTTGCTCCCGTTATTTGAATTCTAGTCGTTGTCAGGCTATCCCACAATAATTGAAGTGTATTATTGTGTTATTTGTTTGTTTTGGGAGCCAGAGGGAGGACAGTAATAATATGTGTAATTATAGAACAGACTGTTATTTGTCTGCGGTACGATTGTATAGCAGACAAATGTTGTTTGTATCGTTAATTAATGCATACTTATGTTGGGTACGGGGCCGTTGCCCCGATGGAATGTAATTTGCATAGGTAGCTCGTACAGGTGTGCGAGCTAATTCTGCCACGGTGACCAGGGCACGTACGGGGGTACGTGGCATCAATTAGTACGTAATTGAATCATTCTAGCTTGAACTTTCAACGAGACAACTTTTATTTGCAATGAAAGTGTGTTGTGTTATGTTATGACATGACTGTGTTTCCTAAGGTTTTCCAGAGTTTTTATTCTCGTTGAGTTTTATCTCTGGTTTTTTATCCTGGAATACGCTCGGTCCGGTTTCCTGAAGGAAACGAGAAGAAATGTTTGTTAAACATTTATACATAATAAAAGGCCGGCTCCCAGTAGTCGTTGTCAGGCTATCCCACAATAATTGAAGTGTATTATTGTGTTATTTGTTTGTTTTGGGAGCCAGAGGGAGGACAGTAATAATATGTGTAATTATAGAACAGACGATTAACACTTCGTGCATTGTATACTGTATGAAGTGAATAAGAGCACAGCTCTATGTTTTGGTGTAGCGAATCACGCGTGGGTGATTGACTACGTGCGCTAGTAGATCGTACCGTCAGGTGAGTCTTCACGTCTTCTTGGTCGAGGCTGAAGTCGGGTGTGTAGTTCGAGTACTGATGCATGAAGCATTTCCCGTCGACGACATCACAGTTCCAGGCACTGCCACTGTACAGACTGGCCTAATGGACGCGTGAAACACAACAATTTTATGATTAATTAGTCTACTGCCGTATTCTTATGCAAGATTTGAATTGATTTGTGTGATACAGCATATTATTGAAAACAGGATCTAATAAAATAATTCAATTTTGAGCTGTGGAAGAGGCCACGTGGTTCATTGAATCGGTCCACATATTTTCAATCCGAACATTATGAAGTATCAAGCTATGAAATAAAACTATTGGTTTGTTACACGCGTGTGTGTCTGTGAGACTAAGAATGTTAACCAAAAGTAGATCGCATTCAAAATAACTTTTGGTAGTATAAAAAAGGTAAGATTCCTTTAAATTTTGTTCAGTAAAAACAATTTACAAATCGATTTTAAACGAATAGGTGTCAGTACACAAGCCATGCAACATCAAAGTTATGATTAGACTTTTTGAAAGTAATTAACCATTATGAAATGAGTAAAGTGTGCACTAATGCGTGATAATGTAAACAAAAAAACAAAACAAGCTCCTCCGCAGCAACGTCTTGCTAATAGTACAGCATGTGTTGAGACAAATGACGTACCCAGTTATTGGGAGAGGGGGCGTCACTCCAGCGGTAGTAGTCCAGGAACTTGTCATCGACATCGGTGTCTCCTTCCAACACTTTCTGACTGTTTTGGAAGAACTGGTGATCGACGCTCGAGTGGTTGGGAATGAAGTCCAAGATGAGTTTGATATCTGGGAAGCAAAGATCGACAACGAAATTCACGTCATACTTGTATGATTTAAAGGAGGGAGGGGGAGGGGATGGGGGGGGGGGGGGAGGGGATGGGGGGGGGGAGGGGATGGGGGGGGGGGAGGGGATGGGGGGGGGGAGGGGGGGAACCATGTCCATTTACACTCCAAGGCAAACACGGGAAACTATGCCAATATTTTGTATAAACAGTGTGGATTTTCTATCGGCCAATCGTACTCGGCTGGGAACCTCTGTGGTTTTATACATATCATACATTCATCATGAAGCTACTGGCCCTTAACCCTGACCCTAAACCCTAAATCTGATATTGTGCCCAAATGCGATACGGAAAATCGACCAAATGGGAGCATGCACAACTGAATGACTATGTACCCAGCGTTCGCACCCTCTTTCGTCCTTCGTATTATGGTGATCGCTCACCACCGCAACTTACCTGCGTTGTGTAGGGTCTGGACGAGCTCCTCGAAGTCTTCGATCGTCCCGAGGTCTTCGTCGATATCATTGAAGTCTACGACGTCCTCGCTGTTGTCCATCCCCCCTGACTTGTAGATAGCGCTGAGCAGGACAGCGTTGATGCCAAGGTCGGAAAGGTAGTCGACACGGTCGATGATTCCTGAGAGAGAAGACAGTAGTAGCACAACTTTATATCATCATGCATCTCGGAATTATAATGATATATTTGTATCATTATTACCTTTACTATCATTATCATTATTCTTGATATAATTATGATCATCATTAATTATTTATCATTATTACCATTGTCATCATTATCATCATTTTATCATCATCCTCATCACCATCACCATTTTCACTATCATCATCATCATTATCATCATCATCATCATCATCATCATCATCATCATCATCATCATCATTATCATCATCACCACCATCCCCAACATGATTAAAAAAATAACCAGGACCCCGTCTTATAACGAGCTGCGATTGATCTGAATCAATGGCAAGTCCAATCGCCTACCTCTGTTGTACATAGTTAGAATTGATATCAACCGCAAGTCAACTTGCGATCAATCACAACTCTTCACAAGACACGGTTCAGAGCTAGCATATATACCCCACCTCCACCACCAGCTTTAGCTCACTAATAAAAAAAAAAAAAACAGAGAGCCTACCCCTGATATCGCCGACACCGTCTCCGCCGATGACGTTGCCGTCGTTGGCGGAGTCCTGGAAGGATCTGGGGAAGATCTGGTAGACGACGGCGGACTGCCACCACGGCAGGCACCTCGGTGTGGAGATGATGAGATAGATGGCCATGCCGAGCATCGCACACCAGCCGGCTAGGATGATGAGGAGACACGTCCAGCGGGCAGCGCGCCAGCCAGGAGTCTGCGAGAACTGAAGGAGCTCCTCCTTACCCATTCCTGTGCCATAACACAAATGGAATTGGATTGATTTGATTGATTGCTTCATTGATCGGATTTTTTTTTATTTCCCTTTAAACAAACATTGAGTCAGACATTTTGTAGATAATTGACCATTGGAACCATACATTTGCCACGTATTAGCAACATGTGTGAATGTCATTACAAAAAAAAAATGATTATAATAAACAAAACAATGAAAAAAAGTCCCCCATATTTTCACACAGAGGTTAGTCAACGAGTTTATAAATACACCTGCCAAAATTCTACTCAAACTTATTTTTTTAAAATTTATGATATTTTGAAAAAGGAGGGACTTTCCTTTTTGTTGTTGCGTTTAGTTAGTTGGGATTTGGGATTTATTAACGTGTGAATAAAGGCAAAAAATCATGAAAGCTTGCTTCCATAACTATCATAACATTGGGTTTTAATAACACGCATATTGACATGATATCTACAAAAAACGATATATATCAAGATGAAAATACGATACGATGTTGTATTGGCGTAACGATATCATTGAAGTTATGATACTAAAAGCATATTTTAAGCGTATCATTCCACATGTATATCAACGTAGGTCTACCGAAAGATACAACCCTTTCATTGTCAAATGGCAACACGGATACTAATACACATTTGCTTCAATTGATAAAATGCGAGATGACGCCACTGTTTCAATCCACCAAATCACTTTGCCTTTTAGGCCCATCGCCACAGACGACACAATCACATCAGACGTACAACTCTTCGACTGGCTGAATCCCAGAAAACCCGGTCATTGGATTTGTACAATAAGGTGACGTCACATCTACAGTCGCAGGCCCTTACGACAGGAGAATCGTGGCAAAATCGTCTGCGGTGGCCTTCAGAAGATGGAAATCTTCTTCTCATCTACGTCAGACATACTGCGTGACGTCACACTCAATTTCCTTTCTGGGCTAGTGCTTTAAAGCCAGTCGTATTACCCCTTGTATTACCCCCAGCTCTACCGATCTACAGGAGAAGCTAGATGAGGCTATGTCCCGGGGGTTAGATTTTCGACCGCGGCGGATTCGAGGCGCTGAAATTTCCACCAAAATCGATTGAGACGAGGGTGTTATTTCCTGAGTACCGCAACCCAAGACGGAGCCTGGCGGGAAATGAGGGAGATTTTATTCTCGTAGGCTATAGGGTGCGCGCATGGAACGAGAACGATCGAGATCGTGTCTGAATGAAAACAAAAATGGTGCATCTCATCTTCTTGAAGGAGGTGATTGGTTTTTGTCCCAGCGATAAGACGTGAGAGGTCAATCTTCAACTCGCTCTTTGCAAATAAACGTGGGACCCTATATACCACCTCAGGGTGTTACCTTTGTGAGAAATATAGGCGTGCATGATGCACATACTGGAATATTTAAGTATAAATGAGGAAGAACACAACTTTCTTTGGATTGTTTGTGCCAACACGATGATAAGTATAGTATAACAAGTATGAAACCGTGTATCCGCTCCAGAGTTTATCAGAGTTCATTCTTACTAGTGCTTACAGTCATTGTATTCGAAATTCTTAGGTGTGTGCACAAATTTCCGATGAACTGCACTTTCAATTCCAGCATGGGTGCACCATGCACCACATTAATATTCCGCTGTCTGCATCTACAAACATTGTAACATGGAATGCACACTAATCTCTTCCCCGAATTCCACCCCCCGTCAAAGTCCAAAGTAGTACCGGTGCAATGATCTCTTTCGAGTCATGGCAGCAGTGCCATGTTGAATATAATTTTCTCTATATTGTAACTCAAACTCAACCGTATCAACCATGGGTCACAGCCAATGAGCTACCATGGTATTTGCAATCAACCGGCAGTTACGACAGTTGCAAAGAATCCGTGCATGATGGCTCTGGCGGAGATCAATTGACAGACTCGAGGGGAATCCCCCCTCCCCCCCCCCCCCCCGAAATACAATCAGGGTGGATTGATTTATTATTCATTCAGTCGATGAATAATGAACATTGTGTTTGAAGATGCGTAACGTTAGACGTATTAGGAAACCTCCCACGGGACCTGGGTGCTCACAGATTTTGCCGCAAAGATTTCTCTCCCTGACGTGCATGGTTAGAAATACAATCTCACAACACGTTAAACAAAAGAACAAAAAGTTATTCCCTACAAATAAATATGTTGGGCAATTAAAAGTGTTTAAGGTGTTTTAAAAGATTGTCTCTCCTGTTAATAATTCTTCTTTCCCCTACTTATCTGTGATGTTCATCCTGGTTGTGTAGGTATTTGTTAATTGAATAGTTTCATTAAAAACTTGTCGGCTATTGTAAGGCTCTGTTCCTTTATCACCGATACCATATCACAACATTTTTGTACATTTATATTTACCGCATTTGTTCATATCTTTTGAATGTTATTTGCATATTATGTTTCTAAGTGAGACAAATAAACCTGAATTTGAAGTTAAACTTGAACTTATTAATACATGATAAACGTAAAAGTAATTACGATAGATATAGACCTACCCTGACAATGGGGCGTAGGTGTGCGGGGGAGGGGGCACCGAGGAGCCCCCCCCCCCCTCCCGTCTCCCCCGTTCCCCCTCATAACTGGCACCGCACTGGACATCCACCAACTTGAGGAAGATCCAACGGAGAAAGGGGCACTTTTGCAGGGAAATAACTTACCCCGACACGGTCAGTGGATGAGAGAGGGGTTCAACCGTATAGAGTTGACATAATACAAGTTTAGTCTAGAGTGGATGCAGGGGCGTAGATACGTGGGTGCCTGTGGGGCGCACGTGCCCCCCACAAATTCCGTGTGCCCCCAGGTGCCCCCCGTTATGATGTGTATGCCCCCCCAAATATTTTGGTGCCCCCTACAAAATTTCAAGGCCCCAAGTGCCTCCCCCCCCGCTGAAAAAAATCCTACCTACGCCACTGAGTGGGTGTGCAGTAATTGTCGATATATGATTTCAGAGAAGATTGAAGGAGGAGAGGATGATGATGATGATACTGAAAAAAAGGGAAACATTTCAGTTTTTTTTCGTTGACATGCATTCTGTTTTCCTATCATCATTAATTGAAAGGGAAGAGTAGGGGGATGAAGGATGATGAAGGAAGAAGGGGGGGGGGGTGGAGGGTGGGGTGGAGAATATGATAGTAACGATGATGATAATGACGATGGTGATGATGGTAATAAAGGTGGCGGTGGTGATACTAACTAATTAAGAGAAGAAGAAGATATGACAGAAGACGTTTTCATATGCTTGAAAGAAAAAAACAAAGATGATAAAGAAGAAAATAAAAAAAGAAATTGATATGTTTGACATGATACACGTCTCATAATAAAAGCATAGTTGATAGCTAATGCATTGCCCAGGTACAATTTATAATCAACTAATAAGATGTCCCCACACTCCTAATCCTCAGTAGTTAATCAATCAGATAACCTGTAATAAACATGTGAAACGAATATATATATATATATATATATAATTATTTCTATATTGAAAATTAACTTTACAGGTGGCTATAAAATGGTGTTTACATATCCATTTATATCATGTTGTTCAACAGGTGTGCCGCATTAAAAAGACTTTGGCCTTTTTTACCACACCAATGATTACCGTTGCATCACATCAGACTTAAGAGCTCGTTGAACCTGATATCCCTATAACTTGGAGAGATAAGCAATCAAAAACTAGATAGAACCGGTGCGGATTCCCATCCTCGCTATCTCGTCGCGTTAATCATTAATACAGGTGAGCGTAAAATTGGGCTAGAGTAGTATAATGGAGTGGCTCGAATGAATGATCGTTATACGCCATGTTGTGTAATTGTGAATGACCAAACCAAACGTGCCCCGTTTTGAAAAAAAAAAATAGCACAGAAACAATAGGTTGATTTATGTTTTTTTCTGATAAATAGAATTCCCGTGTGTATGTGTGTGTGTGTTGGGGTGGGTGTGGGGGGTGGGGGGAGGGGGCGTAGTTTGCCGTCTGTATCTTACATGCTACATGATTTTATTCAACCAACGAAATTACTATAACTTTCGCCGAACACCGCCTTAAATCCCCGTTTTTAAGGAAAAAAATAGGGGTCGACTGTCTATAAACAGTAAATATATGTATTGAACAACATGCATCAAACATTATCAAGGTCTCCGCCCCCTCCGTAATTCGATAAAATATGTCATTCTAATCAATTAAAGATAATCAAGAATGACTCCTTGGCAGCGCTGAGAACGCATTTTTGTACCTTTTGGTGCTACTGAAAGTTATAATCTCACTTGAGAAGCAAAAGAGATACGGGAAAGAACTCAAAAGCAACAACACTTTTTGCCATAACGCAAACAAAGGGAATATTATATATGATATATGTCATAAATGGCGATTTGAGCTGATGTGATCACAATGATAAAGTTATAACTTCGGGATATTTGTCAGTCCGTGGGAGCCACTCGTGTTTAGATTATCACAACGAGTAAACAAAACGCCCTAAAGTAAATCTGCACTTTATACCATCGAGCACTCTTAGCGATGTCACTGAGAAAAAGAATCGCCGTAACTAATTTAGTTCTTTCGTACCGTTATGTACACGGTAAGTCCTAGTGTAAAAATCCTACCCACGACTGCAAGTCATTACATATATTTGGATACTTCTTTCGATGGCGGGCAGGGACGTAACGATAACACTTTTGATTGTAAACCAAAGCCAACACATATATTCATACAGTAGGTCAGAAGAAGGATTTGTTTTGCTCATTTAAGCAATCTTTATTCCAAAGCATGTCTAAAAGTTTACGATGTGCGCCATTCATGGAAGCGAATGATTTTAGTCGAAACTACGAAGTTCTTAGGAGCATAGTTATGCCTGAATCTATGAAGCAAATGAAGGTTTCTATCAAAAGTTAAGGTTTAAACAAATGAATATGTGTTTTACATTTCAGTACATCATTCCTAAAATCATCAAATTCTGTTCATGCTTCTTCTTCTTCCCCTTTCTCTCCACCATCATCATCCACATCATCAATAACAGCAGCACAATTATCGTCGTCATCATCATGTTCGTCTCATTCCTCTACCACTAGTTCTTTCATTACTCCTACCTATTCTAGTGTTCTAGTGTACTACTGCTGCTACTGCTGCTAATACTACTTCTACCACCACCATTTCTTATACAAGTACCATTGATGTCGTTACTACTACTACTACTACTACTACTACTACTACTACTACTACTACTACTACCAATTTCTACTACAAACTACTTCTGCTACTGCTACTACCACTTCTACCTCCACCACTACTACTACTGCTACTAATTCATATATAACGGTGCTATCACTTAGCAATCCGTAAGCTATTTATATATAGTAATAATGTGAAATAATTATATATCATTTCAATAATCATCCCGCTAATGTTGTCCTGCTATAATAAGAGCTCTGACCGAAACACATTTCACTGGGAAACTTACCAGCATACGGCTTGGTGGCGAGCTGTCTCGTTTTCTCTGGCGCTGACGTCCCCTGCTCAGCATCGGTCGCCTGATCGTCCGCGATGTCGTTGTAGTAGTGCGAGTTTTCTCCCTCGGCCTCCGCCTTCTTGGAAGTCGGACTCATCTCTATTTCCATCCCTTTGTTCTCCATTTTGCAAAGTCGATTCCGCGGTCGAGGTCGCGACTTAGGAGATAGATAAGTTGAAGTAGCGTGGCGTCGGCCGAAGCGATGACTTCTTTATACCGCTCTGTCAAGCAGAGATCGTTTTAAACATTCTCTCGCGTCGATTGCTGGCCGCAAGTTTGATCGCAGAACGTTCGATGCGAGCAGCGCACACACAGGGATCTTCAAGATGCGCATGACCGCTTTACGTGGTCACGTGGCATACTCATAATATATTGCAGATTATCTGAAGTGTTGGTCGTAGTAAATCAAACACCGAACATTTATGATTTTATTGAGGCTCAGCGTAGGAGGGAGAGTAGACAACCCATAACCATGATGATTACAATATGGTTTGCGTGCCTATCATCGGACATCTAAAGACAGCTAGGCACCTTCCAAACACACACGCATCCATGTGCATGCACTACTACTACTACTACTACTACTACTACTACTACTACTACTACTACTACTACTACTACTACTACTATTACTACTACTACTACTACTACTACTACTACTACATGTACTACTACTACTACTACTACTACTATTACTACTACTACTACATGTACTACTACTACTACTACTACTACTACTACTACTACTACTACTACTACTAATAATAATAAATCATTTATAGAGCGCAGAAACTATATTTATATATTCTACTGCGCTGCAAGAGCTCCTACATGCACTTCTGCTACATAATGCTATATAATTTAAATCATGGTCAGAAGTAAATTAGGGCTATGTTTAGAACAAATAGGTTTTCACCTTTGATTTAAAGCTGTCTAATGTTTTAGAGTTCCTGATGTCTACAGGTAGTTTATTCCACAATCTAGGAGCTGCATACAAAATGATCGGTCACCTAGGGTTACTTTTGTTCTAAATTGGGGATTTGACATTAATTCATTAATGTATCTAGGAGCCTGACCATTTAGCGCTTTATAAACTATCACCAACATCTTAAATTCAATTATTTGGCGTATGGTGTAACAATGGTGTAACATTGGCAAATTTTGGAAGATTACAAATTAATCTTGCACATGTATTTGGAACCCGTTGGAACTCTTAAGTTTTTACAGCAGTTTTTACAGACGGTTTTACAGCAGTGTCACATACTGATAAACCATTTGACTGAAACTTAAATTAGATACTTGATGTGGAGTACAAATGACTAACAACTCTGTTTTCTCATACGCACACCCACGCTAAATTGTCTTCTCTTTTTCTCTCATTCTGTATGTCTGTTTCAGTCTCGCTTTCTGTTCTAAGTTGGAGGAAATATGGTATAGTGGAAAAGCAATGTCATTTCTTCCTAAATCGCTAGAGTATCTATGAGGTTTATAAGAGAGCTGGTGTGCACGAACAGTGGGCTGAAGTTCTGACAAATAGACCACTTTCGTAAAGCATTTGCAACTTTTCCCATAACTGCGTAGTATGCGTTCTTACATGCCTCCGGATTTTCGACTCACTTTCAATTGGTGGAACTTACACTGAATCGAACTGGTTGTTGCTTCTCGGACTAACCTCGGACAAGCTTTGGGGTTCCCATCGGCAACGTATTGTTTGCACGACGTGAACACAATTTGCATACAGACCCACAAGCTCTGGGGTCCCCATTGGCAACGTATTGTTTAGACGACGTGCATACAATTAAAATATACATGTATGACGAATAATTATGGTCTGTTCAAGTTTGGCCAGGAGAGCAGTTTATTTCCAAATAAGTAATTGAGTACATAAATGTCTACAAGGGAGAAAAAGTTTTAAAAAGTCACTATCTAAGCTTAGAATTAGTTGAGATATTTGGGGCATGTTCTTCATAAAGAACCACCGAAATGCCGTCGATTGCGGCTTGGCGAAATGGTTGGCTTTAACGGGAAAGATAAAGGAGATATTTAACAATGGAAGGAGACGAACCACTTGGGTAAGCAGGCAGGCTGACTGGTTAGCAGAACAATAAGCCACTTACCATGACATTGAGCGGTTACAAAGAGCTCAGGACAGAGTTGTGACACTCCATTATCGCCTACGTCACAAGATACGACACTTAAATGTTACACAACCCCCACTCTCATTTACCACATGCATTCTCCGTTTTCCACTTTCTCTGAAGTGTACTGAAAGGTCTAATGTACTCGAACCAATCTTACTGCAAAATTGGGGAAAGATTCCCCTCTGCCCCTCAACACACACATAAACGATCTACACACACGCATGCATGAACTAACGAATGGACGCCAACCCCTCTTCTTCCTCTCTATCCCTCTCTCTCACTTCGGATGTCATTTATACTTATGTTATTATTAGTCTGTGTCTCACAGATATAGCTTTCATGCTTCTAAAAAAATCCTCTCTTTACAGTTTCTCACACAACACACACTGCATTAAAGAAAAAAAAATAAGATGACTTATAAATTAAAACTAGATGAAGTATGTATTTTCTTACAAATTGGGTTTATTTTCTCCAGGAAGCATTACAGAAAAGGCATCTGTACATACTATTTACATTCAACTATATTAGTGTGAGGTAGTGTATCACAACATGATTATTGTGTATACTGTGCCTCATAAAAGATACATGATCTCAAGAAACATGACAATTTGCTATGCTACTGGGTGCATTTTAAAATCAGATTTAAACTATTTAAATACATGTACATGTGTATGTATAACCTCAAGATATGAATATTACACATGACAAATGTAAATCATTGTGAATAGAAAAGCATATTAAAATCAAACCTGTATATAAAAACCACCATCAATGCCTTCATAGACAAGAGAAATTACTAGCAGAAGACTCTGCATTCACGTAGAGTGGTCGTTATAGACATTGGTCACTGTACATAAAATTGACTGAAGAAACACTAATGAGCACTGTGCATGGTACATCAACACCTTAAAATAAAAGATGAGAACCCCTAATACCCAGTTCCTCCAAAAGAGAAAGGAAATAGACTCATACTTGTCACATACTCCTTTGCCTTCTGCCAATAATCTGATGTCCCTATGACAAAAAAAAAAATGAATGTCAGGCATCATTTTGACATGATTTTCTCATGTATCAGATTTATGAAGCAATGATTCATTGTCATGTTTCATGGTAGAATGTTTGAGAGAGGAACACACCATCCCATTTCAGGCTGCGCATATCATGCTACAACCACAGAGCACAAGAACATTGATTAGATTTCCTAGGAAAGTGATAGATGTGGTGAATGATTATGGAACCTGCAATCAAAGCAGAACTGTCTTCATCACGTGTGCAGCGTTCTAGATTGTAGAAGATTAAGAATATTCCCTTCCTGTGATTCTGAAATCAAACAAGGATTGGGCCTGTGGTCTCCATGATTACAGGGACCCTCATTAAATCCACTACAAATCTTTGCAGAATCTGAAGTCAGCAAAGAGCTCCCATGTTACAGATTTTTTGTTTTTCTGTGATCAAGTTTTGTGAAAGATATTTCAACTGTAAAACTGACACAACTCTACATTTTTTAAACTCATATTGTTGCATCGAAAGATAAATTTAAAAAAGGAACAATTCTTATAATTTCTCCAGTTTATTGAAAATATTATAACAGAAAATTGAAAAAAAAAACAGGAATTCAAGAGGAGTGTTTCTGTGCAATATTTAAAACAATATCTAGACAAAAGCTTTATCAATGACATAGACACTAACAAAATAAACACAAGTAATGTTCCTTATATCACTCACTGATAGTATGCAGTTAGCTGAACTTGGAGAATATTCTTAAGACTTCTTATTTTCCTTAGAATATATATAGCATGTCAGATTTATCCATATTGAATATGGTGCATTGAGGCTCTATCCATCCTAATGATTTTTTCACTTGTTATACAGTACATGCACCATATCAACAAAAACTGTCATTCATCACCATGCAACTGCATAATTGTGAAAATAAACATAACAGATGAAATAGACTGAATGCATGAGGATATGTCAACAATATATCTTTTGTACAGATAAAACAAATCGAGACATATAAAGTGGATGTCAGTTTTGCCCTCCTGCTAATTAAATTCTTGTTACTGATGAGTCTATTAAGTTTGTCTTATTACTGAGTGTAACTTTCAGATTCATAAAATATCTAACAAGAGTATCATCTCTTGTATTACATTTTATTAAATAAGTAATGTAAGTGTGGTTCTCAAATACTGTGAAGTGTTCACAGTTTCATTTCTCCTTCAAAAATACACAAATGTTTGCTCCTACTGATGGCATAAATACAGCATAAACTCAAGTAATTAAGCTGCACTTTCAGTCATATCTTCACCAATGTTTTATATATCTATAGTTAATGTTGTAGTAACTTGATATCATGCACAGGAACACAAAATACAGTCTGGTCACTGAAATTCCGATGAATGAGAAGAAGGCAATATCTTGTGCTCTTAGTATGAATTTCTGGGTGTGAAGTAGTCCTTGAACAAGCTGTAGAATTAGGCATTACCTCATGCTCTTAGTATGAATTTCTGGGTGTGAAGTGGTCCTTGAACAAGCTGTAGAAATAGGCATTAGCTCATGCTCTTAGTATGAATTTCTGGGTGTGAAGTGGTCCTTGGAACAAGCTGTAGATGTAGGCATTATCTCATGCTCTGTGTATGAATTTCTGGGTGTGAAATGGTCCTCGGTGAACATCTCATCAGCTCTCATCCATCTGCTCTGCCCTGCAAAGGAGAAGAATAAGAGTAGCGAATTTGAAATGGACAGAAGTGACAACCTTTGCTACAAAATAATTTGTACTCCAAAGAGGCAGAAATATCTATTTCAAAGAAAAAACACAAAATTAATGCAATTTTAAGGGGAAAACAATCTGAAATGAAAAATATACATTTTTTTCTTCTGAAGTGAGGATAGAATAAAAGATAGTTGCTAATCACTCTTGTGATAACTGTACAAAAATGAATAACATACATTCTCACCATACGAAAAAATCAAAATCGTTGTGCATTTCAGTCTACATTTTTTTTTTGTAATTTATGCTAATGTAGTTTTGCAAAGCTACAATTACAATGAATTTGCTGATCCGGTAAGTGATTATGAATTTCACAGTAAAATGTGACCTTATATTTCTCTATACTTATTCTAGTACAGAACTATTAAACTCTCTCATCAACATTCATATGGACATGTGTATAAGCCAATAGAATTTTCATGGACTGGTAATATAAGGGTACAAGGCAAGTAAAGTTAGTGGAGTTCATTTGTAATGTTTACAGAGTGGGAAAGAGAGAAACTCACTCAGTATTTGCTGGTCCTTCAGCATTTGCTTCCTTCTCCTCTGTAGTTTCTTCCTTCTCAGTGCTTTCCTCCTTCTCCTGCTCTTTCATCTCTTGGTCATCAGCCGGTTTCTCTTTCTTCTGGTCCTCTTCCTCCCCTTCAGACTCACTGCTGCTCTCCCCCGGGTGTTCTGGCATCTTGGAATGGTCCACCTCTTCCTTACTGGTAGCAGCCTCCTGATTGGTTGCTGATTCAGGTTCTGCTGGCTTGGGTTCCTCCACTTTCTTTGGAGGGGGTTTGTGAGAGACAGGGGGCTTAGCCAAGCGGGCCATTCTCCTTTGGTGCTAAAGTATCAAAATAAGCAAACAATAACTTTAAAATGACTGTCCAAGTACAGAAAAACAAACAAACAAACAAACGGCTCCTCCATGTACATGGGAGCGAGAGGAAGAGAAGACAGTCAGACACAAAGAGAACGAGATAAAAAAAAGTAGAAAGGAAGAGACAGAGAGAAAGATAAGAGACAACGAGAGGGCAAGATAGAGGGTGAGAAAGACAGGGGGGGGGGGGAGGAGTAAGAGTGAGACTGAGGGACAGACAGGAAGAGAGAAAATAAGAGAAAAAAAGAGGGACAGACAGAAAACAGACAGACAGTCAGAGAGAAAGAAAGAAAGAGAGAGAGAGAGAGAGAGAGAAACACAAATAAAAAGAGAGAGACTGACCCCAATCTGTGCCTGCATCCTGTGCAGCCTATCGCTGTAGGCGTTGTAGACAAACTGAGCCATGTGAGGCATGTCCTCCACAACCAGCACTCCATCCAAGGGAGGCTGACCAACCTGGAAGGAAGGTGCATGGAATGTGTCATAACTCAATGGGTATTTCCTGGCATGGTGTTGAGAGGGTTGAAGGAGATTCAAAAGACTGCTCAATGGAAGTGGAAAACATGGGACATTCCACTCGTGGGTAGGTGGTCCCTCTTTAACTAATGGTTATTTGCATGTAACAAGCCTGGGAGCAAGGAAAAAAAAAACATTTTCAGGGGGCTACTTTTTGAGCACATTGGCCATTTGGCTACAATTTTACATTGTGTCAATGGAAATTTTAGGGGCTCTTTTATCATTTTCCAGGGCTCTTTTAAGCATATAGCCCCGAGCCCCCGTGTATTTCTTTCACTGCCTGGGAGCACAAGAACTTATCAACCCTTCCTGTGCCAGATAAGATGCAGCTCTATGGGCTTTGTGTGCATTACTGATGACAAACTTGGCACAAAGAGAGTTAAGTCACTGCTTGGAGTCATATTAGTTATGCCATATTTGTATCCTGTAACCATCAAATAGCTTGTACTATATCACATGCACATAACTTTGAGTTGAGAATCGTATCTTTCCTACAATTACTAATTTGTCAATTTGCTGTGTATTTCTTATTTAAAAACCCCCCCACATTTAATCAATTAAGCAAAGCACTGTGACATAAATTCAACATTTGTCAAATATGATCATGGAAGTAGAAAAACAATTGCACTGAATTCAAATTCATTAGTCATGAGGTATCTCATTGATTAAACAAAAATGGATGATTTCTATAATGATCCCTAATATATAAAATCAGTGATAAACGATGAAATCCTTGAGAATTTGATTCATAGCTAGGATTCATATTCCTCATTGCTAGAGTGTTTTCTTACAAAAGCTTACCTTTCTCTGAGGTGGATAGGTTTCCGTGGGAACCAAGTGCAGATGAAGTGGTCTGGATGTCAACTGTAAAATAACAGAAACATGCAATACACCAACATGAGATAACTCACACTGTTGTGATAATATCACAATGTTTGAAAAAGCCCTTCATTTAATCACTCCTCGGCATTCTGGTCATGTGCACTTTGTCAAGATTTTACACAAGTGTATGAAATTGAGGAAACAAAATCAAATTTGGGACTAGCATAATCCATACTATAATTCTGCATGATGAATTTCACATGACATATTCCACTGCATTCTGATATAAAAATCTTGTTTTACTATCTTGTTGAAGGTGAACCAAAATGTTGAAGTCATTACCTAACATACTTATCAAGCTATACTAAATCTAATCTTCGCTATTAAATCAAATAAAAGCAATTCAAAGCATAACATACACATTTGTGAGGAATGTTATTTGAGTTTCAAAGCATGATCAAATCATATCAAATGAAATCTCTTCACACCACATAAAATAAATTCTAATTTCACAAAATGTAACCAATCTAAATCAAAACAATAAAAGAAATGTGTGAGAATGGTTAGCCTTGCTCATGCCAGGGAATATACTACCTTATGAAGTGTATGTATACTTCTTGTGCAGGAATTATGCTGCTGTGATGTTAAAGAGTTATATGACTTACGATGCGGAAGGTCGGCCCCAGCTCAAAGCAGTTCTGGAAGAGGGAGACTCTGGCAAAAATGTAGAGGCCCAGTCTAGCCCTGGACATGGCCACCACTAATCTCCTTACATCCCTGCAAGATTAAGAGCAACAAATACAGTCATTTAGCATTCATCATGGTATCACGACATAAATATACAGTCATTTAGCATCCATCATGGTTTCAAGACATAAATATACAGTCATTTAGCATTCATCATGGTATCAAGACATAAATATACACACATTTACATTCATCATGGTTTTATTGGTGATCAGTGATAGCCTGGAGGATACTCTACTCTACCATTTATATTTGTAAGTCTATCAATGTCAGCCCACATCCCTTGTAATTTTTCAAAGCGAAATAAAGGTGAAATGATCAATATATTGCTAAAAATGGCTGCAAACTGGAAATGCTTCAATTACACTTTAGCTCTTCAAACTGACCAATCAGTACAATAACTAATATTTAATCTACAATTGAATGCATATGCCGTTTAATGATGATAATCACTATTGTAAAAAAAAAAATAGTGTTTCTCATTTGAAAGCCAAAAAGATTAAAACTGTTGTTCTACAAATACCCTGGGGTGATATTCTGACAGAAACAAATGCCCAAGACCATCTCTGCCCTACTCTGACAAAAGGAAGCAAGTGACAACTCACTCAAATTTGGGTTATTGGTATTCTTAGATTGCACCCAGCATTCCCTACATACTGCCAAAATCTGGACAAGAAATATTAATCTAATATTAATTAATATTCAATCTAACATGATGTGGTGCTGCACTTATGCAAATGTAAGTGACAGACACATTTTGCTCATTTACAAGAAAAGTCTCTTTTGTTAGTTGCTTCCTTTTGTCACATTAGGGCAGATCTGACAAAGCTCAGATGGTATTCTAAAAACTTACTAAAGTAAAAACAAATTGTGCCAACACGCTAATAGTATTTAGAGCTCGGGGAAGCCTTGAGTAAACTTTAATTCATTTTCAGAATACTGCACTACGTCATGAATGAGGTTTCCGGAAGAAAAATAAGTAGAGTGTTAACAGACCTGATGTGGCCCACTGCCCTGGTTCTGACGAGGGAGAGGAGGATGTAGTCATTCTGCTGGCCCTGGAAGCGATCCACAGTCGTCACCTGCACAGGGGATGGGGGTGGGGTGGGGGGAGGGGGGGGTTACAGAGATGTAGTCAAGGGGGTGTGAGTACAATGTGCTGACCTGGGAAACCAATCTCACACCCCTGCTGCAAAGTTTAGGCAGCTAACTTCACATATGTCATTATATATCTCCTCTCCTGACTTCCTCCCAAATTTCTGATAAATATATTCTACCTCTTAGTTACTTGACTAATGTTTTCTTAAAATGACTGGCTTTGTCATTAGATTTATTTTCTTTTTGCCTCAAACATAAATTAGGTAAAGATACTAGATTCTATCTTCTACAGATGGAAGGCACATCACTTACACATATACATTGCCCACAAACTATAAGCATATACAAGGTTGTGATGGCGCTGAAAATGGAGATGAAAATACAAACAAATAAATATGAACACCACAGAAGAATAGTATGGGCATACATGAACTATTCTTCACCGTCTTTCATTTTAACTTGTTGGCAATTTGTATGTAAACACCTAAAAATCCACTTTTGCTGTTGGAAGAAGAGTCATGAACAAAAACAGGAAGCCACCAAATAAATAAATAAAGTGGACATATCACATACTGGTTAGACAAGAGAAATGATTATATAAAAATGTGGTTATATCAGGTTTTCCAAAACAATCCAATACAAAGAAAAAAATTAGAGACTGGAATTTTGTGATCCAGTGGAGCCTGAAATCACCTTCGCATCAGACTGGGATTAATGTCAGTCAATCACCATGAAAATGCATGGAGCTGTTTTGACTGACAATAGACTATTTTCAGTATGTATTCATAATGTATGCACATCTTTTGAACGATATGTTACTAATGGAAACCCCAAAGCTTGTCAGAGGATTGTCTGTGTGCTCAACTTATAGATTCAGAGTGCATGCTACCAATCACTACATATAGATGTATGTCATAATGTCTTCCTATGCAGTAAGCGAGAAACTTATGAATGTGTTTTAAAATGGCTATTTGATTGTAATCATGTATTCAAATCAGACTGCTCCAAACGAAATGACAACTCCATCACGGAAGCTACACACCTGGCAAGAAATCAACAAAAATGGAGGGACATTGTGATGCAGATGCCACCACTCAACTCACCGTTGGATTGAAAGACATGAGTCATCGGCTTTCTGGTGATGCCTTATATTCATTGTTCATGAAAGTTTGTTAAATGAATAAAGAATTGAATTGAATTGAAAAAGTCGGTCAGTCAATGCTGCAGAGTTGTCATAGACTCCACTGTAAAAATATAAGAGTGTTCTTTGATGCGAGAGCCTGCTGTGAGAGAGTGTCTACCTTGTGCGGCTGGCCGATCATGGGGTTGTCTGCACACCGCTTGTTGATGACATCACGGATCAGGTGCTTCTGGCCGTTGTAGGTGGTGAGGATGCTGATCTTCTCTGCAGGGTAGCCCATCAGTCTCATGTACATGAAGGTCCCCACCACGTACTCTGCCTCTGCCAGGTTCTGTCCAACAGAGAGGTAAAAACTGTCATCCCATACCAACATCTTTGTTGATTAACTCTTTTTGCGCCACATGTGCCTTTTCTCACAAGTAAGACACACAAAACCCATGGAGCAATTTGGTTGGTACACAAAGGCAGCATGTCTCTTTTGCAGCATTGAAACAAACAGTTGCGTAAATTCTAATGCTTTTAAAAGAAAATAACAGAATATAGGGAGTGAAAACAGACTTTCAGCGGAATAATATTTCCTGTTTCATGTCAAATTGATTGAGTGAGAGGTCAACATTGAAGGGTGGTTTCAAGGTTATGGTATTACATAAAATAGGAATGAGCCAATTCGTAGTTGCAATGTGCATACATAAGCATAAGTAATACTAGTACAAATGACCTAAAGTCAAAATTCAAAATACATAGGGGGGGGGGGGGGGGGTAGTTGAATATGTTTTTATTCAATATCATGCAGATATGACAAAAGCTAATTCAGCTCTGCTCTGAGAAAGTAGGGAATCTGCTTATATATTTGTTCCAGGCTTGTTGTGAAATATCTTTACATTCATCATCCAACACAGCTTCAGGACAACTCCTTGTCTGCAACCTAGTGGTGTTCAATCAGTGGAATGTCTGACCATAGAGTTACTACAAACTGGCTTATCATAAAAACTGTGTGTGTGTGTGTGTGTGTGTGTGTGTGTGTGTGTGTGTGTGGGGGGGGGGGGGGGGGTGGACCAAATAGCAATAAACCACTGCATAGGCCCTACCTGGTAGAAGTATGGGTTGGGTTCTGACTCTCCGACGCCATTGAAGTTGTCGACATTGACCAGCTGATAGTCGAAGGCAAAGCCTGGGTTTGCCGTCTGGAACTGGGGCATCCTGTTGACGTGGGGAAGGTTGCCTAGGTTACGGTACCGCCAGCTGTAGAGCGTAGCAATGCTGCAGTTGACACACAATGGGGAGAGGGGAGTAAGAGGTGATTGATGTTAATGCTCCATTGACATTGAATCATGTTAAACAATGATGCGTTCAGGGGAAGGCTGTGAATGAAACATTTCAAACCAACATTTTTACGAAGATAAAATACATCTCCATGAACAACATGTTCACTATTTTTCAGACAAGATGTTGACAAATTATTTTGCAGAGAGTTTCAACACAATCAGAATGTTGTAAGTGGGTGAATTTTAAGAATACTAATGAAATCCACACTGGAATCTCTTTAACATGACGACCAACACAACACGCTGGTGAGCTGTGACAGACAGAATAAAATACTAACAGAAATACTGCTCCATATTAGAGAAAGTCTGGGAGGCCATACTCAATGGCTACGGGACAGACAAACAGACACACAAACAGAGAGACAGACAGACAGAGAGAACAGACAAACAGACAGACCCATCCTCTTACCTGGGCCTGGCTCTGCCCTGTGCGTCCAGGTCTACGGTGGGCACTCTCAGGCGGACCAGCCGGGTGAAGAGGGACTGCTCCATGTTGGAGAACTTCTGGAAGGCCATGTTCTTGATGACCGGTGGCAGCTGGTGGTGATCTCCGATCATGATCCAGCGCTTCAGGCGGTTGAAGCCATCCTCTGGATTCTACAATGAAGTTCAGACATTCATGTTTTAATCGCATTGCTTTTTCTGTTCATTCTAGGTTCTTTGAAATTTGCTTATCTGCTCAAGAGTTATGGTTATGGTTTATGGTTAGAAAGAATGCCTGCCTATAAAGATCACATTTTTTGTTTTCCTTGGACAATGTTTCTCATTGGATCTTGTACTCAAGTAACCTAAAGAACACCTGCTTATAAAGACCACATGTCTTGTCTCTTTTGAGCAGTCTTTATATACAGGTTACACTCTATTTTCACCCAACAAAGACATTTATAATATGACATTTAGAAATTGAGACAAAAATTACTGTGGCGATTCATAATCCGGTGTTCATAGTGAAATCACGGCACGTAGCCTTACCAACATAACTTCAGGGTAGACTTTCCCTTCAAGTGCATTCCATTGCAATAAAGAAGAGCATATGAAGGTGGATGCCTTACCTGTAACAGCAGCGGGATGAACGTCTCAATCTCTAGGATCTGAGCAGATTCCTCCATGAGGATGTTGTCATACTGCAACAAACAAACAAAAAACAACCCATGCAAAAAATCATCACAGAAGAACAAAAAACAGGACACAACATTGTCCTTGTAATGTCAAAGTTGGTGTGTATACTGGTTGCATTCCTAATATGCAATACATAGGGCCAATTATCCATACCGCAAAAAGGGGCAAGCTATCCCATAATGCATTGCGCAGTCCTGTTTGCAGTCACGTCATGCTTCCGTTCTCATTGTGCACCAGACAGGAAGCGGACATGACTGCAAACAAAATGAGGAAATCGCTACGGGGTGCATCATGGAACGATATTTCCTTTTATGCAGTAACGAGAATTGACTAGTTTTAGGAGCATTGAAAGTAGTGATGTTTAAAAAAATATGATTTAGCACAAGAACAGGTCACCAGTCGTGCATAAAGTCGTTTGTAGATTACAAACAGCTTGGTTAAATACTCCCCAGTTTGTTCATTTGTTTGTTGCTCATCCATGATCTTTCATAGAGGCTATGTGACCGGCGCACATCAATTTAATTGATTTTATCAGTCTCATTTAGTTTAGTCATGTTCCTCAAATCCTGGGGCCACATTCATGAAACCTTACTCAGCCTGGTTAGCTACGAAAGCGCAGTCAGCAACATGCATATTTAGGAACTGGCTAGGCTGGCAAAGGCTGGCAAGGTTTCATGAACATGTGCCCTGATTCCATACCCTGTTCCTTCTAGTCATACCTATCAAGACTCTTTTAATTGCCATTTCTATAAACAACAGCAGCGTTTCAGTTATCATAATCAATTCTTCCTATCCCATATAGCTCTCCGAATTTGAAAGCGTGTCACGCTCTAATTTTTTTACCTTTAAATCTTGGGATATGAACTTCTGGTTCACAAACATTCTATAGCCATCATGTTGCTTGTGTCTTTTCATTCTTTCATTAGTCCATCCACAATCAATATTGAGGTCGGCAAAAACATCGCGAGTGATTGGTGGTATTTTTTTCAAGTCCTTCGTCCATATAACAACCCTTCCATTTTAATATTACGAGGTTTGCGAGGGTCGAAATTACAGATTCTGTGCATTATTGTGTGAATTAAATACGTACCAAACTCTTACCGGAGGTATACGTCCCGACAGCAATTGATCAGATATTGGTATCACGAGATGATATCGCTTGATATCTGCTATATGCGATAGGGAGAATTCATTACCATATATGATCTATTTGATTTAAACCATTCCAAGCTGTGCCACATGTGCATGTTTTTTTTTTCACAACTATTATACAAACTGCCTGGAGTAGCAATGTTTCTGACACACAAAGGGTGAACTATCAATGCCTAAATAAAACATCGCATTACACACAAGTACAGAAATAAAAAAAACCTGACTCTCCTGCTGTCATGAGGCCTTACCTGGAAGCTGACTTCTACCAGATCTCGCCTCTTGAGGGCAGCATGCGTGCAGGTCATAGCAATGATCTTGGCTTCCTTGATGAGCAAGTACTTGGACCGATCCTTCCCGCTCCTCAGCAACTCAAATGCTCGGAATTCCTACAGACAAAAGTACATTTTTTTCACAAAAACAATTCTTAGTAATACTGACAATCATAAGTTTTTATGTAGTGCTTTCCTAGTATCAAGTACTACCCAGGGCACTTGATTATTACCCTGGCTTTAGCCAAGCAGCCGTACCTAGCGCTAGAAGTTATTTGATCTCATCTGATCAGGGGTAATTCCTGACAGGTACCCATTTACTACACTTGGGTAAAGATAAACGAACATGAGCAGAACACCTTGGCCAAGGGTGTAGGCACTGGGCAGGGCTCAAACCCACGATCTCTCTGCACGAGTCACAAGCTCTCACCACTATACCACAGTGCACCTTGATTATTAACAAATCATATTTCATAGCCCCATTATACATTCAATTGTGCATATTTCATTGTTGCATACAAAGTACAATATTCTGAGAGCAGGCAATCTGCATGAGTAAACTGTTCTAAGGGGTTGTTGATAATGCTAACAAAATAAATGTCTTACAGCCATTGCTTCTCTACAATTCTTATGATCCAATGAAATTAAAAAATTAATTTAGAGATGCAAATCATTCAGGGGACCCCTCAATAATCATCATTTAACAATTTCTCATTCCTCTTCTTCTTCAACTGTGTTATAAGAAGCCATTCATCACAATCGAATAGCAGCTCTCTCCAAAACAACATTCTATTTGTTATTAAGCAATTACATACATACCAAGTATCAAGACAAGACTTGTTTACGTACCTCTAGTTGCTGGAATATCTTCTTGATGTGGCGATAGCATCCCTGTAAAATAAATAAATAATAATTTAAACTAAAGAAATTTTACTGCACACAGTCAGCTGATATGCTTCCACTCTCTTGCACAGAAATTGAGATAATGCCATAATCCCTAATATTTAAATGTCCTTGTCCAATGCCTTGACAGGCTACTATTTGACTATCAACCATGATAGTTTGCCTATGACATACCACATAATTGAGAAATCAAGATTGATAATATTTAGTCAAATATTTCTTGAATTATTGCACAAATAATGACATTTTAGAATTTGACTTTGAAACAATACATTTTCTTTATTATGTTACCGGCTATCTAAAATTATCCATGTTTTATTTCAACGACCTAGAAAATGCAGTACACAATTTTAGACTGAACACATTCACTCAATCTACACAATAGTCATGACTAATTCTCTCTCAAAATATCACTGGTCCCCTAAAAATAAATGATGGTATATTTCAAACAGGATGAAATTAACATGCACATGTATCCAAATATGCATGGTACAATCCAGGACATTCCAACACAGCTGTGCCAGGTGAAATCAACAATATGGAATGTAAGAAATTATATTAACTTCCTGTTGCAACTTACAACCATTTTTAAAAACAGCAACAAAGAGTAATAGATGATAAAGATAGAAAGAACCGAAAGAAAAAACACAAGATAAAAGAAAGAAAGCACAAAGAAAAATATAAATAAATGAATGCATAGACAAATGAATAAATAAATATATCAATAAATCAATTAATTAACAAACAAGTAAACAACCAAATCAATGAATCAATCATTCCATTAATCAACACATTTACCTCTGCAATGTCCATGTCCTGGTCAACAGTCTTCCCCTTGAAGACTGGTTGGGGGGCGTTCTCAAAGTACTTGGTGAAGGGGAAGTGGACGACAATGTCCTCCAAGGCTGCTTGCCTGCCCCCCTTGGGCTTCACCTTGCTCAAGAATTTCTCCCATCGGGCTACCACCTTGTAGATAAAAAATAGAATGAGTATAGATATATATATATATTGGCGTATGTATGTAAATGTGTGATGTAACTGCGATTATTAACATGATTTTGTTTAATTAAATTAAATTCAATGATATAATTTGAGATGTTTTGTCAAAATATATGTTCCAGCTTTCTTTAAGGGATTACGAAACTCCTTCTCTTTCACCTCTCTCTGTATATCTTCCTGACGTCAAAACTCATAGAAACCTCTCAACTCCTTTTCTACCCCACCCTCTACCATTTCTCTCATTTTCGTCTATCCCCTCCCCCTTTTTCCTTTTACTCACCATGATCTCCTCATATATATCTTCTAACATGTCTAGTCCTTTTCTATAAATCTGTATCTATTTCTCTCCCTCTCTCTCTCTGTCTCCTCTCTCCCTCTTTCTCTCCACATTCCATCTCAAAACATACCTGGTAGAGGAAGAAGTGTCCGGCTGTCTCACAGGTATAGGAGACATCTCCTGGTACACCAAGACTCTCCTGCAGCCTCTCCACCTCCTTGAGTAGCTCCAGTCGACGCCCCAAGACATAGTTCACTCGACCATACCTACCAGTCAAGAGAAGTTTAAGATTTTGTTTCAACAATTCTACCTGTACTTAGTTATCACTTTTCATCAAAATTTCTCCCTCATGTGCATGCATGCACACATGCACACACACACACACACACACACACACACACACACACACACACACACACACATGATCCGGGATATATTGTACCTGCTGAAGTCTTTCTCCGTCTCCAACGACTCCTCTCCATGTCCCATACGCAGAAGATGCCTCTCATCTACATCCAAGGCCATGATCTTCTCAAACAGCTGGTTCAAAGCCTACATTATGAAAAAATGATGTAAAAGGAATAAACACAATAACAGTTACATCAAGTGCCATGATCTTCTCAAACAGCTGGTTCAAAGCCTACATCATGAAAAAATGATGCAAAAGGAATAAACACAATAACAGTTACATCAAGGGCCATGATCTTCTCAAACAGTTGATTCAAAGCCTACATCATGATAAAATGATGTAAAAGGAATAAACACAATAACAGTTACATCAAGGGCCATGATCTTCTCAAACAACTGGTTCAACGCCTACATCATGAAAAAATGATGTAAAAAGGAATAAACACAATAACAGTTACATCAAGGGCCATGATCTTCTCAAACAACTGGTTTAACATCTACATCATTAAAGACCAATATTGACAGAAGAAATAAAAAAATGACAGGCACACCAAGGGCAATGATCATCTCAAACAACTGGTTCAATGCCTACATCATCAAAATAAACATGTAATAACTACAAAAATAATAAAATAATGACCATATGAAGATTTGAATGTTGCTAGGCTGCAAGAATAGATATCCAGGTTTGCAGTAACACAATATAAAATTTGTTATCAAAGCCTTTTGAAGACCCCACTCAATCCAGACTGGAAAATGACCAAATGCTTGCGTTTGAAGATTGTTGCCTGCAATTAATGCAATTTTCATGAATCAAATGTCTTGCAATGCAGATCCAGCCATTCAAGAGGTTAAGATGTAATGACACACTTGGAAGGCACAGAATGATAAGTATGAACTTTACAATATAAAGGAACAGCTCCGTATATGATCTTCCTCTACCTGATTGGAATGTGTCACAATGAGGGTTCTCTGCTCAGGGAAGTTGTGGTAGAGGTTTGAGATGATCTGAACAGCTACGTCCGTCTTTCCCGTGCCAGGTGGTCCCACAACCTTCAAATAAATGATACCGATACAAATCAATCAATCAATCATTAAATATTCAATCAATCAATCAACCTATCAATCAGTCAGTCAGTCAATCACTCCATCCATTTATTCATCTAGCTTCATTCTATCATGAACCACACAACTTATTAATCAATCAATGATAACAAGCAATACAATGTAGGTCAGTCAATAACTCCATCCAGTTTTTCATCCAACTTTTATCTTGTCATAAACCAAACCACTACTCACTGAATTAATCAAAATTTTGTGAAGTAGTACTGATAAGAACCAGAAACTTGCAAAGCAATGTGTGTAAGAACACCACTTCAATTGGAACATTCATTGAGGAAAGAATTGCCATTGCCATTTGCCATTCCGGCTCTTCAATTGGGCCCTACATAGGGGTTCTTCCTTCAAATAATATGTCAGACTGCCTATATATTGACACAATAATAAATGTTTACATTTTCTTGTTTTATCGCAGCATGAAAACACTGATATCAAACAGCAGGCAACGAGCGGCAGCGATTAACTGGTGCTGTGTGAATGCACCCATAGAGAGCTTTGATTTAGTCTTACCATGGTAAGACCAGGCTGCATCCCTGCTCGAACGGCCTCTACCTGGGTGGGTGTGAAGCGGATCGCATTCCTGGGGGAGAGAATAGACATAGAGAAGAGATGTGAGAGAATAGGAGGGAGGGAATGAGGGGGGGGGGGACAGATGGAGGGAGATAGAGAGAAGGAGAGTGGGTGAGAGTGTGTGAGAAATGGAGAGAGAGGGGGAGAGAGAGGGGGAGAAAGAGATAGTGGGGGAGTGGGAAAGAGTGTGGGAGAGAGAGGGGGATGGACAGAGAGTGACAGATGGAAAGAGTAAGAGAATAAGAATTAGGGAGAGAGTGATATATAGAAAGACAAGAGAAATATATGGATAAAACATTATCAATCAATCAATGAAACATCTGATCCTTTTGTCCTTTAATTAATCAATAAATTGTGAAGTTAATCAGCAACTATCCATAATTAATCATATGCACATATTCACCATAGATTAAGTGTACAGGAACACCATAAATAAGTGTACATATAGCAACTGTGATATATCCAGTTAACAGAAACAGACTTACATACCGATGGTCTTAAATTCATGTATTATCCATTTTAGAGACTTGCTGAAAGTTATTTGCCCTAAAATGATCCACATTTGGTGTAATTAGAGATTACATCACAAATCCTCAAAATGTTCGGCCTGAACAATATTTGAGAATTTGTGATTTTATCAGTAATTATTCAAAATGTCGATCATTTGAGGGCAAATAACTTTCAGCAACAATACATATATTTAACACCACAGTGAGAAGATTGCTCACGATCACCCTTTTGATGACTTTTTGTCTTCCCAGTACACTACATTCCCTTTAATGTTAAAGGATATCCGCACTTTGTACTAATTGATACATGTATTTGCTATTGCATATCCATTTGATGTATTAGAATTCAAACAGGACAAAAAAAAACATAAATTTTACAAGTGCCTCAAAAACATTTCATGTTCCCATAACTTTCCCTCTCTCTCTCTACACCATGAGCATCAACCATCACAATGTCAATATTTCAGTTTCTACTTACTTCTTAGGTTGGTTGTATGGGTAGGGACCCCTGTTTGGAATGACATGAGGCTCCACGATGATCTCCTTCTTCTCTTCCTTCTTGGAGCTGTCTTCATGTTTCCTCTTCTTCCCTGACGACGCACTCTTCTCACACTCTGGGAATGTAATCCTGCAGAATATCCCATGAAGAATAAACCATTTCTACTCCTGGTTAATATCATGGTTTATGCATTATTTACCACCTAGGTATTCATTTGCAGTCAATCAATGAATGAAATTGAAATAGCTACTGATAATCGTTTGTCTCGCAATGTAAGGTAAACGGTATCGAAAAGATCACGACGTTTCGTGTGCCGCTGCAACACTTCGTCAGGTGTGATACAAAATTGTAGTAAGCAGGGGTTTAAATACCCTATGGTCAGTGCAGCGCACTAACTATAAATGGTCCAATACTAATAGCCAGCGTATCCGGGTACTTGACCAACAATAGACCGTTGATGCGCCTCGCATTGACCGGCGGTAACAAGTTACCGACAAAGGACAAAAGGGACAAAGCCACAGGCCGGTAATTACGGGCGACCAACAAGTCCAAGAGTCGCTAAAATCAGCACATTGTGGGCGGTAACAAAGGCTGGCTATAGACTAACAACGGGCTGTTAAGTGGTATCGAAAGGCGGTCGAGTGTCATGGCGAGGAGTGTCATGGCGGCGTATCGTACGAATCCAAAAATCGGGTATATCGATCCCGTTGTCTCGATTGAAATTGTTGGGATTGAGACGGATATTGATAGCTTCCTTAACCCTGCGTGTGTACCAGAGCCGTTCTTGGGAGATGCACTGAACCCCATCCCAGTCTGGCTGGTGCTGGTTATCCCAGGCATGTTCAGCTACTGCTGAGCTGTCAGTCCGGCGGAGCCTGACATCCCTCTTATGCTCAGAAATTCTTTCAGAAATCGGTCGGGCAGTTTCACCGATGTATGAACGGTCACACCCTTTGCAAGGGATGTTGTACACGATTCCGTCCCGTCTGTGTTGAGGGATAGGATCTTTGGGGCGTGTTGAAATAATTCAAATTATACAATACTGTGTACGCCATATATTTAGCGAGCCTAATTTTCACGAATCAGGACTTCATGAGTTTTAAGAATTTTGTGTGTGGTTGGTTAAATTAGTGAACAAGCACTGTAGGCGCGCCATCATGCATCGCACAACTTGTTAAGTTCTGTCTACTGCGTACCATTTACTAGTAGTACATGAGTGCGTACATGTCGTATTCATGTCAGGATCAAAGTGTTGTTAAATTCACAAATAGCACCCAACTCGCAAAATTCATGAATATAAAAAAATGTGAAATATATGGCGTATACAATAGTACAAACATGTAACTTCCTTCACTGAAGATGAAATATTGAATTTCCCTCTTAAAAAAAATCTCTGTCTTGTCAATGATTTGTTTGAGATATCTTTTGATACAGTCTATGATTTCTGCATGGTTTGTTAGAGTGAAAGGGTGAACTGACCTGAATGGTGGGACCAGCTTGGCAGGGTCGTTGGTGACCATCTTGATGGAGTGGTCAGGGAAGCTAGCTCTCAGGTGGTCAGCGCTTAGGAAGGTGTCGTTCCAGTCCATCGTAGCTATCTGCTTACTCATCCTTTGTGGATGGGTCACAAAGAAGAAAAATGAACATTTAAAGGTCAGTCAATTCCCAAGTATAATATTATTAGGGGGTGGTGCTTATAATAATACAATAATAATAATATTCATATACTTATAATAGCAAGAATTAATTTGGATTGGCTTGAACCTTGGACCAGTATATCATCAATGTGGTTTAGTAAATGAGGACGTCCTGTCAAGCACACTGGGTTAACCTTCCTTAGATTCAGTGCAATAATCCGCTAGACCACACCACCTCAACTAAGTAGTTAAGATATATGCTATATCGAGCTGCTAAGATAGGAACATGTAGTTAGGATGAGTTTGGAGTAATCTAAGGCCCTATCATTCAGTTGATTAATAAGCAAACATGTTAGAATCAAGCACAAACACAATGAAGCAGTCACATGCCCTGTACATGAACAATTCTATACATGGAAGCCTTATTTCCATCTAGTAAATTGACCAAACGAGAAAGAGACAAATCTTTCCATTTACTTTGAATAGTGTGCAGCTCCAGGGTCTCCGTATCCCAGCAGGATGTCATGGAGCCAGTCTGGGACTACGCAGTCTGTGTTCATTAGGTCACGGATTGTCTCCAGCACAGCCTGAATAGAGTACAAGTGAAATAGCAGCGTTTCATTTCGCATTACAGAGCTCGAACCCTAAATCACAAAGAAGTGACTTCTGGACTTACTATTTATCATATATTTAGATATTGAGTTTGTAATACTTAATGGATTATTGAGGCATTCACGCACAAATGCTACATACAAACACAATCACAACGATTCTTCAAAGCGAAATGAAGGTGAAATAATGGCAATAGCTTTAAACTGGCAATGTGCTGAAAGGTTGAAATCAAGCATTTGCTCTTCAAATAAGCACAATTATTGCTTCACATTGTACATTTTTGAAATTGTGTTAAGTTACAATGGAATGTACATTCTGTTTTATGGTAAAAATTCTGATTTTAAAAGTGAGTGTTGCTAATTTGAAAGCCTCATAATGATCACTTTGATCTAAAAAGGCCTTGGTTATGAGCAAGTTGAAATAAACCTTAAAATTGCTTCCCTTGGGCTTGAGCATCACTATGAGGGTGAAGCTGTCAACATTTTAAAAAAATAGTGTTGCCAATTTAAAAGCCAGATGAGTTGGCTCATTTACAGGATGGAGCACGCTATCCTTACTACTGGGTGTATGCCTAAAATTTCTTTGTAAAAAGGCACTATTGTCTTGTTATGAATAAGCTTCAAACAAACCTTGAAGTTGTTTTCCTTGGGCTTGCGCCTCATCATGATGGTGAAGCTCTCGTACACGTCCTCTGCCCCTGTGGAGGCTGTCCTGCTCATGTCCTTCTGGTACTGGTTGGGGTCCAGCCACACCCGGTAAGTCCGCGTGATCCCAGACAGCTCCGGTTTCGGCCCCGGCCCTGAATAAGGGAACAACAATTAAGGAGGTGAAATGCACCAACAGAGCAACCTCAAATAAAAATTTGTAAATTGAAATTTCTAATTCAAAATTCATAATTTAAATTTCACATTCAAAATCAAAATTAAAATCAAATCTCTATTTGCCAATAATAAAAATCATCTTGCGCATTACAGGCAAATTACGCCCCCAAATAATACATGTTAAATAACAAAATTAACACTAACAAAGGTGTTGTATATGATATAAAGGACATGACAATTACAAAATTGGAAATTGGAATAACACAGAAACAACACAGGGCTATAATTGGTACATCGCTCCCAATTCAGTCTCCAGGCTGCAGAATGAAAGAGACTTTCTACACCATTAAATGAAAAAAAAAATTGCACATTTGTGGTCTTACCCTCCTCGATGACCTCTCCTTTCTCATCCACCAGTCCCTCGATCTCGCATCCCCGGACGTAGGCGAGGCCGGCCTGGTCGATGAAGTGCTCCTTGCCTTGAAAGGAGGAGCCAATGTTCTTTGTGGGGCGTACAGTGATCAGCAGGGCCACGTCGTGCTTCCTCAGTGCTGCATGGTTGGGCAAACACATTATGAGATGCATTGTGGGTACAAACAATTCAAATAGACAAACTCTCACTCTCTCTCTCTTCTCCTCCCTCTCTCTTTATCCATCTTTTCTTTTCAGTCTCTCACATTTTCTCTTCTCACTCCCCCTCTCTTTTTCTCTATCTCCCTCCTCCCGTCTCTCTCTGTGTCTTACTTTCTCATTCCGCCCTGATGTGATTCTTGAGGTTCAGGGTCTCTCCTTCTCTCTCAATATTTCTCTCTCCCCCTCCCTCGTTCACAATCTCTACGTCCCATCTCTACCTCCCTCTCTCTTTCACAATCTATACCTCCCTCTTTCATTCACAATCTCCCCCTCCCTCTCCCTTTCACAATCTGTACCTCCCTCTCTCTTTCACAATCTCCCCTTCCCTCTCTCATTCACAATCTCTACCTCCCTCTCTCATTCACAATCTCCCCTTCCCTCTCTCATTCACAATCTCCCCTTCCCTCTCTCATTCACAATCTCTACCTCCCTCTCTCTTTCACAATCTCCCCTCCCTCTCTCATTCACAATCTCTACCTCCCTCTCTCATTCACAATCTCCCCTTCCCTCTCTCATTCACAATCTCCCCTTCCCTCTCTCATTCACAATCTCTACCTCCCTCTCTCTTTCACAATCTCCCCTCCCTCTCTCATTCACAATCTCCCCCTCCCTCCTGCCATCCTCCTCTGTGTCTTACTTTCTCATTCCGCCCTGATGTGATTCTTGCGGTTCAGGGTCTCTCCTTCTCTCTCAATATTTCTCTCTCCCCCTCCCTCGTTAACAATCTTTACGTCCCATCTCTACTTCCCTCTCTCTTTCACAATCTCCCCCTCCCTCTCTCTTTCACAATCTTCCCTTCCTCCTCCTGTCACTCTCTCTTTGTGTCTTACCTTCCCATTCTGCCCTGATGTGATTCTTGAGGTTCAGAGTCAGGGTAATATCCGCTCTGACGCTGGCTGGATGAGTCTCTCCAATGTTGGGTTTGGCAACCTGAAGGAAGGAGTAAGTCCAAATATTTTTAGGGTAATACTCAAAATTACTAGACAGTTTGCAGCTTTCATGTGAGATGTGTGCAATTTCTTGTATATGTCTCATGAAATACCTACGGAAATTGCATACAAATACGAATATTTTGTGGGAGCTGCAATATCAGGCTAATAGTGGTAGGTCTATTGTATTGTTGTGATAATCTTTCATAGTTTGGGATTAAGAAAGGAAGAAACTTACCTCAACAATCGAGAATGATGTGATTGGCTGAAAGAAGTTAAGAGAGAATAAAAACAATGTTATTCATACAAAACATCACAAAGACTGTTGCAATGGAAGAGTCTACTTTATATGTAAAGAGAGTATAGTATGCACTTTTAAACATTTAATAGAAAGGATTTCCTCTCTTTATAAATGAAAAAAAAACCTAACAATTCTCCAACAAATGTGCAAAATAGGGGGGCTTACTTTTTGTAATTAAGTTACACAGGAAATTTTCTTTTGATTAAAATGTGTAGGCCAATGTGAGGGGGGTTTAGATTGTAAGAAATCTGAGAAATAGATATTTGATGATACCAATTTTGGAAATAGTTGTGATCCAGACCCTTAGGGCAGTGTGAGGGGGTCTACATTTTAGAAATCTAAAAAAGAGATATTTGATGATACCAATTTTGGAAATAGTAGCAATCTCGGGGCAGTGTGTGTGTGTGTGTGTGTGTGTGTGTGTGTGTGTATGAAGGGGGGGGGGGGGGGGAATACAAATGTAAGACATTCTAGCGTTGGCTCTACCTGTGCCATGCGGGCCCAGCCTCCAAAGAAGCAGCTTCCATCTTCAGCCTTCCAAGGCTTCATCCTCAGGACCGCATCCTCCACGTCTTGCCGAATCTCATCTAGAGTGGAGCAGGGTGAGGTGAGGAGCGGAGGAGAGAGGGTGGGGAGGGGTGATGAGTGGGGAGGAGGAGAGAGGGTAAGGGAGGATGGTAAGCCATTGTCATTGTCACAAGACATTTTTTCAAGCTTTTACCCATGTTCTGTCCTCATACTAATTTATCATGTTAACGATATCTATTCGCCAAGATAGTATCCATGACCTTGGAGCGCCAGAACAACCGACTGAAAACACTGAAGATGTGATCTGCAAGTTCGCTCGAGACAAGTTTGGAGTGGAACTAACAAATGCAGAGATCGACCGTTCAAACTGAGTGTCTTCCAGAAGGCAAAAAGGACCATGCCCAATCATCGTCAAACTTTCCACTTTCTGCATTTGTGTGAGTCTTGTAAGAGCTCGTTCTCAACTGAAAGGATCTGGAATCTTCAAAATGAAAATCTCACTACATCACACCAAAAACTTCTCTTCCAGACAGGAAAGCATAAAATGGGTGAACAGGCTTGGATTTTGGACGGCAGAATATTTGCAGGAATACAGGTACTTGACTCAAATGGTAAAAAAAACAAGAAGCTTAGAACAGGTGAAGGGGACTAGAGAAGACTCTAACAGACATTGCGTTAATTCATATTTGGCGTCCAACATGTTACCACGATATCTTTCTTACACTATATACAGTTACGAAGAAGAATGAAATCAATAAATTGACTGGACTTACATGTGGATTCTAATCGGAAGAGGTGGAAGTTTCTGAGGAGGTAGTCGTGCAAGGTCAGCATCTGAAGGTTCAGCTTTGGCAAAGCTAGGCACCCTGTAAAAAAAAGGCAATAAGAGAAGTTTTTAAGAGAGGGTACACCAATTTTCTATGTGTTTGGTAGATCCAGAAACACTGAAACTACATGAGTGAGTAAACAAGACCAAAGATGCATGAAAACATGATTAAATATCTTCCAGAAAGTAGCTCTAAGTATCATCTCGTTACTGCTCGCTAATGCGTAGTACAAGAATAATGACAATTCCATAAAGCAAATCATTTCGGACCAATGGAGTTGCCCTGAAGGTTAGTTATCATGAATCAGTGCTTGTAAGCAAGGTATTCAAAAATTCACAACCTCCTTATATCATGTTTTATTTTCTCAAACTTTTACCTACCTGGTTTCCTGATTTTCTGCTTTTATTCAATGCATTATCAGGGTTTTATTCTCCATCAAAACAAATACTAAATGAATACAAATTAAGAGTGATGTGTGCGGGTGTCTCATGGGTGTGTCATGGGCGTGTCTTGGGCGTGTTTCCCAGTCTACATGCTGACATACCTTCCCCAGAGTAGTACTCAGTGGGAACAACATTCTCATCCCAAAGGATCTCTTCCGTTGGGTAGAGCGGGGTTTCGTTCAAGGCCTGGATCTGCGATATCCGGCGCTCGTGGTGAGATACCTAGCGAAGGAAAAAAGTGGTCATATGAGAATATGTTGCATCATCACACCAGTTTGAATGTAATTGTCAACCAGCATATAGATCACCTATCTGTAAAGACCACATAAGATAAATTCCTTTCGAGCAGTCTTAAAATAAGTGCACCTGTTTATATAGATAACTACTAATGGATTATTCCACATCACATGCTACTCAATTCTCTCCACCTCATGGACTAAGCATAAAATAAGGGTTTTCTGACCATATGAGATGTCTGAAAAAAGTTTGTGATAACTCCACTTTTATAAAATTCAACCTATTATCAGGGTTGCACTCTTCTTTAATTGGAGAAAAGGCATCATGGGCATTCATGGCACAATAAATTCTTACACGGACCATTACTTACCTCCAACCATTTTCCCCTTAAACCTTCCTTTGCCAGACAAAATGCTTCTCTGTAAGATTTGCACCAGGCATAATGTTAGTGTGTGCTTACTGGTGTAAAAGGTGACAATAGGGCACAATGAATTTACTCTCTCAATACCATCCATTGATAGACCTATGCCACTTACAACACAGTGTATTGCCCATGAAACTGAGAGAGATAACCCTCTCAGTACCACTGATAGACCCATGCCACTTGCAACACAGTGTATTGCCTATCGGACTGAGAGAGTTAACCCTCTTAGAACCATTGATAGACCTATGCCACTTACAACACAGTGTATTGCCTATCGGACTGAGAGACTTAACCCTCTCAGTACCATTGATAGACCTACGTCACTTACAACACAGTGTATTGCCTATGAAACTGAGAGAGTTAACCCTCTTAGTACCATTGATAGACCTACGTCACTTACAACACAGTGTATTGCCTATGGGACTGAGAGAGTGCAAGCCATCTTACCATGAGCTCTAAGAGGAATGTCTTGTCCAAGGAAGATCCTTCGTCCTCGCCGATGGGAGGGAGAAGATGGAGGAACGCAGCAAAGCGGTGCAAGTCTGAGGGACTGGAAGATCGAACAGAGAACACCGATGAGTAGCAATATGGTTACTACCGCATCAAAGTGGATAGATGTCGTAATTCCGCAATGTTAAAGATTACTGGATCCTTCTTCCTCACCTATTTGAGGGAGGAGGTGGAGGAATGCAGTAAAAGCGTTCCAAGTCCGAAAAGGCTGGAGGACTAGACCCCAGACACAAAAAACACAGGTGAGTTTTCCCACTGCAACATCAAGACGGCTCATTTTTGTAGCACTTACTTGCAGAAATGTTGATAAAAAAGGTTTCTATGCAAGACATTATGATGCTTTGAAGCATGTGTTTATAGAGTATCGAAGTGGTGTCGTCATATGAGCGTGTTGTCAAGACGATTGGCTCTAAAAACAAACTCACTCCAGTGAGAGGTTTAGCGGTCCGATATTGTCTCTTGGGCTAGAGTCGGGCATTCCAATTATATTCCCCGTTGTGATCACCGCTCCTTTCTCTATCTGCATTGTTTAGAACAAGTTGTCTTGACAATAATGCTCAAATGACGTCGCCCTTCCTTACTCTGTATTACTGGAGCACAATTATCACATGGGTAAACTAATACTTTAAGGGAAAGTTCCCCCTGAAGTTAACGTGCTTTTGATAAAAGCAAACTCAGGAAAAACAGAAATTAGTGACGGTTTGACAAATATTCATCAAAGGATAACAGAGTTACAAATTTACAAAGTCTGAATTTTGTGATGTCTCTTGCGATGTACTCTACTCGTTGTGTACTACGTTTTTTTTAAATTTCCATTTTCTCAATATATATAAATGAAAACTAGAGCAATTCGACTGCCACGCAGTCGATAAATATGCCTCCGCCTCTTTGCTATTCTCAGAAAATGTGTATGTTTGGTGGGCAATGTACCATTGCTCCTATGTGAAATGAAAATATCACATTTTCTTTTTTCAAGTTTAGCTAAGTTTGGCAATGTTCATTGACTTTTGACCTCTTATTTCTTTGACTTCCAATCTAACCAGTCTGTCTAAATCCATCCTTGCATCAAGTTTATTTAAAATTAGCCAATTTGGGGTGAAGTTTATTGACCTTTGACCTTTCAGGAATTTTACCTAAACTTCACCAGTCTACCTCCATAAGGTGATACATCTCTGTAACTAGGTTTGGTTTGAATTGAATCATCAGTATTGGATTCAATATGAAAAATATCTATTTGGGGGCAATTTTTAGCCAATTTTGGCAAAGTTTATTGACCTTTGATCCCCGACCTTTGAGAAATTTCACCAAAAATGTCATCAGTCTAGCAGTGATCCATCTTTGCACCATGTTTGGTTGGTATTGCTCCATTGGATTTGGATATATTTTAAAAATTATCGCTTTGGGGGCAATTTTTAGCTAATTTTTGGCAAAGTTCATGGACCTTTGACCTTTGAACTCTCAAGAATTTTACCTAAACTTTCACCAGTCTACCTCCATGAAGTGATACATCTCTGTACCATGTTTAGTTAGAATTGAGACATTGGATTTGGATTTGGAATTATTGTGAAAAATATCAATTTTTGCAAAGTTCATTGACCTTTGACCTCTGACCTTCCAGGAATTTCACCAACAATGTCACCAGTCTACCCCCAAGAAGTGATCCATCGTTTCACTATGTTTGGTTGGAATTGCACCATTGGATTTGGATTTATTGTGAAAAATTTAAAGTTAGGGGAATTTCTAGCCAATTTTGGCAAAGTTCATTAACCTTTGACCTCTGAACTTTCAGGAATTTTACCAAAAATGTCACTTGTCTATCCACTAGTAGTGATCTATCTTTGTACCATGTTTAATGGAAATTGCATTATTGGATTTGGATTTACTGTGAAAAAGGTCAATTTTTGGCAAATTTTCACACATTTCATTGACCTTTGACCTCTGAACTTTCAGGAATTTTACCAAAAATGTCACCAGTCTATCCCCAAGTAGTGATCCATATTTGTACCATGTTTAATGACAATTGCATCCTTGGATTTGGATTTATTGTGGAAAAGGTCATTTTTGGGCAATTTTTACAAAGTTCATTGACCTTTGACCTTTGACCTCAATCAGATTTGACCCCAATTTTACACACTTCATTAGTTTTATGCAATACATACATGAACCAAGTTTGAAGCAAATCTGCTTGACGGTTCTCAAGATATTGCCTAAACGGATTCGGGACGGACGGACGTACAGACGGACGGACGGACGGACGGACGTACGGACGGACGGACGGACGGACGGACAACCCGAAAACATAATGCCTCCGGCCACTTCGTGGCGGAGGCATAAAAAGAATCTAGGAGCTGGGACGTAGCTGGATCTTCCAAGTTTATTTAAGAGCTTTCGGCTGTTCTGGAGCAACCGCTTATGTCAAAGTTGAGAACTCTTGCACTCTTATATATATATATATATATATATATATAACATTACACCTTTGCATATAAAACACATTAAGACTCCTTACACACACACACACACACACACACACACCTCTTTGAAAAATATGTATTCCTTTTTAAAAAAAGAGAAAAGGGGCAACTCATGGAATTATACAGCACATGATATATGGGAGAGCATCTCACATGTGCCGTAAAAAAATTGAAACTTAATGAAATCATAACTTTCTTATCCTTTGACAGATTTTTGTGAAGCCTTCATTGATATGTTTCTTTCATTGTTGTACTTTAATTCAAACCAATTTAACATGAGGCTGGACTTTCCCTTCAATGAGTTCCCATTTGCCCCATCATACCTGAGTTTGGTGAAGTGCTTCTTGAGGGTCTCCCTGGTGTCAATGCTGGCCACGTTGGACATCGCAAAGCGCTTCAGGTCCGGAAACAGCTTGAAGGCTGCCCTCTGTTGAGCAAAGCAAAGAAAGATGTCTCAGAAACCATCTCTATACAATGTAATATCACAGAAAGTGAAGTCTCAGAGCCTGTCTCTATATGATGTTATATCTTGTGAGGTAAGGTCTGATAACATTTTGAAGACTGCCCTCTATTGACCAGAGCGGAGAGATGAACATCTCAGAAATGCTCACTTTATGATGTAATGTCTTGTAAGGTAAAGTTAAATAGCACAATCTGATGATAATACAAATGTGTTCCTGCTGGCAACAGTCTTTTAAATTCCTAAACATATCGTCTACATGCACTACAATAAAAACAAATAACAACCTTTTCATTTGCATAATTTCCCCCCCCCCCCCACATCTTCACCAGCATGCTTCTATTATTTCTCTGTTCTCATACATATAAAACATCAACTTTGTTGTAAGTTTTGTTCCTCTTAACTCCTTCTATGCTAGACACCCCGTTGTTCTGTAAGGCTTAGTGTGCCGCTAGTGCGACATTGTGGCAGTGACGTCCAAAGGCTTAATGCTGTCCTACATACCTGGAGGGAGCTGATCCTATCGTAGTGAATGTCGGTCATCTCGTGATCTGTAAGCGCCGTTCCGGTAGAGTCCTTGATCTCAAAGCCAGCGTAGAAGGTCAGCATATCAAGCAACTGGGGCCAAAAAAAATATATGCCAGAGTCATGTATCATTCATTTGATCAATTGTGCATCCTGTGTGTAAGAGAAAGTCTTCCTATGATACATGGCGCAGCCAAGGTGGGATTTTGTCTGCAGTCAGGCCCAACCAAAAAATTACTTTTTTTCTTTCCAGGGCTCTTTTTGGAGAAACTCAAAAATTTTCCAGGGCTCCTTTTTCATTTTCCAGGGCTCTTTTTCCACTTTCCAGGGCTACAATTTCTAGAGCTATTTCGCGGTTTTGTTTGCGTTTTTTTTTTTTTTTTTTGTGTGTGTGTGTGTCAGGCGCGTACGCAGGATTTTTGTAAGGGGGGGGTTACGAGAAGTTGATGAGCATGGAGGCGGGGGGTGGTAGTGGTGGGTTTTGGGGAGTGTTTTTTCTTCACAAATTTCTCCATTCCGTCAAGTCTCAAACAGTGCTCTTAGTGGGGGGGGGGGGGGGGGGTGGGGGTTCAGCCAAAAAAACTAAAAAAATTGGAGGCCAAAGAGGAGAGGGGGGGGGGATTTGACCCAAAAAAAAAAACGAAAAGGGGGGGGGGGTTAAACCCCCTGAACTCCCCCCCCCCCCCCCCCCGTGTACGCAACTGGTGTGTGTATGTGTGTGTGTGTGTGTGTGTGTGTGTGTGTGTGCCACATTGAAGGGATGATGGTCAGCAGTGCAGGGCTGCTCTGCTGCCTATTCTGTTGACTTTAAAACAAATTAAAAAGTTGATTCAGGTTAAATATTTCATTAGCGATATGACTAATGCAAAGAAGTTTTCGGCTTTCAGGCATAGTCAGACTACTGACTAGCCAGGGCCAGGGGCGCAAACATGCATACGGTAAGTACAATTTGATACAGATCTTGTAATTTGCAATTAAGACTTGATAAATGTTATGTAGATCTAATGTAGTTAAACTTTGAAGATATTCAATGTCAAGGAATATGAAAAAAAAATGCACGGCAAACTGTGTTGCCCGGCCATAAATGGTCACAACGGGATAGTCACAATCAAACAATAGCTCTCCCGTAGTTACGGCCGCCTTACTAGTCGGCAAACTGGTACGCCACAGCAGCTGCCATACCCACCCGTTTGCCGACTAGTAAGGCGGCCGTAACTCAGGAGAGCTATTGTGACTATCCCGTTGTGACCATTCCTGGGCAACACAGTTTGCCGTGCATTTTTTTTTTCATATTCCTTGACATTGAAAATCTTCAAAATTCAACTACATTAGATCTACGTAACATTTATCAAATCTTAAATTTAGATTACAAGATTAATATCAAATTGTACTTACCGTACAGTATGTACTGTGCATGTTTACGTTTATGCCCCTGGCTCTGACTGAGCTGAGTCGCTGACGTCTGACTATGCCATGCATAGCATAGCACTAGCAGCTTGACGGCCGAAGTTTTGAAGCTAGTTTGAAGTTTGAGAAAAACATCGTCATGGATAAATTCCTGGTTCGAGCAGCTGTGCGGGAAGCCGAAAACTTCTTTGCTTTAGTCATACCGCTAATGAACGCGTCATTAGATACTGAACCCCTGTTGTTTCCGCTCGAACCAGGAATTTATCCATGTTCTTCTCAAACTTCAAAGCTCGCCACGGAAGCATTCATTATTCATGTACCCCGTATGATATGCATACACTACACAGTACACGTACGATCATATGCATGGCCGACTGGCCGTCTAGCCTAGCGCCTAGGCCTAGCTAGGTATGCACTATGCATTCGTATCGGGCGCGCGCGCGTGGAAGAAACTATGAAAAGCCGTTCCCGCCAAAACGCGTGCCAAAAAACCATACACGTGCAAGTCAGAACGTACGCATATGGTTTTTGACACGCATTATGGCGGGAACGGCTTACCATAGATATCGGGCGCACGCGCATGGAAGAAACGCTCCACGTGCGATCGATACTGCACTACACACAGCATGCATTCAACAGTACAGTGAGTCGGTGAAACATGCTGTGTTTGCTTGCGCGCTCTCAATTTTCGCTGTGCAAATTGCCGCAGTGCAGTGCGCGGCCGTCAAGCTAGGATTGGCTGCTTGTAGTCTAGTCGTGTGGCAAATGTTACGGGGGCGATTTCCTGTTTTTGTGTCGCCCACGAAATTGCATTTTTGGCCTGTTTCGGGGGCTCTTTTAGGTGTTTCCGGGGCGAATTCGCCCGCCGCCCCCGTGTATTTTTTGGGTTGGTCAGGCCTCTTTCTAGGTCTAGTATACTTATCTACAAGACCGGAAAAGGACATGACTGAAGAAAAATCTGGATGTCGCTTCGTGGGGCATTATGGGGCGAGTGTCCCCCAAATGTGGTATGAAGAATTCAATTATCAATTGCACCAAATCAATGTGTGATATCATATATTCACTCATCGTTCAAGTTATACAGCAACTTTTGAAGGTATATGACCCATTTAAAACCTCTAAGTACCCTCTTAAAAATGTGTGGGTGAGCTTCTCCTTTCATTTGGGTCTACTACAGACCCCCTCTTCTTGAGACTGTGACATACCTCGCTGAAGAGCTTGCCTTCCTTCCTCTTGCTGAGAGCCGAGAGCCGACACCGCACCACCACATGAGCATTGTCCATCACGGCATTGAAGAAGCGCCTGGTAGGAAGCTGAGCCTACAGCATCACAAGAGCAAGGAATCAGCAGCAGTTTAGGGTACTGTATAAAAGTGCTTTCTAGGAGGATGTTTAATTTCACCCTCTCATTATTCCTGGCATTGGGATACGTAGAAAGTCTTTGTAGTCTTCAGGGATTGGTACTGAGAGGATTAACCCTCTTATTGCTATTGGCATAAAGATGGGTAGTAAGTCAATGAAGTTTTCAGTGCTTGGTACGAAGAGGGTTTAACCTCTCATTTCTATTGGAGTGAAAATGTGTGGCAAATCAAACTCATCTAATTCACAGTAAGGATATCCATACACACAAGATTAACATGAAAACTCTAATGCACATAAACAAGACAATCATTCATTCGACAAACCACCAATTGATGTCTCACTCACTCAATCAGTTAATTCAGCAATATATCTAAGCAGCCGATGAATCAATCAATCAATCAATCAACATATAAATCAAGTAATTAATCAATCACCAGGGAAAACATACTCAAATATTACCTCTAAGTCAATCATCATCTCCAAAAACCGCTCACAGAAGTGAACCTTCTCCATGTCAACATCACCTGCAGGAAAATGCATCATTTACATAAACTGATGTAAGTTCTGAGTTTTTGATGATGGTTTGAGAGGGGGGTCCGCGAAGCAGTCTACGTCATGGCAGAAAACGCCTCCCTCAACAAATGAGGGGGATTATGACACTATCTCTCTCGGATTTACTACCCAGTAATCCGGATGATTCCTCGATGTCTCAAAGACAATAACATTGCTTATACGTCGCCAAGTGGCAATGACAAATTCCCGCCACTTCAGACGAGCTAAAGAAGCGTCTCGGATCGGACATGAAACTGTTTTCCGTTTCAAACCAGTAAGTCCAGATGATCAGATTCATTTCTATTTGTAATCATTAACATAATTTTCAATCAAGATATTAACATTATAAAATGATCATGGTGCAATCTTGTAGGATCTATAAATGATACTGTAAGAACCAAATTCTTCCTAAACAATCCTTACTTGTAAGATCATACAAGTCATGAGTCACACAGGTTATCACCGGTCAGGCCATTAAGCCAAGGAGAGAATAACCACACTCTTTCTCTCTCTGTTTTACTCTCATCCTCTCTCCCGCTCTCTTCTCCGTAGTGGTTATCTTTCCTGTGTGGTTAGCTCCTTATAAACAATACTCCCTTTCTACTTAATTCCTCCCATATAGATACTATATTACTCCCTGGTATAAACTCCACACCCAGTCCAGAATAAAGGACTCTGCTTCTATACCACCATCAGGTATAGACGCCTCTCTCTATAGCCGCCTCATGCAGGTTCAAAGTGCTATTTCACAGAGGGACCACAGCATCATTATAGCTAATACCACAGCTACTTCTTTTTATATATATATCCAACAGCTGTATTACTCAACCATTGTGTATCATTGATATATGACTGTTCCAGATGTACATCAACTAGATTCATAGAATAAAGGATCGTGAACTTGTATATTCATCGTCTCTGCCTACATCTATATCGTCGTCTTCATCATCTGTATTAGTTAAGAGTCTCACTGAAAGACCACGCTACCCATTCAATAAACATTAAACATCACCACAGTGCAGACATCTTACAATACTAATGTGAAAATACATGTGTACTGTATTTTTTTATACTGTACTGTAGTCTTTCATTTAATGATATACTATTTACAATAATAGAGAGATATACTGGTACAATGAATATGAACTGTGAGGTTGGTCTTCTTTCAAGTTCATAGCAACTGTCAGAATTAATGTAAACCTTTGACACATGACTACATATGTACTTCCCAAGAAGAATACATATCATCACTTTTGCATTCCATTTCCAAGTACAATAACATTATACCTCCCCTCCTGTTAAAAAACAAATCAAAACCAAACCCACATAAATAAATGAAAATAAATGAAAGGTGAAGAATGATACATACCCTCTCCTGGTATAGCATCTAGAATGGTGTAGAACAGTTGGATGAGGTTGGACAGAAATCTTCGCTCAAAGTCAGTCCTGTGATACATATGGAAATAAGAGAAACAAAAACCATAAATGTTGGGAGTTCTCTGGATGACTGTGATTACTTGATCATAAGTTTAAATCACCTCAAAATGATTGTGATAATTTACAATTGCACAGAATATGAACAGAAAACATGATAACAAAAAGTTGACTTAAATAAAGGCAAAACAATAACAGAAATAGATTGACACTTTGATAAAAATCTGCTAAATTATACACCTATTATGAATATCAAAAAATCATGATCATTAGCTCCGAGTCTTCAAGAGGAAATGTACTTTCCTCATCCTTAAATCATGAATGGCGTTATAAATGAGAACATGGCGTATCCACCTCAAACTCATGGAACAGTAAAAAAATTCATTATTTTTGTCGAAAAGGAGGTGTATTTGATTTAAATGTATATTTTTGACACTTTACCAATTTGTTTGATACTTTATGAAAGCCTCAATTTATAACATACTGAAATTGCATGTTTTTAGATAAAGAACTTGGACGGATTTCTTTCCCAAGTCATGAGAGGAAACTCAAAATGATTTATTCCCTTTCTTCATAAAGGAATTTTTCATGTGAAAGGAAAGCTAAAAATAAAGTCATCATTTTTTTCCTCTGCTCACCTTTTCCTTGTTTCCTCATCAGCTTTGGCATCATTCTTCTTGATGATGCTCCAGAACTTCTTGTATTTGGGGTACACCTTCAGCTCAGAGTCTAACCTTCCCTGTGATTACAAATGTAATAGTTCACGTATTTTATGCATATCGTAATTTCCTGTACGTTTTCCACTCAATTTAATCAGGAACCAGCTCCATGCAAATAGAATCAAAAGATTTGATAGATTGTATGTTCATCTTTTCTACTGGAATAGTAACAAAATATATGTTTGGTATAGCGCAGATTATAAAATCATGTTTATACGCTTTACGATGTGATACCTTAATATTAAGAGTAATAATCATTTACACATTCTTGTCGAGAAAGAAATCTGTGTAGATGATAACAAAAGTAACAATAATAATAAAAATTATATTCTAAGTAGCTACATTTACTGTTTACCTCATACATGTATCTTTAGCGTGTCAGGACTTCTCAACCATGGAGTACTAGTACTAGTAGTACATGTGCGTATGAGGGTTGTTTACAAATTTTTGCCTGTTGTTAAAATTGTGAATAGCACCAGACTCGCGAAATTCACGAAAAAAAAAAGAAGAAATATATGGCGTATACAGTTCACTACTAATAATAATTTGCTAATAACTATATTAGCAATAATACCATTAAAACTACGACTACTACTCGAAATAAACACAATCACGTAGCTTACCGGTATGAGTGACATCCACATGGGCAAGGAGACCAAGCGCTGAACCTGCTCTCGGATCACATCAACCTCCTGTAATGGGGGATGGTAGAGAAGGATATAATCCCAGAGAAGGTCAAATGTCACATGTCAGCCGAGTTACAGTTAATAATTTCTCCTTCCTGCAAAACTTATTAACCCTTTGTGTGCTAGATAAGCTGCCCTTCTATTGGATTTACGTTGCATTGCCTGTGACTGAGGCACATGTGGCGCAGGAAGGGTTGACTAGGTGGTGACAGCATGCAAATCGATTGTGAATTCTTGCCTCATACTTGTCTAGCTCTTGAGCAAGTGCAATGAGATCATTTAGAGCCACAAATGCATTCAATATCACGCGACAACATATTTGAGCTTTCTTAAACCTTACACTTTATTGTAAAAGTCCCCAAAGTAAAACCCTTGTGAATATAATAGGCCATACAGAGGTGGAGGTTGTCATGGTGCGGTGGTCGCCAACTGTGACTGAAGATCCAGAGGTCCCAGTTTCATGCCGATCCATGGCACTCTTGTCCTTCAGGAAAATATTAAGTCCACATTGCTGCACTCCACCTAGGTGTATAATTGGGTACCCGGTAGGAATGGAATGAGTGTGCCTTAGTGGCTGCAATGATTCTGAACGATCCCTTGGGATTGGACAGATGTCGCAAAGACTTACAAGCAACCGATGACCAGGCGGGTGTTTCACCAAGCTGTTCGTAAGTTACGAACGACTTTACGAGCGACTGGTGATCCATTCTTGTGCTAAATCAGATTCTCAATTAACAAAGCGTGGTATCGCATTTAGCACAAAAAAGGATCACCAGTCGCTCGTAAAGTCGTTCGTAACTTACGAACAGCTTGGTGAAACACCCCCCCGGTTAATGATATTGTACAGCACTTAGAGATGTAACTGTGTCATACTAAGCACTCTATAAAAACTGTGTATTCTCATTCTTCTTTTGCAGTCACAATGTCTACTCACCAGACTGTTGAAGCAGTGGATGAGAAATACAAGGAGCACAGTGCGCTCTCTGAGGGAGATGGACCCGTTGTCCCCAGATGAAGACCCTTCCAGAATCAGATCCAAGACACAACGAAAGAAAGCGGGAAACTGGTCTGGCTTCTTCTTGCATGGCTGGAGTACAAGAGGGCAAAGAAGTCATGAGAAACCATGACAATCAGTGCTCTGAGAGCAGCCCTCAACAAATATATGTGTGCACAAAATATTGTTTCAACAGTTTATTCATGCACTTATTTGTAAAAGGTAGTCATCGATTTCCATAAAACTTTTTCCTTTATTTTAGCACAAGAAAACTGGAGAAAATTATCATGAATAAAAGGAATATGGTTAGTGAATAAAATGACAAAAACAAAATAGGAATAAAGATCCTGTATTGTAATGACTTCATCCTCTACAGCATCTCTCTTCTCTCTCTATCTCTCTCATACAAACGAGGAACCTTGCACTACCTTCATCAATTATCATATTTCATACTTCCAAAGTTTTCCAAAGATGCCTTACAGAAAATGAGGTCGCTCCAGAGCTAAGCAACACTGGATTTATATCAGATGTTCGGTTCAAAGTACTGGTAGTTGTATGTGAAAGAACGATAGATTAATACCTTTAACCCGTTGCTCATGTTTAAATTTTCGGGCATTGAGATCCCTGGTCCAGTTAGTATGTAAAAAACATGGAACTGTAGTAACCAAAGGTCAACCTATCAACTATTGTCCATACGCAGATTACACAGGAATGGCCCTGCTCAGTATCTCAGTGGAGAAAAGCCAGCTCGCCGATATGCGGGTTCGGGTTATAGGCATACCTCAGCAGTAGAAAGTAGGCACTCAGTAATGTTCATAAAGATATTATTCACCTAAGATTTGGTGCCCTCAGTTACTGTAGAAGGCGCCTGAAAGTAGCAAACAAAACTTACCATCCACGCTGGTACCCCTTCCCTGAACTTCTCATTGATCATCACTGCAATGGATATCAGGTGACTGGAACTTGACTAGAAAAGAAGATATCGAAGTAAAACATTTAATATACAGATTAGACAAAATATGGTACTTTTGTGCCTTGACCCTTTTTCGCATTAACTCTTAAAGTAGTGATATAGGCACACTAGGAAAGACAAACTTGATCTGGATTCGCTTAGACACACAACAGCCTACACAACACTACGTTTAAAGACAGCCCGTCCCTTTTTCATATCATCACAAAACCATCGAAACATTGGCAAAACATAAAGAGAGGTGTTACCAAGCTGTTTATTCATAATTTAAAACTGATACGTAGTGTAAAATTCAAATAATGCACGTAAACAACGTCTGATTAATAGTCTTTACCTCAGGCTCTTAGCAGTTTGTGTTGAAATATCTGCTTTATTGATTAATCTGCTTATTAAATTGTAAAACGCATTATGAAAAAAATTGTTCTATAGAAGGAATCATTTCCAAAGTTTGGTAATTACTTATAAAATTAGGATTTCACACATGCATAATAACCACACAGATACTGTAACAAAGAATAATACTTTTTTCGTAGTACGAAAAATGTTGGTTTGAAATTTAATGGCTAAAAATGTTTACATATACAGAAAGCTTCAACATGCTATATTCTTAGAAATGGTCTTGAATCACACTTTCTTCAATTTACGATCGTGATAGACGATTTCAAAATTTAAGCTGGCAAAAGGGACGGACAATCTTTAAATGCAGAAGCCTTTCATGTTATGTATAGTTTCACTAAAAGTCTCTAGAAATATATACTGCAAGGACTTGTCTCGGGCCTAAGGGTGAGGGTCCTTGACACTCAATTACCCTGGATTCAAGCCCTGCCTCGTATGTACACCCCTAGACAAGATGTGTTTACCTTGTTTGCCCCTCCCAACCCATGTGTACAACTTAGGTAGGATTTATTCCTGACAGCAGCTAGCTCCTTGCACTTGACACTGCACCTTCACTAAAACCAGGATAATAATCAAGCGTTTTGCGTGGTAAAGACAAAATTGCTAAAGAAAAACTGATGGCTATCGTTAATTTGAAACAATCTATACAGTATGTACCGGCTGAAGTCACTACATGTAGTTCTATAGGGTTGCAGAGAAGATATCGCATAAGCGACGACATACCTTTTCCGAGTCATAATTGGGCCATAGGTAGTTCTCCAGGTACTGACTGAATTCCAAGACCATGATACGGCGTACAGCAAATCTGAGGGAATGGTTGAAAAAACAAAGCTGTTTATCTATTTCTGGTTCATTAAGTTGTATTTCAGTTACAAACTAATTTCATCTTTTCTATCATATTAGACAATCCCATTGTAAAACAGTGCATTTGAAATGTCAATATAAGACAAAATCAAACAATCTTAAAGTCCCAGTCTCATTATTTTGAAGTGTAAAGCAATATATCAAGAGATGTATGGATTCACAATTAAAAAGGTTAAAACTACGAACATATGAAATATACAACAAATAAAAGATAAAATGTTTTTTTTTTTTACAATGAACTTTTTTCACAGTTGCTAAAATTGTTCGTCAATTCATGAAATTGCACATTTAATTCTTTGTTCATATCATAGCTGTATTACTGCGATAAAGCATTGCAGAAAGATGTCATATGGGGAATGTGCTGGGAGCACATCAGAACGCATTCCTACTCTCCCGTTTATAACACCAACCATTCTACACTACCACTAAAGAAGGAACTTACTTGTTCTTCAGCAGTTCCTTTTTGTAGATATCCTCGATGACCTACACAAAAGTAAAGATTATTAAAGAAATAAAAATAAACAAATGCTGTCATGCTTTGTTATATCTCTTGATTTCTGTATTTTATATACAGTGTACTTTTTTAAGTTCAGAATCACAATGATGAATCAATCATATCCTCAACAAAATAAATCAAAGCTGGAAACAAATTGCATAGGAGATACAATACACATCGACAAGTTGTGTACAACAGATAGCGGAGCGCGGTCGCTAGCGGTCGTGTACATTTTTGCTTATTACATGACGTCATCCAGCCACTGCCGAGAGCCAATTTATGAATGAAAATATAGTAAGCATGCGCAGTGCAAGCCTTCTATGTCCCCATACAGTATTCCACCAAAACAAGTGTGAAATTCTCTATCACCTCGTACCAAAATCGACCTAGAATTTCACTTTCCTATATTTTATATGAATTTTGAAAGGTATTCTCAGAGGATCTATTTTCTCACCGATACCGCACAGGTAAGCGAATTTCGATTGCATCTTGCTTTTCCGTCAAAATCGTACAAATTAGCGTCACCCCCGCATCGTGTTTGTTGGAATTTGTAGAGTCTATCGCAACGTGTACAAAGTCAATTGGCTTCCGGGTTTTAGGACCGTCAGTCAATATGCATGACATTGCAGAATTTCAATAATTTTCGATCGATACTGGAGCGATCCGATCACGAGCCAAGACCATTTCCTCCGTACACAATGTGACCGGATATCGTTATCGCTATCGATACTTCCACACGCAGTCCGACGGCAACCACGTGGTCATGACGTGATCTGCGCGATTGCCCAATCAGCAGTCTCCGAATCGCTGTGCGCAGACGATCTATCCGTTGTACACAGTCTATGGACAATAGTTTGTTGTGCAATAATCACCTTCTATAAAACAGAAGTTTGATTTCATCTGGTCATATAGTTTAATAACATATAATACAAATTCAAACATGATAAAGATGTGTATATTGATGGGACATAATTGCCGTGGGAGAAGTTCAAAACAAAAAAAAATGCAACAAATTTGAGCTTAAACTTTTCGAGTAAAGAATTTTGTAATGATGAACAATGTTTCCTTGCCATCATCAACGATGGTCAATTTTGAACATCAGTCAAAAAAGAAAAGTGTGCCCTGAAACTCATAATGGAGAAGCATTTGTCAAACATGTATACAAGTCTGACTTATTCAAGGACTTTTCAAGGACTATTAAAAATCGTTCCTAAGTTCGTTTTAAATCAGAAGATACAAGTATGTTTCTTGAAAGGGATAGTTCACCCTGAAATGATCTTGGTTTCAATAGGAGACACAACTTGAAACAATGTATGAGCTAGCATACATTTCTGTGTGTTGAGAAGAATGAGTATATGATTCAACTCATTACAGGTATATGTTTGAGTAGGATGCCAAAGGAACTGCTTTTCTAATATTTCAGAACAAACGGCCCAAATTAACAAAGGTGGTTTAGAATTTGGTTTATGCAGATTTCATGGCCTACATGTAAGTGTGCTTGATTTAATGCATATTCTTATAAAAGGTCTTATAATGAATGTATGCATTTGGCATTGGGCGTTAGATTCATGCTGGTTGCTATGATTTAGACCACTTTAACTTAAGATATGTCTAAATCAATCTAAATATTTGAAGCCATGGTCTAAACAATAGAAACTAGCATAGAGTTAGTACCCTAAGCCAAACGTGCTTGTTCATTATTGAATTATCTAAGAGCACACACTAAATAACGCGTAATTAAACACCAAGAAATCTGCATAAACCGTGATCTAATTCTAAACCACCTTTGAGAGTTCTGGTCAATGTGTGTAGTTCAGAGCTCATTCTACCGACTTACTTTGGGATCATACGCCTGGTGGGGTTGGGTGCTGTGAGGCGCCCAGAAGCGGTTTCCCAGCTGCGTCAGGAGATCTGCGTTGAGCTGCTGAACGGTTGGCGCAAAGCTTTTCCTCTTCTGACCACCACTCATCTTGACAGCTTTCTAAGATGGTAGAGGAAAGGGTATATAATAGTCTGATGGCCCGCTCCCGTCACAAAGCTCATGCCATCTGGTGGCTCAGATATTATTAAAATGATAATTTGGAGACATTCTTGCTTTCCCCTTTACACAAAGTACAATTTATGTAGGCTATGATTTAGGCTAGCTAGTTAAATTACATTGTCCTCTGCATTTACCTAGAATATCAATTAGGTTATGATAAAATAAGATATAAAACACTCTCTTTAATCAGCCTAGCCGCCTACATGTATGTCCTATCATAATTGCAGCTTGGAAAAACCCACACATAATCTTTGCTAAGTAAAATGTTTTTGTCTGCAGAGCTACCAAGTCTCAAGCATTTTGCATGAGACTCACGCATTTAGGTCTATCTCACGATGCCACGCATGGCACCTATATGACCTATTTTTCTGTCGGGACCCAACAGGGAGAAAAAAAAGCAACATCTGCTGGACTATGCACTGGCTGATGACCTTCACACGAGGCGTCTAGCACGCCACTGCACTTAGCACTCTTGATTTTGTGCATGTGCGATCAAGGTCTGTACAAATTGTGAGAGTGCAATGCAGCCTTAATCCCCACTGACACGGTTCCGTCGGTACGTATATAATAATGGATGAATCGAACTTGAGTGCGTGCATCGTATGTTCTTGCAAGTATGTATGGCTGTGGATTGTTTGTCAATATCGCGATGAAACCCATCATGCCACGTGCCTGCGCCAAGATGCCGAGTCATGAAAATCTCACGCATACATTTTTTTTTACTTGGCATCTCCGTGTCTGCAATGTTCCGAACTTCTAAGATAATGAAAGCAAATGTAACGTTTACTTTTGAAACCAGCAAATGTTACTGTGTGCATATTTACCCATTTACATCACAGATTTCAACACAGCCACTTTTCCTCTGTTACAAGTGTTAAGTTTATCAAATGGAAACATTGATGAATTTTTCAATCAATACTAAAATTTAAGTCTAGACCTCTTGCTGAATGTAGGACCGCGAGCCTCGAGCTGTAATGTGAATTCATCAAACTAAGAAACCATCAAAATGAGGAGAAATTGCTGTCCGATGGACGTTTTACAAAATATGCCAAAGTGAAAAATAATGGAGATAATAACGTTTAATTTGAGATGATACTTACCTGTTAACCTAGTTGATAACAAGAGAAAATTTCGTTTAGAACTAACAGAGCTAAGACTTAAGTGACATGAATTAACCATGTTCACAAGTCAATGGCATTATGCGCAATGTGATGTAATGTCGCGTTTCTATTTAGCACGGTGCGACAAACACACAAATGCGCGAGTCGGACTGAGGTGGAGTGAGCCGCGAAAGACAAAACCTTCGACATGAATTCATCCTAAGCTTTCAAATGCCCAACTGTTAAAACTTAACATTCAGCTGTTCCACTTCAATAAACGAATTGAAAAATGCATGCACTATCACAAAAAGCTTACTTTCAGTTGTTCTCAGTATCAGGATAACTTCCGAACTAGCGCACACCAAACATAGTTTCGCTCGGTATCGCTCCTTGTATGTTGCATTGAGCCCTCATCGCGAGCCGCTTGGTCGCCCAAAGTCGCTCAATGCAATGAAACTGGCGACCAAATCGTTTCGCTTACGATAAGTTTTACCGCTTCCTCTGACCGCTTCAGATCATTGATACAGCGCCAGCTCTTGTCCTGATTTACAAGTCGACGCATTTTGAAATACACCAAGTCTGAACTTTATAGTGGTATAGTTCAATGAAATACACCGGTAACACGGGCCGTGATAAAAACATCATTAGTGATAACATAGGACGGATTATTTAGGGGTATTCCGAAAACGAACTTAGGAAAAAAATTATTGTATCTCAGGGACTTAGGGGGAAAAAATATCTTTTGGTTCTCCGAAAAGCCAACTTACAATAAAAGATATTTTTTTCATTCAAATGAGCTAGAGATAAAATATTAAGTAAATGAGCCTCCGAAATAATTCTTTTTATTGGAAATGAGCTAAATCGGTATTCTGAAACGCACATAGGAAAAAAAGTTAGGATAACAGACAAAACTGCTCCCAAGCAATTTTACCTCCAGACATACGCGCCTAGGCCCATATCATTACGTGCAAAAATAATTCACGCATTCAACTCTTTGCACATGGGCGCATCAAATGACTATGACAATGTTAATGACAATTCATTGATCCCATGTCACCTTGTTAGGTATTGGGGATAATCATGTCCGTTTTACAATGATATTGATCTGTATTATTTACAATATTTACAAGAGATATGTACAGAAAATGAATCATGATATAAATTCAGGTATAGGCTTGCAGAGAGTGATAAACAAGAAAGTGATTGTAAGCTCATCGCATAAAGCGTGCTAAAGTTTCGAGTATAAAGTAACAAACCAACTTTTTTAAAAAAGAAAACAAATGTAAGAAAAAGAGAAGAGAAGAAAAGAAAAAAAATATGTAAAATATATATCGGCACAAGTAAAGTTATTTGCGACTTTAAAAGATATATTCATGTGAAAAGTGACCCCATAGGTCGAAATGGTGAATCCCGAACATCACAAACATGTTTTGCTGGCGAAGCTTTCCCGCCAAAATCACCACGTATGTGACGTCACTATTACCGGAAAGCCTTTTTTTTTTCAAAAATGGTAGGAACACAATACACGATACAATCATAACAATGGCGTTGAAACACATATTTGTATGCTCAAGTTTCCAACTTTTTTTCTACGTTCCGCTTGCCTAGTACGTGGAAAACACCAACATTGAGTATAGGAAATGACAGCTACGTGGGCGACATCGACGACGACGGCGTGACGTCGGCAAAATGCAACAATCTTTTTTTGTTTTTTGTTTTTTGTGCTGCTTTTTGGTTGAAACTTTTTCGATTCTTGTAGTTCAAAAACCGAACCAACAATTCATTTTCACCTTAGTTGCTTGTGCTAACAGCATCTCCAGCCTTGCAAAACATATAAGCCTGTGGATGTTACATGCTAGTACATGCTTCTGATCAACTTCTCACCGATAATCTTGAAAATAGGACGCAACGTTTTGGTAGAATGAGCGTAAAATCGGAAAAAATACCATAGAGGTATTATTATTTTGGATGCGTGTTACTTTTTATTTGACACTTTTTAGATCCTTGCAGTTCAATAACGACATATAGCTCTTTTGGACATGCTCTGTAGTTTTGGTATTTCTTTCGCTTTTAAAAAGTCACATTTTGCCTTTGCTATGGTAATCTCCTAACCAATGACATAACATAACATAACGTTTTGGAACAGTGAGCGTAAAATCGCACAAAATACTGCGCTCTTTCTATATAAGTGTATACATGGTTATTTTGTGGTTGAAACTGTCTAGATCCCTGTAGTTTAAGGACCATTCTTTCAGACAAGTTTTGACGCTTTTGGTATCTCTTAATTCCGCCTTTTCAAAACACATATGGACGTTACACATGCGCGTTAAATCGAACAAATTAGTGAGTAGTTTCTATATACGTGCATTAATTAAGGCTGTGTTACATTTTTCCTTGATACGTTTTAGCTTAACTCTTTGTGTGCTTACTTATGAACCCCTGTGCGCCGCATTGCGTTGAGAGTGCACAGATTTCGCACACTCCCGACATTTTTTTAGGTGCTATGGATCGTTTTGAAGGAAAATGTGTAACAAAGTAGTGAAATATTCAATCAGCTTTCTAATCATAGTTTTTACGATCCACTTACTTGTAATATATGTCTGAGGCAATAAAGGATCAACAGTGTGTCATGTTGTTACGAATGTGTTTATAGTATCCTCCCCTAAATAACTAGTTTTAAGTGTCTTTTCACAGTATAGATTTGATGGTGGAAAGTCTTCATGATGATTAATTAATTTATTTACTTATTTATTTATTTATTTATTTATCTATTTATTTATTTATTGAAGTCTTCTTCAAAAATACAGGGCAGGCAACGTCAGTTAAAAACTGCTTTTACAGGTGCGCCCTGTTACAGGTGGTGTAATAAATAAACTGCGTAATTAGACAAACTTAATCAACATGTATAACAACAAAATAAAATACACCTTTACAACATTAACAAAAAGGAACAACAACAAAAGTACTTTACTTTACACGATTAAACAATGTCTTTAAAAAGGGGAAAGAAAAGGGAGAAGAAGAAGAGGAGAGTGAGATTACATGACTACTAAGTGAGAGGCTATTCAAATAAACCTCCGCGGACACAATTATTTATCTACAGACACGTAATGTAGCAAGGACAAAATTGACAAGACAACAAAAGAAAATTATAAAATAGAATTGAACTGGAGACAGCTTTAGAGAGTTACTGTGCTGGACTTTAATAGGAAGCTTATTGAATGGGTAACTACCAGTATAAGAAAATGATTTTTTTTGTATTATGTTTTCGGTTGAGGGATAAGCAAGGTGCTATTTAAGGCGTATCTTGTATTACAGTTAACATCAAAAGGTCTTATCAATGGTTCCAAGTAGGATGGTACAAGCTTATTGACTATTTTAAAGACAAGAATACAATACTGGTATTTGATACGATTTTCTATACATTGCCAATTAAATAAAGCCATAAAAAGCAGTTAGATGTATATCGATCTGCGGTAAGTATTAGGCGTGCATATTTGTTTTGTAATCTATGCAGCTGTAACTAGTTTGTTTTAGAACAACATACCCATGCGGTACAACAGTAATCTATGTATGGTAACAACAATGCGAAATACAAATTAACTAATATTTTATTCGGTACTAGCAATTTTATGCACCGAATACATCCTAAAGAACGTGAGAGCTTATTACATATGTACAAAATATGATCATTCTATAGTAACTGTAAATCTAATATTACACCTAAATATTTAATCTTTTGAATGTGTTCTTAAGTCAAATTTTTGTGCATAGTTTCAAACTTTGCATTTTGTAATTTTCTTTTAGGTCCAAATACCATAGTTTTTGTCTTTCCTGAATGTATGAACATATAATTATTTTCCATCCATGTAACAATCAAATCAAAGTCATTCTGAAGGTTATTCTGCACTTGAGACAGATCAACTGTATTATTAAAGATAACTATATCATCTGCATATAATGATAGTTTCGTTTGTGAATGAAATTGCAAATTACACATATCATTTATAAATAGACAAAATATGAGGGGGCCCAATATTGAACCTTGAGGAACCCCAGTTTTAACTGTTGCAAAATCACTAGTACATTGTTGCATTGAACACATTGTTTTCTGCCAATCAAATAATTCACAAACCATTCACGGTCGTTACCGTTTATATCATAGTAAATCATTTTTTCTAATATCTTTTTATGTGAAATTACATCAAATGCTTTTTAAGATCTAACGATATTGGACCAGTAATCTGCATATTATTCATATTTTCAAGGAAATAATCAACAATATCAGTCTCGCAGGTTGTTGTGAAATGTGATGGTCTAAATCCAGACTGATGAGATAACATTTTATTGTCATTGAGGTGCAAGTATAACAGTGTGTGTATTGCTTTTTCTAATATTTTGGACAGAATGGGTAGAACTGAAATTGACTAGGAATAACAGACCTTCAGAATATCGAACTGTAGCCTAATCATGAATCCATGGTTAAATGTTCATACTTCAAACAAGACAACCTAAACAAGATGAGACGTTTCTTTACTCACTCTGCATATCAAAGATAATTTATACGATATTTATGAATTATTACTTATTTATTTATATATTTATGTATCTGTGTTCGGCGTCTGAAAGAGCTGATTCTGAGTCGTTTAGTCTCAAAATTCGGCTTCTTAGTGTAACTTATTTCGCTATCGCTACTTATATGGCAGTGAGTCTTGGGCAATGACAAAGAATAAACGAAGAACAGATGATGCATTTCAGATGTGGTGTTAAAAGAAAATGTATTATCTGAACGTAAATAGGGATATGTTCCACTTTTCCTGAAAAGATCCGTGAAGATAATAATCGTGAGATTTCATACACATTATCGTAATGGTATATTGCCGATCCCTGCTGAGTTTCATGACTTTTGCATAGGGGCTACCCTGTCATTATTCTAATTCATCCCCAAATCTGCTCTACGTTTATTCACATATGTAAATATAAGAAAACACCAACACTCTTGACTAAGTATAGCAGATTTTTCTCATGAGCTCATAAGTCGATTTATTTAATAACACACAATACATTAATCGTATTCCACTCTTTTTACAAATGCATATGTGCACAAGTGCATATGTTATGATGTCTAATTACTAAACCACTGATTTAACAAGTGAATACAAACTGCTGCAGGTATGAGTAAAATAAATGCAACAGATTTCGCCATTTTAAGCTAAAAAGTGCGAAACTTTTGGGCGAGGGTGGACACCCCCCTGCCACACAGCCCCCACCCCCCTCTCCGCGCCCCGCACACTCGCTTCGTTCACTCCTTACATCACCCTCTACATTTCATAATAGTTTAGCCCATATTTTGTGTAATTCTTGTATCCACCCCTGTACACTCAGACATCATTGCTGTTGAACAAGGTTCAAGAAAGAAATCTACTCTCATATCCCTTGAAATATGATTCACGTAAAACAACACAAATGAATATTTCAAAATAGTACAAATTAAGAATGATTATCATAGCAGGAAGTACATTGTTAAAAAAACATTACGACTAAAGAAGAAGGAGGAGTGTATTGCCACATTGCTTATTTCAGAATAATATTTCGCAATTGCATCTTCATGGATATTGATTGTCTTGGTTTAACAAGCCACATAGCACATCTTCTTGCTTGATCTTGCAATATAGCAAGAAACTACAAAGTGTAAATCATTTCATGTGATATCTTATATCATGGGCATGATTGGATAAAAATATCTTCGTTTCATCTACAAACAAAACAATAAGATGAACAGAGTGATAGAAAAAAAAAACATTTACATATCGTTGCTGTATAGCAGAAAAGAAAGGCGGCCTTGAAATTAGACCCTTGAGGAGCACCTACAGCTAAGTTACAAGAAAAGACGTATGACCAGCTATATCAACACACTGTGTAATATCACTGCAAAAGCTTCTCCACCATTTCATGGATTTACCATGATTTCCCTTGATAAAATCTAGTTTACTAGATAGAATTTTGTGATCAATAGTATCAAATGTCTTTGATAAACACGAATCAGAGGATGATCCCAACAGTAATGTGCTTCTTTCCAGAAGCGTTACTTAATTATCAACTTCGGGAGTCATTTCGGGAGTCAATATAGCACAATGATCCCTAGCGTATTTTGTTGTCACAGCCCCCCCCCCCCCCCCCCACAATGGATCGGCGCCCCTGCAATATACATAATATACATGGGTCAGCGGGCGGGTCGCGGAGTCTCTATCAATGCTCAATCACCGTATACGTGACACACTATAGCAAGTCATTCCATCACCACTACTAGATGTCTCTCGTACCTTTACATTCAAAACATGTAAAATCAAAGTCGAATCAACTTATTCAAAGAAAAGTAAGGAATTATTGCTAATTATATGCTTTTTATATCAGAATATTTCATAACTGATGTAATTTCTACGGAATGTTGAATGATTTTTAAAGCATAAAACTCTCATTTTAAGCTACAAATTCTAAGACAATTTTAAGCGGCTATATGGTTCATACTTCATCAGTTCTAAGACATCGGAACATTCTGTCTCTATCTGCCTGATTTCGATGTCTCGCAAGTCCGACATCCAATGCCTAGCAGCAGCACGAGAGTCTTTCTTTGTGGAAAATATTCCTAGGTTCTCACTTGAGGCGTGTGTGTTTTCCTTTACCCACACTTTCACTTCTTCTGGAAGCGGAGTGCCCACAAACTTGTACAAGCTTTGGGTGACTTCTAAGGGATTATCGGCAAAGTCTTCGTACTTAACAAGGTGGTAGCGACCTTGCAGCCACGATGGGAGGCGCTCGGGCGAGAGCTTGGCGTTATCGCGGATCCACTGGCACATCTCTTGGGTTGACTTGAGGAGTTGGAGTTGGACGAGGCGGCCCAGTTCGGACGACGACTGAGGGTCACTGCCCACGGGGTCCGCGAGCTTCGGCTTCTTTGCCCTCATGACTTTGCTATAGGCAATCCTGGATGCGGCGGCGGCCCGGGGGTCCCGCACCAGATGAATGATCTTCATGTTGATGCCGTCCTTCTCGACTAGAGGCCTCAACAGCTCCAAGTCGGCCCGGATGAGTTTCGTGGCTCTCCAACCTGGGGACGCCCGGTACTTTCCGCATAACGACGATAACCACTTGGCAGATGTGATACTGCAGTTCCGGCTGACACGGCAAAGTGCGGCGTTCTTTTTTAGTCCTCCCCACGACTGGATGGAGTGAACGAAAGCATCGCTAAATTGGCACTTCTCAAAGTTACGCAGAATATTCCGCGACAATTCCGTACTTTCTGGAGTTAACCTTTTTATATGTTTTTCTTTCCGCAAAGCAGATGTTGTCCACAAAGGTTCAAATAGGTAAAATGAGTGTGGGTTTTGGTTAAACAATTCACCCACTGCGCTCGACCCGAATCGCCACTGCGCCATGATGACTATAAACAGAGGTCCGTTTGCACCTGTTGAATTTGCATCAATATCATTTGTTCTGTAACGGAACTTGTAATTAGACATGACTACCTGCGATGTCAGTTCAAGCCGTACGGAAAAATAGACGGATAGAAGCACAGCTACCACAATGCAAAGGACCAGGAGCGGTGTCCTCGACGGAAAGTACGATGTCATCTTTGTCAATTACTGTGTCAGTACGCAATTCCTCTCTATAGGAGTTGTGTGCATTACTGCATGGTGAAAAAAACATGTAGAGTTAAGCTGAGTAGGAAACCCCAGTAATATCCTCAGCAATATCAAACTCGATGATGTCCGCAGCCAATACTTGTGATGGAAACCAGTACGCATTGAGTTCACCTGTTACGTTGGTATTGAATTAAGCTGCTCGTTATCCGCTTTCACATTGGGATATAGACCATGCACTGTTAACTAAAATTATGTCATGACAGTTTTTCCTCCAGTTATTAAAGCATATTCCACGCTTTGCAACAAGATCGTGAACACTCTTTCATGTCTGGCATCCCAGTGAACGTTGTGATGTATGGATACAAATAAAGGTCGGAGAACGCTTCTTCCGTATATTCAGGGACATATTGTCCCTGGTAAAGAAATGCGACGGGCGCACTGCAAGTTGTGAGCAGCGATCCACATAGCTCTTGTAAATTCGAGCTTCGCTTCACTTTACACAGCTTGAACTGTCGTTCTCATTTGTATGCATGAGTAAATAGTTGGCACACAAAAGGAGAGCGCCGGTATCATCCCGAATCAACATAACAGAGCGGTAGGTCTCGAAAGGCTATTGTCATCTTTAAGATGACGTAATCCATATAGCGCCTGAAGATTGCTCCTCATAGAGCTGTTTAATAAATACAGCGTAGATGGCGCTATAAAAACTTTCACTTTCCACGCGAAAAAATTGCAGCGTACTTAAAAACATGAAGAGCGGAAAATTAAATGTGATGCGTTACGCTTTGATACGATCTGATATGAGATGATCACGATTGACAATCAATGACAAAAAGTATTTAAAAGTTATGTTCCAATATCGATTTTTTTTTTTTTTTTTTTGGGGGGGGGGATTAACTTGGTGAGATAATCTATATCGCAATGACAACGTGATCTTTTTGTGAAGTCGACTTGGCAAAATAATATATATCTCGCCATGTCGACTTATAAAATGTATTAAGTTGACATGGTTAAATAGATATCTTTATAAATTGACAAAATTTTCGTAATAAATAATATTCTGTACACCTTTCGGTAACACCGCCTAATTGTATTTTTTAGGGTATTTGACCCACGTTTGATCTGAAGAAAGGAGAGGAAAGATGATTTTTTTTTTGTTTTTTATTATAACCCTTAAACGGATTTTAGCTTTAGTTTCAGTGTTTAAACCGGAAATAAATTAGATGAAATGGAAGTACAATAATAGGGTGGTGATGAGAGTTTTGAATTAGTCAGAAAGTAGTTATACACAAAGAAGTACACATACACATGAGGGGTGACACGTGCTGCAGTGTGCTCTTGAAATTTTGTCCTGTTTAACAGTGTTATGATTAGTGTTGTGATTGCATAATTTGATGTTTGCTTTATAGCAACTTCAGGAACCTACTGGACCATCTTCATTTTGTTTGGATCTAAGAAACTTGTGTTTTTGTACATTTTCTTCCTGCATTTTAATTCATATTTGAGTATAACTTCACCGTCACTACACTGTCATAAGTCGTACAAGAAGTGGAAAAAACCCAGGCAAATTTTTATCACCGAAGCAAGGCCACATTCTATCGCCCAGCAAGCAACTGCTCACTGCCCAGGCCTTGGACAAGGAGGTAAAAAAAGTCAGTGGCATGGAGGAAAAGCCTCGCCCAGACAGTAACGGCATTGTTATTAACTTGGAGGAAATTGTGGACCAGCTAGACAGTGTCCAGATGGGAGTGAGGGGTAGCCATAGCGACATGGCCAGTGCGATCACGGCTGCGGTGGAGGCAGCGGTTAAAGCTGCACTACCATCGATAGTGCAGGCTGTGCGGGATGCTTGCATGGCAAGCTTAAAGGACGTTGTGAACCCCTCCCTGCTGCGTACGCAGTTCAAACAGGACGAACTCATGCAAGAGATGAAACGAGACAATTTGAGATTGCTTGGCCTTCCAGAGAGTGAGCAGGAGACGAGTGATGGCCTGATGGAAAAGGTGTGTGGCGTGGCTCAAGATGTTGGTGTTGAGTTGAAGCCAGATGACATATCCTCGTGCCATCGAATGGGACGGCAGCGTACAGACGGCAAACCAAGACAAGCCATCGTCAGGTTTGTGGCCAGACGGAAGAGGGATCAACTTTTTGATGCCCGCTTAAAACTCAAGGGCAACGACCGCTACAAAGGACTCTTTATTAACGAAGATCTGACCACCCTGCGCTATGCTGTTCTCATGACTGCAAAGAAGGCTCCCCGTGTTAAAGGTGCATCAACAAAGCATGGGTCAATAATTTGTAAAATGGATGACGATAGCTACACAGTTCTTCGAACCCCGGATGACCTCTTTGACATTGGACTTGACAACATCAACTACAGAGATTTTAAGCTCCACCTTGTTGATTAAATATGGGATGTTGGTATCCATAGCACCACTCTCATAACATATAATGGATGACCATGATTCAGATTTTAAGGTTCTAAATTATAATTTAACTCCAGATTCATTTGATGAAACTTTACATCAACCGATATCAAATTCATTTTCTTTGACTCATGTTAACATTCGATCATTGGGGAAGAATTTTGATGAATTGTCTTTTTTATATGACCACACTTTGAAATCCAAATTTGACATTATCTGTTTATCAGAAGTATGGAATGTACGTAACACAGCGATGCTAGGTATGTCAGGATACACACTCGAGGTAAAATGTAGGAAAGATAACGCGAGAGGAGGTGGAGTGGGAGCTTACATTCGTTCATCTCTTAAGTATGATATTCTAGAATATGAATTATTACATGCAGAAAGCCTTTGGCTTGAGATTAGCGTCAATAAAAAAAGAGTTGTTGTTGGTATAATATATCGGAAACCCAACACTGATGTTTCCGAATTTCAAGATAGCCTGTTAAATGTACTAGCAGATCTAAAACTAGATAAGTCAAATTGTTTTTTGTTGGGAGATTTTAATATTGATTTGCTGGATAAGGAGGACAAGGTTGAACAATTTGCAACAGCGTTGAATTGTACAGGTTTACAACAATTGATTGCATCACCGACAAGAGTAACAAATTCATCATCTTCTCTAATTGATCATGTTTACACCAATTTCAATGCTTCTACTATCCATGCGGGTGTTCTAGAAACTGATGTATCTGACCACTTTCCTATATTTGTGGTTTTTGAAAATTGTAAATCTGGAAACAAAGGTTACCATAAGAAAGTAACAAGTCGTACCTTTAAGAATTACAAAATTGAAGAGTTTCATGAAGATCTGGCTAAAATCAGATGGGATCTTGTACTCAAGGAAAATGACATTCACAAGTGTTATGCCACCTTTTTTGATATGTTTAAAAATATTTGTGATAAACATGCCCCTGTGTTCACACAAAAGTCTATGAACAAGAAAAATGTAGCTAAAAAACCGTGGATAACGAAAGAGATCCTTAAATCCATAGGGAAAAAGCACAAATTGTACTCTAAATATAAATCATCAAATTTTGATGTGCAATATGAGGGAAGTTATAAAAGATATAGAAATACCCTGACCTTAGTTATTAAAAATGCTAAACGTAAATATTATAGTCATATTTTAGAACAAAACAAACACGATACCAGTAAAACATGGAAGACTATCAATGAGTTACTAAATCGAGTAAATGCCTCAACAAAATCAACTGATGTTCAGAAGTTAAGAATTGTACGAAATGGAGAAAGTACAACTACATGTGATGATTGTGAAATTGCTTCTGAATTTAATCAATTCTTTGTAAGTGTAGGACCAAATCTAGCAGATGAAATACCAGTAATCGATACAGATTGTACATCGTATTTGGGGTCTAAGCAAAATAGGTCATTATTTTGGAAGCCAGTGACAGAAAATGAAATGTTAAATCACCTACATGCTACTGATATGAGGAAAGCATGTGGGTATGATATGCTGCCTGCACGACTCGTAAAAGATGCTGCAGTTTATATAACGACGCCATTGACTCACATTATCAATTTATCATTACAAGAAGGCAAATTTCCTGATGCTTTAAAGATAGCTAAAGTAATACCTGTTTACAAAAAAGGGTCCAAAGAAGTTCCAGGAAATTATAGGCCAATCTCAATATTGCCAGTTTTAGGGAAAATTTTTGAAAAGATTGTTAATAATAGGTAAATGGATTTTTTAGAAGTTAACAATATTTTGCAGCAACATCAATATGGCTTTCGTAAAAAATATAGTACAAAGTTATCGATTATCAATTTAACAAATACCCTTTTGAAATCACTGGATGATGGGAAAATCACACTCGGGCTCTTTATTGATTTTCAGAAGGCATTCGATACCATAAACCACAACATTCTCCTAAGAAAGCTATCACACTATGGAATACGTGGTGTCGCTTTACAATGGTTTGCAGACTACCTTTGCAACAGACATCAGTTTGTGAAATACAAAGATACAATGTCATCTAATTTGAATATATCATGTGGAGTCCCGCAAGGATCAGTGCTGGGACCAACACTCTTTTTGATTTATATTAATGACTTGCCTAATTCCACTCAATACTTTAATTTCAGATTGTTTGCTGACGATTCAAATCTGTTCCACACTTTTGAGGTGGGCAAAACGGAGATTGATATGCACTTAGTTAATACGCATTTGGAAAAAGTCCAGACATGGAGTCATGCTAACAAGGTCACAATCAACCTAAAGAAAACTAGTTACATGTTGATAAGAAGTAGAAGACGATCTGTGAAGGTTAACGGTGCTCTTGAAATATCTGGCGCAGAAATATCTGAGGTAAATATGGCACCATTTGTAGGACTTCAAATTGATAATCACCTTACATGGGGAGAACATATCAAAATGGTTAATAAGAATGTTCGTAAAAAGGTTGGTATTTTATTCAGACTCAGGCATTTTGTCCCGCAGAATGTATTATTGATGTTGTATCAGGGGTTAATACAGCCACACCTTTCATATGGCATTGAAGTGTGGGGAAGTACCTACGAGACTAACTTAAAATGCATATTGTATGCCCAAAAGATGGCAATGAGAGCAATTACCTTTAGTTCATGGAGAACTCATTCAAGACCTTTGTTCCACAAGTTAAAGATACTGGATGTTTACAATCTACACTTCTTGTCGGTTTCAACTTTTGTATATGATTTAGTTAATAACAACCTTCCTCACACTCTAATAGAATATTGTCAAGTGATAGATCACAGGTTTGCCACTAGAGGAAAAGATCAGGGACAGCTATATATACCTAAGTGTAAAACAACACAAGGCCAATTTTCAATATCTCACATTGGAGTAAAATTATGGAATCGTATCCCAAAAGACATTAGAGAAATGAAAACTAGAGTTGCTTTCCGAAAGCTGCTAATGAAGTATTTAATGGAGCTTTCAGTTTCAACAGGAAACTGTTAAATTGTCGCTTGTTGTGTTTCCCGTTTGTGTGGAAATCAAGATTGTATGAGATGTCTAGATTATTCTTCTTTTTCTTTTATTTTTTACAGCAGTATGACTCAAAGTAGTTGTCAAATATAGTTGATAAGACATTACTCTTATATCTAAGAGATTTTTACAATAATTTACATGCATACTTCTTTATACATGTATTCATCATTATCATTACATGTACTAGTGCTTAAGCAATCAGTAGCCAAAGATAATTTTTGTTGTTACCGCCGTACTAATGAATTAAAGGAATCAGGCTCGACTAGCACTTGTGCTAACTTCTGATTCCCATTAACAACATTCACTTATGTATAAAATTGTGTACAATGCTGCATCATAAGTAATATGCTTTATTTCTACATCCATTGTTAGATTCATGCCAGTTTTGTTTGATAATTTCTTTCTTTCTTTGTTAATTCAATCAAGTACATACAAGTTTTTTGTATTGCTATTGATGATGTTGAAGTTGTTAATAAATTCAAAATTCAAAAAAGTAGAAAAAATGGAGAGAGGCAAATGTGTGGTGAAACATAAAATTTAGTATCTACTGAGAGTTCCTCCGAGTCCTGATAAATCCATAGAAAATGTAAATATGAACATTCATTGCGCAGATGTGGAATAGGAAATCATTTGAAAACCATTTAACTAAAAACGTGCTTAGCGCTCTTTGCCAACAATTTCTTCAAACCCAAGTCACGTTCATGGCAACGAGTGATGTCGGTCGAAGACCTTTATCAGAATGAGTCATTGACAACGCTCATGAGCCTGGTTTCTCCTTCGGCCACTCTCCAATTAATCGCACTATAACGAGCTGATCATTAGCTTAGCGATTGAGCTTGTTTGCGTGAATTAGATGGAAGTGGAATAATTATCATGAGTACCTCGTCGCCAAGCAAGGGGAGCACGTTGACCGCACATAATCGCGAACTACAGTCCTGCAAATAGAGACCTTCATCTAATGAATCGCTATTCCGTGCTCATTAGAAAAAAAAAACATACAATGAAGGTAAAGATCCTTGGACTTTGATGACAAAGCTTTAAAGGAATTGTTGACAGCGCGAAGTGCTCTTTCCATCCTTTCCATCACATTTAAAAAAAAGGATAACGTTTTTATATTCCAGCTTCAAATTCGTATTTTCTATCATTTACAAATACCACATGTATTACAATTCAAAATATTCCATTAGCACAGTCTAACGCTGAACTTTCTGATGTTATTGTTCCGTATTAAGTACAGAACCAATGATCATTTGAAATCTGCATAGATATTCAGTTTCTGCTGTTCTGTGTTTAAAATAGTCGGATCTTTCTTATTTTTCCCCTGCTGATTGTTCATCTATGGGTTGTGTGTAATGATATCTAGGGTGTAGTGGAGCGCTCGCCATTGAACAATTTTAATAATTCAAAATGGCGTCCAAGATGGCTGCCGCGAAGGACTAAATTTTGGGATTTCGTCCCAATTTTCTTGTTTTATATACAAATTATTATGGCTCTGGTCAAGAAAAATGTTTAGGATCCAATGAACATAATTAAAAGTTTTTTATTGATGTTTTGAGAGTATGGTTATCGTGATGGTAACCAGCAACCATCAATTGGCCTAATATATGTTTATCATTAAGCACATAAAGGCGACAAAACTGCCAGAAACGTCATGACATCGTAAACAAATATGAAAAGAGGATGTGTGGGTGCTGATTACTGGAAGAATGTAATCATTGAGGTCACTAGGAGGAGGACTTGACATAAATGATGTATGGAGCATCGGACTACCGTCTTACCCATGAGCAGTTCTACTTGCATCCACGGTTCCATGCAGTGTTGCCAAATATTCTCAGCCCAGGTAGCGGTAAGTAGCCGTAGCCCAATTTAGTAAAAGTAGCCCAATGGAAATATCGAAATTTCAAGGCTATATAGCATGATGATAGCAAAATGTTGATTGGCAATGGAGAAATTAGGAAGTCAGAAGAAGCCAAAAAGTCGAGAAGTAGCGGTAAGGCTTTGCAAGTCGCGGCGCGGAAGTCAAAACTAGCGCAATCTTATGGCGTCTAATTCGCGGCTGTGGCAACACTGCTTGCATGGGGTCGCTAAGAGATACCTGGCGTGATACTAACAAACAAATGACTGTACACGCCTCCATGTTCCTGAAGCGAAGTATTGATGCGCCAGTATTAGGAACTACGTGGTATAGTTTATGCGGCATGGGCTGCAAATAGAGATTTATTGCAAGGACTCGGAGAATCATCACTAATGATCTTGATCTTGTCTGTCAGTGTTGTACAACTGGACATTAAGCTATGAAATACATGTATAACTATCCACCATTTTTACATAATGGCGCAATATGGCTCTCATGGACAAAATTCGAGAGGGCTCGATATCCAAATTTGCGTGAAATATATCATTCTACACGAGTGACAAATTTGGTGCTTTTGGACAATAGTGAACAATTATGTTATACATGTATATCGAGCTATGCCGCTCGACTAATAGAATTTTAGAATGAGTGGATACACAATTGCCAGTGTAACTAGCAACAGAAATCACAATTAAGTTAGTAAATGGAAATAAAATACTTTTTCTTTTTTTTTTCTTTACATAATCCCTATAGATGTGAAATTGACATATATGGCGCAATACACTTATGGTCAAAATGTATCGTATAATGTAGTTTTATGTAGTTTATGTATCATGAAATGTAGTTTTGATAAATTTAAATTTTATGCTGCCATTGCTTCCCCTTCTACAGGTTCAAACAGGCATTTTTAAGGCCGAACTTGAATACACTGTCATAACAAAAACGTGCAACTTAAATTTTCCAATGAATCTCGATTTTAATATGTAGATACTGTCTTCGAAAGTAGCGCTCTGTACCTTCCCTGCCATAATGTCATCCTCCCCACCTTATTTCAATGAAAACATACATAATTGATGTCTATGTATCCTTCATCATCTATGTCTTCATTTTCCTGCAATAAGATTTAATTCGCACGAAGATGGGGGAAAATTAGGTCTATAATGACAAATATTTGTCGCGTTTTAATGGTTCTAGAAATACTTTGTGAAATTAAATATACGACAACCCCAAACATCCAAGTATGCCATACCTCCCTTCCTTTGGTCCTCACATTGACCTATGATTTGCCTAGCCACCATAGAAATGCCGTATACATAATTTATTACAGGTTTCCATTCATACACACATGCAAGAGCGTCATTTGCAAGCTTTAACTTCCTCGTGGTTTTTTTTTAAATACATGTTCAACTGCACTGGAAGTGCTTATTATGGCAGTACAATTGTGAAGCGTTGTGAAGCTCTCTCATGATGAATGTTTCTTCTGTTTCAGAAGTCTCGCTTACGGAAGCTTAGAAGTGCCCCCAGAAGACGAGATAATTTAGGACGTGAAGACGAGAAGACGAGACGAGAAGACGAGAAAAGGAGTCAAGAAGACAAAAAGACAAGACCTTGGATCTCGTCAAGTCGACTTCTGTAGGACGAGAAGACAAAAAGACAAGATCCTGAGAAGACGAGAAGACGAGAAAAAAGAGTCAAGAAGACAAAAAGACAAGATCTTGGATCTCGTCAAGTCGACTTCTGTAAGCGAAGAGACAAAAAGACAAGATCTTGGATCTCGTCAAGTCTACTTATGTAGGATGAGAAGACAAGAAGACGAGATCTTGGATCTCGTCAAGTCGACTTCTGTAAGACAAGAAGACAAGAAGACAAGATCTTGGATCTCGTCAAGTTGACTTCTGTGAGACAAGAAGACAAAAAGATAAGAACCAAGGATCTCGGCAAGTCGACTTCTGTAGGGCGAGAAAACAAGATGACAAGATCTTGGATCTCGTCAAGTCGACTTGATGATTGAGATACTTTTGGCGACCAATAAGACTTCCGGTCCGCGACCATTAAGACTTCCGTCGTCTGCTACGAGTGAGAACAAAAGAATTTGGTGCTACGGTGTCTTCAAAAAAACAAATGAGAATTTAAAGCGTTAAGTGTAAAATAAAGAGACAAGAAGTGGAATAAAAAAATACATTACGTGGCACTTATAAGAAAAACGAAGCTGGATCATTTAAAGGATCTATTCATGTCTTTACTTGATATATAAAAAACGTAAAAACAATCTTTTTCTTCCGTAGAGATGATGAACAAACCCAACTTGGAAAACGATATAAGCGGCGTATCGGCAATGTCCTAAAGAAAAAGGCGTGTAATCCTTATCAAAATCCAGGGTTTTTACCACTATCATTTGACACTGAAACTAACTAATGATTTATATCTGGTAAAAGCTGAATAATTGCTCTACACTCTTATATAGGTGGCATGTCGGAACACTTTGTCTGGATCTTACTGTTCCAATTTGAAATATGGGCTCAAACCGGCGTTTCGGTCAATTTATGCACAGCATTCACAGGATAAACAGAAAATAGTCGTAACTCCTTTAACAATGTTAATACCTTTTAAACCTATCGCATGACACTTTAACTAGCTCATGATTTATATGAGGTAAAAGCTGAATAGTTGTTCTTTATCCCCATATAGGTGCCATGTCGGAACTTTTTGATTTAGTCTTACTGTTGCAATTTGAGTTCAGGGCTCAGACCGGCATATTACGAACGGCATTATCAGAATTTACCTAAAATGGCCATAACTCTTTAAAAAATGTCGGGGCTTTTAAACCCATAGCATGACACTTTAACTAACTAATAAAAAGTATGAGGTCAAAGCTGAATAGTTGCTCTTTATCTCCATATAGATTCCATGTCGGAACGTTTTGATTCAGTCTTACTGTTGCAGTTTGAATTCAGGTCTCAAACCGGCATATTACGCACCGCATGCGTAGGATTTACCGAAGATGGCTATAACTCTTCCAAAAATGTCGGGGCTTTTAAACCCATCGCATGACACTTTAACTAACTAATGAGTAGTATGAGGTCAAAGCTGCATAGTTGTTTTTTATCCCCATATAGGTGCCATGTCGGAACTTTTTGATTGGGTCTTTTGGAAGAGGTATGGCCGTTCTAGGTAAATTCTGATAATGCCGTGCATAAATTTTCCGAAATGCCGGTTTGAGCTCAGACTTCAAACTGCAACAGTAAGACTGAATCAAAAAGTTCCGACATGGGACCTATATGGGGGTAAAGAGCAATTATTCAGCTTTTACCTCATACTATTTATTAGTTAGTTAAAGTGTCATGCGATAGGTTTAGAAGCCCCTACATTTTTGGAAGAGTTATGGCCATCTTTTGTAAATCTGGTGAATACCGTGCGTCATATGCCGGTTTGAGCCCTATATTCAAACTGCAACAGTAAGACCCAATCAAAAAGTTCCGACATGGCACCTATATGGGGATAAAGAACAACTATTCAGCTTTTACCTCATATAAATCATGAGCTAGTTAAAGTGTCATGCGATAGGTTTAAAAGCCCCGACATTTCTGGAAGAGTTATGGCAATTTTCAGTAAATCTTGGGAATACCGTGCAAGATATGCCTGTTTGAGCCCAGATTTCAAAATGAAACAGTAAGATCTAGACAAAAAGTTTTGACATGCCATCTATTTGAGATTGTAGATCAACTAATTAGCTTTTATGTGATATAAATCATAACTTAGTTTAAGTGTCATACGATAGTTTAAAAGGTATTAACATTGTTAAAGGAGTTACGACTATTTTCTGTTTATCCTGTGAATGCTGTGCATAAATTGACCGAAACGCCGGTTTGAGCCCATATTTCAAATTGGAACAGTAAGATCCAGACAAAGTGTTCCGACATGCCACCTATATAAGAGTGTAGAACAATTATTCAGCTTTTACCCGATACAAATCATTAGTTAGTTTCAGTGTCAAATGATAGTGGTAAAAGCCCTGGATTTTGATGAGGATTACGCGCCTTTTTCTTTAGGATATTGCCGATACGCCGCTTATATCGTTTTCCAAGTTGGGTTTGTTCATCATCTCTACGGAAGAAGAAGATTGTTTTTACGTTTTTTTATATATCAAGTAAAGACATGAATAGATCCTTTAAGTGATCCAGCTTCGTTTTTCTTATAAGTGCCACGTAATGTATTTTTTTATTCCACTTCTTGTCTCTTTATTTTACACTTAACGCTTTAAATTCTCATTTGTTTTTTTGAAGACACCGTAGCACCAAATTCTTTTGTTCTCACTCGTAGCAGACGACGGAAGTCTTAACGGTCGCGGACCGGAAGTCTTATTGGTCGCCAAAAGTAGCTCAATCATCAAGTCGACTTGACGAGATCCAGGATCTTGTCATCTTGTTTTCTCGCCCTACAGAAGTCGACTTGCCGAGATCCTTGGATCTTGTCTTTTTGTCTTCTTGTCTTACAGAAGTCGACTTGACGAGATCCAAGATCTCGTCTTCTTGTCTTCTCATCCTACATAAGTAGACTTGACGAGATCCAAGATCTTGTCTTTTTGTCTCTTCGTCTTACAGAAGTCGACTTGACGAGATCCAGCATCTTGTCTTTCTGTCTTTTCGTCTTACAGAAGTCGACTTGACGAGATCCAAGATCTTGTCTTTTTGTCTCTTCGTCTTACAGAAGTCGACTTGACGAGATCCAGCATCTTGTCTTTCTGTCTTTTCGTCTTACAGAAGTCGACTTGACGAGATCCAAGATCTTGTCTTTTTGTCTTCTTGACTCTTTTTTCTCGTCTTCTCGTCTTCTCAGGATCTTGTCTTTTTGTCTTCTCGTCCTACAGAAGTCGACTTGACGAGATCCAAGATCTTGTCTTTTTGTCTTCTTGACTCTTTTTCTCGTCTTCTCGTCTCGTCTTCTCTTCTTCACGTCCTAAATTATCTCGTCTTCTGAGGGCACTTCTAAGCTTCCGTACTCGCTACATCAGTTATTGAATATCTGCTGCCAGAGAGTTGACATGGTATTACTTACCATTATCAGTGAATGGTTTGCTGAACTATTCATGGGAATATTTGTTTTCACTGAAAAAGTTCTCGGTACAAACAGGGGTTAAAGCCTCTCAAGGTCTTTTCGGCAAAATTGATATGTCTGACTTTTGTCTCCAAACCATCTCCAATCGAATACAAATTGAGCGGAATGAACTTGAGAGGTTGCAGAGCATATTTTGTTTAGAAAAGGCGTGCCCGTTTTTTAGTCATGCATGTAAAGATCCAAATGAAAATTGTATCGAAATATGCTGGATCACTGGACCGGGCAATAATCATGGGGCAACATTCGTTAATCCAAAGGATCGCCATTCCGAAGGTTTGTTAGTCCGAAAAAGAAATAAGGTTCGTTATTCCGAAAGTTTGTTAATCCGAAAACCTGAAAAAGTTCGTAAATCCGAAAATGTAAAAAAGGTTCGTTAATCCGAAAATAAGATTAATTTTTCCGAAAATGAAATAAACTTGATTTAGTAACAAAAACGTTGTTTTAATTAGAAATAGTAGGATATTATGGAATAATAATCTCAGGGGAGGGTGATACACGTGTATTTTATGGCCACAGATTAATTAAGTTTCGGACTAACGAGCCTTATTTTATTTTCGGATTAACGAACCTGCGGACTAACGAACCTTATTTCATTTTCGGATTAACGAACCTTCAGAAAAACGAACCTTGTTTCGTTTTCGGATTAACGAACTTTCGGAGTAATGAACCTTATTTCGTTTTCGGATTAACGAACCTTCGGAATAACGAAACTTCGAAATAGCGCCACAAAATAATGTTCGGATTAACAATCCCTTATTCGTTTTCGGACTAACGAACATCGAGGTATAGGCAATTTACGTGTTTCAGAATTACGAACCTTCGGAATAACAGACCTTTGGAATATCGAACTGCAACCTAATCATGAACCCATGGTTAAATGTTCATAATTCAAACAAGACAACCTAATCAAGATGAGACGTTTCTTTACTCACTCTGCATATCAAAGATAATTTATACAATATTTATGAATTATTACTTATTTATATATCTGTGTTCGGCGTCTGAAGGAGCTGAGTCTGAGTCGTTTAGTCTCAAAATTCGGCTTCTTAGTTTAACTCATTTCGCTATCGCTACTAGTGGCAGTGAGTCTTGGGCCATGACAAAGAATAAACGAAGAACAGTTGATGCATTTCAGATGTGGTGCTACAGTAAGGCTTCTGGGAATGTCCTGGAAGGCCAAATAAAAATGATTGGGTCCTCGAAAAAGAAAAAAAAATGTACTAAGCTAACCATTAGGAAGGGAAAATGGAGAGAGAGAGAGAAAGAAAGAGAGAGAGAGAGAGAGAGAGAGAGAGAGAGAGAGTCTTTGGCCACATCATAAGGAAAAGTGGAGGCGTCGTTTACAAAAACATATTAAATGAAAACATATTAAATGAAAACGTGATCTTGTGACCAGAGCAGAGCTCTATAGAACCACCTGAAGAAGATGATGGACGCTTACGTATGCTGTGTTATACCAGGGATGTGTTAGGAAGGAGGGACAACTCAACCATAATATATTCAAACATCTGTATGGATACTAAAGCGTGCTAATGAATGTCAAAAGCATTCCACAATCACTGCAATGCTTTGAAGTCCCATGCGCGGCACCGTCATTTTGCTATCGTCAACTTGGAAAGCAGTATCTTTAATTGCCTGTTTTGTTTCTCGAAGCTGTGTTTCTTATCACATTTTTTTGCAATTTTCAAGAAAGTTAAGGGGCAACACCTCTAAAGATCCTGTATTCGTTTTTCTTCTAAATAATTGTTGAATGATGCACAAACGGAGATATAAGATAATATTCTTACTTACATAATTAACAAATTTCTTCACTTTCCGGAGATTTCCGGAAATGTCGGATTCAATCATTATCAAAATCATATATTAAGCTGCTTACTTTCATTAACAGAGTTTGCGTGAATTTGCGTGCAAATGAGATATTTTACTTTAAAAAACTGTTTATTTTTGTTCGCTGATATCTCTTTTCCTCACAAAAGTATTGATGCAATCCAACAGAAGTGGACAAGCGAAATAAGACTCTACATTTCTTTTGTTCTCTCTGAGAAACCGTTGCTAGGCAATCGTGTTCGTTATTGTTAAAACACGTGAAAAGCACATGCTGAGACCACGCAATTTTTCGGCGGTGCCACGCATGGGCTCAAAGAAAGAATGTTGTTTCATATCCTTTCCTAACACATCCCTGGTTATACGGTCATGTCATGTTACATCACATAATGAGATACAAGATGCTTCTACTTTTGGCACAATAGCCACAAACAGCAGCTGGATTATATCCACGGATGCATTATTAATGAATGATATTATTTATTCATAATTGCGAAAGGCGTACTAATAACGCCACAATTAGGGAAATCTTTTGATTCGCAGACGAGAGCACCCGAACTTACTTCAGAGTTCTATTATATCCCTAAATGGAAAATTAAATAAAAAATTAATCATGCGACCTTCCCATAGTCCATAAATCAACTTAGGTTTTTATTCCGTTGTCCATCATTTCCTCCTAAATGTGGGGAAGAAATCATGACTTCCATTGTCCTGTTTCTCCCCATGTTTCTTTCTTTCACTGTGTCTGGTAGCGTTACTTGTTCTGATGTTTGATGTGTATATTGCATCTGTAATCAGTGGCGTAGCTACGGGGTGGGGGGGGGGGGGGGGGCTGTTCTTTACGCAGCCACTTGGCGCAAGTGGGATTTTCAGCCATGCATGCAAAGATCCAAATGAAAACGGTACCTTAATTTGCATAAAGTTTGCAAAGATTATTGTAATGGTTCCTGTAAACTAAGAGTTTAAGCGATTTCCGACGGCACGACCAGGGGCGTAGGAACGGGGCCTGGGGGGGGGGGGGGGGGGGCAAAAAAAGGGCGAAAAAACAGCACCTAGAAAGGTAAAAGTGATATACAAAAGCCAACACAACAAAATGTCAAGTTTCATGAGTGAAAATGTCAAAGTTTCCTCGAAGCTCTTATAATAAACTAATCCTACATGCATCGTGGCGTGGTTAGGACCAGCCAAACCCGACTAGTAGATAGCCTGACCCTGTCATGTCTAAAACAATCGACGAGACAAAATACCAAAGGAAACAAGTGCCCATCTTGGAAGGGAGGTAGGTGTTATAAGTGAACGGAGTCATTTACTTAGGCTTTTCTATTTCCATTTCTATGGCAGCAAACACGAATAAACAAGTTTTTCAAGTAAAATATCTCCGCTAAAATGCTATCACATAGTATGTCATTTATATTTAAATATTCGTGTAATCTGTAATATTATTATTATTAATAATAATAATAATACTAATAATAATAATAATAATAATAATAATAACAATAATACTAATAATAATACTAATACTAATACTAATAATAATATCTACATTCATAGAGCACAGAACTTGTTCTATAAAGTTTATATTCTGCTGCGGTTTATAGGACTCCTAAAATGCTTGTTATTAATTAAATGCATGTAGATGTGACTTGAGCTTTGATTGAAAGTTGTTTACGGATTCTAACTTCCAGGGGTAAGCTATTTCAGAGCTTGGGCGCTACACGAGCAAATGCTCGATAACCTAACGTTAGTTTTGCTTTGAATGATGGATTCTGTAAAAGCAGAGGATCCGTTGAATTGTGCAAATTGTGACAATGATTACTGGTTTTATACCTCAGTAATTCTGTAATGTAGCCAGGAGCTTGACCAAGAAGCGCTTTGTATACAATTAGTAAGACTTTTAAAGACTAAAATCTTAGAAAATGCAGTCAAAATGGAAAATTGTCACATTTGTGAGAGTCCCCCTTTTTGAATAATGGGATTGCCCGAGCAATTTTCATATTAGATGGAAAAACTCCTGTTTCTATAGAAAGATTAAATATATGACACAACGGCTTGAGTAAGAAGTTGATTATTTGCGCCGTCATGACCGGAACTTTTATCGTTGGGCATTTTTCGAACGATTACCAAAATTTATACTTCAGTTACGGGTTTTAAAAACAAACTATGTGCAAAATTACCACTATATAACAACAAGAAGAAGCAGGAATCGATTGTGAGAGATTATTACCGGTACTCTCCCGATGTGATTTAGCATACCAGGCCTTACAGCATTGGATTTATTGAAATAATACTTCCTTCTGGAACATCGTATAACAGAGTTTAATCGATTTCGGTACTGGTTATATGTCAATTCCCTATTAGCTGTAGGATCTGATTTATATATTGCGTACAAAATATTTTTTCTTGATAGATTTTAACAAAGCAAAAGTAATCCACGGTTTCTTGATAGTTATGCGGCGAGTACGATTTGATTGTAAAGGCATGTGTTTATCACATAATGAAACAAAACAATCTATGAATTCATCATATGCTAGTTCAGTATCATCAATGCTTAAAATACGATCCCAATCAAACTCACACAGCTCTGTTTTCAAAGCATTGAAAGTCGACTCGGTAATTTTACGAGCTAATGAAGTAAAGTGATTACATTTTTTACATTGAAAGAGAGGAGATACTTGAAACACTGGCAAATGATCACTGACGTCAGAAAAACAAATACCAGAAAACGAAAATTGATTGGTTGAATTAGTGTTGCCGTGTTGTTGGCAATACGTGTAGGCTTACTTATCATTGGGTAGAAACAGAATGAAAAAAGCATATTCAAGAAATCGTTGGTGGTGGAGATATTCAAGTTTGACAAATCCAAATTGAAATCACCCATAATGTAGCAAAGGTAATTACTTTTGGATATTGAATTCATGATAAGTTCAAATGCAGACACAAAATCAAATATGTTGTTTTTCGGCGTACGATATACTACACCAATTATTACATTCTTTTTGTCATTGTTCAAATTTTCAGTAAACAGGGATTCTACACCCATAATAATCAATATTAAATAATCGAGAACATGTATATTTAGATTACTGTTAACAAACAAGCCATCCCCACCACAACGACCAGTGCTATTAGCGTGGTAAAATAAATACCCTGCAATAGAAAAAACATTGATCCTGTTGTAAAGCCAGGTTTCAGATTAATCGATCGCAGTCATTGGAAAGTCCACATAAGACAGATACATGTATTATGTTCAAAATTGCGACAAAGACTACATGCATTAAAGTGAATTAAACTAAAATGGTCAGAGGACAGATCAGTTGTTTTCTCACTGAATTGTCTTCAGTATAGTAATTACATTCAGTTGCAAATTCACAATCATCTTCAGCTGCAGGTTGCACAAAAGTTATTATTGTTAAATGGTGCACTACTCAAGTCAAAATGAAGGTCCGTAGAATTATTTGGGTCAACGTCGCTATGTACGGACATTTAAAACGGGGGAAGAATGATCTAAATAACGACGTGCGGATTAAAGCGGAAGGGGGGCGGGGGCAGTGTAGCTTACGAAAGACGGTCAATGTCAATTGTGTTTCTCATCAACACCTTACGTCCATCCTTCGCGAGGGTGAAGATCTTGCCGTCGATCGACCACGTACACGTTGTGTTCTCATGGTTGAGCGCTTTGAAGTACAGGTCTTGTCGACGAAACGTCAAGTCTTCCCTGATCACGACACCGGTATTCTTCAAACGAGATCTCGCAGAGTACATGAGATGTCGAGAGTTATATCGCGCGAAATTGACGATGAGCGCTTTTGGACGAGGTGGGTCAGACGGTGAACGAATGGTGCGTTTGGATGCCACTTGGGTCTACTTTCACACCCATTGGAAAATGACTTGGGTTGATCCATGATGCATATAACGCAGCTCAGCAGCAATGTGACACCGTGGTTACCCTTTATGTGTTGTCGATGCATTTTGGCACAAATAATACACACAAAACTCATGAAGCAGAATTTGCTCCACACACAAATAGTTAATATCTTCTCCAGATGGTGGCACAACACAGGGCCCACGTGCCACAACAAACGTTTGGTTCTGTGTGTGTGATCAACAACTAAATGGTTTGTAAACATCGTGTTAATGTTGTTTATTGATGATTATTCAAAGTACAGAGTGTATGCATTGTTACTTTAGTAATGTTTACTTAGATTTTGGCAATGGAAGATCCAGTATATCAGTTCCCCCCGGGAATTCAAAAATGTTCATGAGAATAAAGATCGGACCAAAAATGTCAATGTCAAGGTCGTTTTACTCCAACCACCTCCCCTGCCCTCCTTTTTTTTTTTTTTTTACAAGTGACATAACCGATTTAGTATGATAAACTAAATATACCCTGTAAAACGACCGGACCATCAATTGATTTTGTTCTCAAATTTCCTCACTCGTTTTCTTCACCACACACATTCAGCAAATTGCTTCATTCATAATTTCTCTCCTCTCTGGAGTGAGAAGCACACTTTATAAAAACAAGAAGGCCAGTGCTGAGAAGCTACGCATACTCTCTTGTTTCAGTAATAAACCTGCCTGAGCCACATTTCTAAAAATTCTCCTGATTCATCCTTCTTCCAATCATAATTACTCTCCAGCTCAACCCCTTTCCCCTTCGCAAATTGCCTCTTTCTTCTCGTTTTTTTCTCTGCCTGTCCTTCTCCCTAACTATCAATTTCTCTTTGTCAATACAATTTCTTTAAACAATCTATATGTATCCATCTGGTTTGACTTCAAATCAACATAAAAATCAGCCTAGCGCATCATGTTGTCTGTAGTATAATTCCTCCAGTGCAAATACATTTAGAAATTTTGTGTAAATTGTTATTAAATTGCATGTGCGTCAATAAACAGCTTATTTGATTTCATATATCTATGAGTTTGTGTAGACAGTATAAATTTTCCGGTGTTAACAATGAGCTAAAAACAGCGTACTTCATATTTCTTTGAGTTTGTGTAGACAGTATATATTTTCCGAGCAACCTGATTGATTTTGTAGATTATAAGCATCACTTTAATCAATGTTAACAATGAGCTAAAGACCTATGAAAATCGTGACAGAGTATGCGATAGACTACTCTTGCGTCTTCTGTGCCGGGAATTCAGGGGCGTAGACAATGGGGGGGGGGGGGGGGGGGGAATGAGGGGGATGCATCCCCCCCAACTCACAAGGTGGGGGGGGGGATGGCATGTACAATCATCCCCCCCCCCAGGCTTGGGGGAATGATATTTGCTTACTTAGTCATAATAATAATAATAATAATAATAATACAAATAATAATGATAAGAAATATTTATAATGATAATTATGATGATGATAATAATCCTCATCATTATTGTAATTGTGTTTATTGGTATTAGCCGCATTCACACGGTGAAAGCCAATTCAGACGGTAAAGAAGAGAAAATCGTACAAGTACTTTGTGGTTATCTTGTGGTTTGTCCCCACTAAGCAATGTAGCATAACTTTTTATCAAAGAGGTTTTGGGCAAAATAATTTGGCAAGATTGTTTCTCACCTTATCGACTAACTTCTGTGTGAAAATCACATTAATCCAATAAGTCATGCGTGAGTGGGCAAATTTAAGAGGCAAAAGTGTAACTTTTCAAAAGTCACAAGGGTAATTTTGGGTTTCTGTCATATGAATTTTGGATGAATTCCATTTCTGATGCATAACTTATGTCCTTTCATTGTTTATCATCCATCTCTCGATGCACCTACACATATCCCGACATTTCACCAATTGTTCTGGTTGAGTGAGCACCGTTTGAAAAATACTCATCCTTCTTGGGTTTGAAACTTTTAAAAACCCTTTATTTTTGTGAAAAAATACAACTGGATATTTTGACAAAAATGTAACATGACCTGTTATGTACACATTAGAAGTCATTTCCGTATCATGGTTCAGTGAATACACTTTAAATATCGCACAAGAAATGTCAAAATGTACTGTTAAAACGGCAAAAATAATTACCCTTGTGACTTTTGAAAAGTTACATTTTTGCCTTTAAAATTTGCCCACTCATGTATGACTAATTGGATTAATATCATTTTCACACAGACGTTAGTTTTAAGGAACAATCCTGCAAATTGTTTTGCCCAAAACCGCTTCGATAAAAAGTTATGCTAATTTTCTTAGGGGGGGGGGGGGGGCTTACTTTTCTGTTGTGTTTAGAAAACAAAAACACGTGGTGAGTTCGCTAAGCAGGAGGCCTTGTCTTCCTTAACTTTTTAAGGGGGAAATATATGTGAGTGTGTTCCTTACATAATTCACAGCGTGAATTGATTTTCGGATTCTAGGATGGCTCATATTAAGAAGTTGAAAACATCAAGGATCACTTCTTTTTCAAGCATAATAAGAAAGAAGAACATGATGACGAACAGCCGTCTACGTCAAAATCGGATGATGTCGGAGATAGACCTGTTCTTCCGGAAATTCAACCAGAAGAAAGTGCCGTTGAGGGTGATGGAGCATCTGAGGCGAAAAATGATGATGAAACTGATGCCGGTTTTAAAGACTGTGTTAGCCCTAATCCCCCCCCCCCCAAAAAAAAAAAAAAAAAAAAATACTTTTTCCATTCCAGTACTAGGAATTAAACCGCAGAAAATTCTGTTTCAAGCCAAATGGTACCCAAACTACCCCGGGATCCATGACGAACCCTCCCTGCAATATGTGTCAGTTCATTCTGTACTCGTATGCCACGGTGTGTAGATCTTGTCGAAACTATGACTGTCCATTTAAGGCGTAGTATGTGTGTGTGTGTGTGTGTGTGTGTGTGACAGAGAGAGAGAGTATGTGTGTGTGTGCGTGCACGCTTGTGTGTGTTATTTAATACCTCATTAAGTATGCATCAGATTGCACGATTTCAAGTTCAAAATTGCAAAAGCTCCCTACCGTGGCAGGGGGGACACCCCCCTCCCACACCCTCCCCCCGGCTCGGTCGCTTCGCTCCCTCGCTCGGGCGCTTTCGCGCCCTCTCGAGCGTTGGCAGCCCAGTCATCCCCCCCAGGTGTTCGAACCTGTCTACGCCACTGCCACTGGCCGGGATGATATGTGGGATGAACTAAAAGATTTCCCTGCTTGGTGTGTGGACACATGGTGGTGGACCTCTCATGTTCATAACATATGAAGTAAGTGTAGGGATTTGGAGACCGTAGGGAATTGGAGACCACCATGCATGAACCCAAACCCTGGCTGTCCTTGCTGGCTGCAATTTAGCTACGTGCCATCTGTGGCCTCTAATAACACTGCTGTATAATTGCGATTCATTTCGAAGACTGCACTGCGTTATTTCTCCAAGAAAATTTGCAACATTTACCAAGGTAAATTTCTTTGATCGAAAAATTATGCTCTGATTTACAAAAACCCAAGTTTTACTGAATGTTGTGGTGTATTCAAATAGTTAGGGGTGGCTCTTAAAAAATAATTTTAAAGGGAAGTTAAATTAGTGTACCAAACGTTTCAAAAGACTTATGGCCATTGGATGTTGTAAATGGGTGATGCAATGCACATTATGAATGGTGTCTGATCAGTCATGTGTGTAGGTAATGGGGGACACCAAGTTGGGGTCGTTTGCTGTGAATGTTTTGTGCAATACTAAGATATCTAGTTTGAATGTTTAATTATGTTAGTGTTGTCAATGTAAAAGTCGCATTACTAATAAATATATTGAAAAAAAGTAAAAATTTTCGGTAAAAAAATGACTTCTGTTTGTATTCTTTCAGGACATTTGTCCCACTTATAGGGTGAAGAAAGGAATGGAAAGAGTGAATAGACGAGAGATTATATTTTAAATGTTTATAACGCTTACACAAGACCGCTGTTAGGTTAAGTTTTCGGTGTTAAAACTAAAAAAAAAATGAGATGAAATGGACGTAGAAGGAGGGGGTGGTGATGAGATTTGTGAACTAGTCACATTGTTAGAAAAAATGACCATGCCAAGGCAAAAAGCATGAAAGTGCGACAAATAAAAAGATCACTATGCAGAAAATGTGAAAACAATAGGCTTACTTTCCCCCGTTGTTCATTTCATGTTGAAAGACACTATCATGAAACGGTTTCACATATTTGGATACTCGCGTGACCATTCTAAATTGAATGCATTTCAATTCAAATGGTTGTTATCATGCTGTGAGTTTCATCAATGTGAAAGTCACATTTCAAGAACATTGTTCTGAAAGCATTTAAACATAACTTAAAGCAATTTTATTACTGTCAACAAAAGATAAAGAAATATTTCGTGCCACATTGTTTTAGAATCGTTTCAAATCAACAGTTAAATCATTGGCTGCATGTACCCCTCTCAAAAAGCGTTTGAACTAATTATAACAATCTCATTTTCATTCAAATTCTATTCAAAATGTCTTGCTTTGTAACTGTCCCTTATTACCTTCACATGCTTATAAGAGACCTTTGTTGACGACGTTATTAATTCTTGTCATCTTATTAATCAGTTACATCATGACTACAATATTGCTACCAAATAAAGAGTAGAAGTTACTGAAGAAAATACAATTCCTGTATGTGCAACATATTTCATGTTTATGTAAATTATGCAAATGTGCTACATTTCCAAACGGTGCATCGCGCACTTCCAATGCATAATTATGTTTTACTCACAAGCAAATGCATCCATACATACGCACGTGTACAATCTAATTGTCTCTCTAATGATCGAATACAAACACGCTCACTCAGAAACTCACACACATACACAAATATGTAAACATGTTTTCAGCCAGTCGGGAGGCCCCAGAAAATAAGCTTCTTTTATTTTCAGCTCGTTAGTCGTGACCTTCACTGGACCTCTCGAACCACCAAAAAGGTCTCCTTTTCAAACTGCGATATCTCCATGAATAAACCATATTTTCGTACTCTTTCTTTTGCAACTGTATGTTGGAGGTCCAAATTTACCAAGTATGAAAAATCATTCAATTAAAACAGGCAGAAAAATATTGCAAATTCGAGATAAATATGCGGTTCTAATTAAATAAAGAAAAATGAAAATAAACTCTATATTTCAATGTCAATCGCTTTTGAGCCCCCAACACTTATAGATCATCTAAAGCGGAATCTATCGTACTTTTTGAAAATACCAGTACTTTTCAACCTAAGAGTCAGGATCCAGCAAAATATCAACCATGTTCAAATAAAAAATTCGTGAGACATGACGAAGTTGTGAACGATCGTAACCAGCCAATCATAGTCCGCGATAATAACGTTATGCCACCGGCGATTCAAGGGTCGCAGACTATGATTGGCTGGTTAGGATCGCATTCATAAACTAGTGCAGCAAAATCTGCACGCGAGATTTCGCGAGATGAAAAAATAAAACGTTCACGTTTTGAATAGAACGAGCGAGCGCTGCCGATAGACTGTTTTCCTTTTTTTCGCTCTCCCTCGCCCCTCTCTCACCTACACATACATCCACAAACACACAAGCACACGCACGAGCACTAACACGTGCTTCGAAATCATACAACATACCTCCCCGGTCTAATCGTCAAGCAGAAAAAAAGAACACGACCTATCATAGGTTCTAGGCCATTTTCAAGAACGCAGGATGCCTTGTGACATTTATGAAGCTTCATCGTGAGGCTTCAGACAAACGGCGAGTCCGTCATCATTTCCAGGGGTTCAACTTAAAGGGTTACTAAATTAGAAAAAAAGTTTCCACTAATCTATGTAAAATTGTCCACTAAAAACGAATTTCACATTCGTTTGCCGCAATGAAAAAAAAACCCCGCACGCCTCCAGTGACGTATGGGAAGTCAAAATTCCATAGATTGTACCGAAGACAACAATATACCATTTTCCTACTGTATTCACAACTTTCCCCCTAACTGCGTAGTAACGCGTTATTGCATTCACCTGTATCTTGTCATTCAGATTCAATGGATGGAATGCACTTTTAATCTATTAGTTGTTGCTACTCAGACAAACCTCGGACAGGCTTTGGGGGTCCCATTGGTAACGTATTTTTTGATGAATTCCATTTCTCTGGTGCATAACTTATGTCCTTTCATTGTTTATCATCCATCTCTCGATGCACCTACACCTATCCCGACATTCAACCCATTTAACCCGTTTAAAAAATACTCCTCCCTCTGGAGTTTGAAACCTTTAAAAACCCTTTATTTTTGTCAAAAAATACAACTGGATATTTTGACAAAGATGTAAAACATGACCTAATATGTAAACATTGGAAGTCATTTCCGTGTCATGGTTGAGTGAATACACTTTAAGAATCACAGAAAATAAAGAAATGGCAAAATGTACTGTTAAAACGGCATAAACAATTACCCTTCTGACTTTTGAAAAATCTACATTTTTTTGCCTTTAAAATTTACCCACTCATGCATGACTAATTAGGATTAATGTCATTTTCACACATAGGTTAGTCAATAAGTTAAGGAACAATCCTGCAAATTATTTTGCCCAAAACCGCTTCGATAAAAAGTTATGCTATTTTGCTTAGGGGGGGGGGGTACTTTTTTTTTGTTGTGTTTAGAAAACAAAACACGTGGTGAGTCCGCTAAGCAGGAGGCCTTGTCTTCCTTAACTTTTTAAGGGGAAAATATATGTGAATGTGTGGCTTACATAATTCACAGCGTGAATTGATTTTCGGATTCTAGGATGGCTCATAATAAGAAGTTGAAAACATCAAAAGATCTCTTCTTTTTCAAGAGTAATGAGAAAGGAGGACATGATGGCGAACAGCCGTCTACATCAAAATCGGATAATGTCGGAGAAAGGCCTGTTCATACGGAAGTTCAAAGTTCAAAATTGCAAAAGCTCCCTACCGTGGGACGGGGGACACCCCCTCCCACACCCTCCCCGGCTCGGTCGCTTCGCTCCCTCGCTCGGGCGCTTTCGCGCCTTCTCGAGCGTTGGCAGCCCAGTCATCACCCCAGGTGTACGAACCTGTCTACGCCACTGCTGACCAGTAAGGGCTAATTAGCCAAAGGGAATCGCTGACTCGCGCGCACCATAACGCGCCCCTGTGCCGAACAAGCTATCTTCACAGCGTACTCGCGTGACGTCACACTTTGAAGATGTGTTTTCTAGTATATAAGGCGCCACGGAGAAGCAAGCGGGCAGAGATATTGGAAGCAGTACAGTGAAGAGCCGAAGAGAGGACAATTCAGTTGGATAGATAAAGAAAATGGAAGCAGTGACAGCAAGACAACATGACAACAATAATGACTCTCTCCCAGGATCGCCGTTCAACTCGAATTGGCCTATCGACTACCGACATGACCGATCCACTCTCCCGCCAACAGCAGATCTTAGCGTGGGCCTGATCATGATGACCATAAGTAAGTGATCATCGTGTGTTTATGGCATATCGAAGTTTTGGGGCGGACGCTTAAAAAAAAAGAATAATGTATTAAGTTGCAACAGGGATGTGTTATGGAAGGTTATGAAGCAACTTCCTTTCTTTGAAACGATGCGTGTCACCGCCGAAAAATTATGTGGTCTCAGCATGTGCTTTTCAGGTGTTTTAACAATAACGAACAGGATTGCGTGGCAACGGTTTTTCAAAGAGAACAAAAGAAATGAAGAGTCTTATTTTGCTTGTCCACTTTTGTTGGATTGCATCAATAATTTTGTGAGGAAAAGAGATATCAGAAAACAAAAATAAACATTTTTTTCTAGTAAAATACCTCAGCTGCGCGCAAATGCACGCAAACTCTGTTAATGAAAATACACAGCTTAAGATATAATTTTGATAGTGGTTGAATACCACATTTCGGGAAAAACCCGGAAAGGGAAGAAATTTGTTAATTGTGTAAGTAAGACTATTATATTGTATCTCCGTTTGTGCATCATTCAACAATTAGTTAAAAAGAAAACCGAGTACAGGATCTGTAGTGGTGTTGCCCTTAACTTTCTTGAAAATTGTCCAAAAAATGTGATAAGAAACACAGCTTCGAGAGACAAAGCAGGGAATTAAATATATTTCTTTCCAAGTTGACGGCAGCTAAATGTCGGTGCTGCGCATGGGACATCAAAGCATTGTAGTGATTGGAATGCTTTGGAAATTCATTAGCACGCTTTAGCAGCCATACAGATGTTTGAATATATTATGCTCGAGTTGTTTCTCCTTCCTAACACATCCTTGGTTGCAACCACCGTAGTATTTTACTTGCTAACATAATGCTCGTGACCTGTCGTCATGCAACCCGTATGATATTGTAAATATTTTTAATGAAATGTAGTAAAGCATCCTTTCCTCAGTGGTATATGGATATACGCATATGAAGTTTGAATGATAGGGAAAGGAGAAACACACACACACGCACACACACGCACAAACACGCACACACACGCGAGCGCATACATGTACATGTACATATTGAGTAGTTTATACGTTGTACATTCAAACTTGCAGAACGTTTCTTGCACTTTTTTTTACAACTATTATACAACCTGAGCGGTTCAATAGGGGTCAATATGTCAATTATACAATGTAGTGTCATGGGCAAGTTCGAAATAATATGTTACATGTTTAGACTGGACACCGCCGTGTTTTCTAAATGTCAGGAATTTAACTGGTGGGACCAATATATTCACTGGTCGAGTACACTGCTGCACTACACTTACATACGTTGATGTATGCTCAATGGCATTCTCGACAAGATATATTATTCAAAACTTGTTAAGTAAAATCAGCATTTGAGGTAACAATCAACAAAATTAAGTTCCAACTTACATACGTAGAGGAGTTTAGGTGTTAGTGTATCTAGTTTCCCCTACATACTGTAACAACCGCTCGAGGAAAACAAAAAACGGTCTTAATGAGCATATATAATATACAGTTGAGGCCAAAAGTTTACATACACCCACGGAATTCAGTGAAATTTGTTATTTGTTCGCTTGCCAAACATCGTAAAATGTACTATGTCTTCCGAAATATAAATGCCACAATGGCGAATTTGGTATCAAATGTAAGAGCGTATTAAGTTCTTTCACATAACTGGGATGCTGTTGGGATTAAATTATATTTCAGGTGGAATTTTCTTCTAAGAAAAAAAGTAATATTCGTGCTAAATGTATTCTATTATTATTGTATTCTATTATATTATATTTTCAAACATCGTTTAATAGAAATATATAAATGTCAAATCTATGATTTATATTACATTTTCTTTCGTGATATGTCACCACTGAACAAAAAAAAGTGTAACATGACATGTTTGTGTTGAGAAGTATCTAGCACAAATGTGAAATGTTTTTGTCAAGGTTTTAATTTTAATTTGTCCTAAATATGAAGATTTTTTTGGGGAAAAATGACACCTCAATATTTTTCAGCTCCTGATGACAAAGCAATGTGATGAAGGGGCATGACATACTCATTTGTTTGATATCAAATTCGTCATGATAGCACAAATATTTTATAAGATACAGTTAATTTTATGTTTAAATTTCCTAAGTGTATGTAAACTTCTGGCCTTAAAGGGCATATACTGTACTGGGAAGGCAAAAAAGCCTTCAAAATGTAATTGTTTGCAATCTTCTTGCCAATGGTCTTAAATTCATGTATTGTCTATTTTAGAAGCTTCTTGAAAGTTATTTGCCCTCAAATGATCTACATTTGGAGTGATGAGTGATTAAACCACAAATCCTCAAAATGTTCGGGCCGAACATTTTGAGGATTTAATCATTAATCATTAATTACTCCATATGTGGATCATTTGAGGGCAAATAACTTTCAGCAAGCTTCTAAAATATGCAATACACGAATTTAAGACCATTGACAAGAAGATTGCTAACAATTACATTTTGAAGGCTTTTTTGCCTTCCCAGTACAGTATATGCCCTTTAACTGTATAATTATACTCACACATACACACACACATGTGCACACACACTACTATAATCGTATTGTGATTTACTCTTATTATATATGCAAAGCCTATCATGCATGCGTGTGACTGGATAGTTTGGTTATATAACGATCTTGGCGACAATTAAGGGCAGCTTCGTTTTGAAGGAGATGGAGGTGGTGGAGGTAGAGGCGATGCAAGAGAATGGGCTTGATTAGAGATGGAGGCAGTGACGGTGTGAAAGAGGTGGGAGTAAATAGGAGGAAGGAGAGACACACAGACATACATCAAGAGAGAATGAGAGAGTGCACAAAATAGACACAGAGAAAGATATAGGAAGATAGAGAAAGAGAGGTGTAACGGCAATAGAGAGGATGAGAAAGAGACAGAGAAAGTTATAGGAAGATAGAGAACGAGAAGGGTAACAGCACTAGAGGGGATGAGAGATCTCACCACCGTGCCCATCTGTATACGTTGTACAACAAAGTCGACCAGAAGTGCATGGGTATTTCACATGATACACAAATATCCAAATAGAGAATCTTAGATTACGGAGCTTTTCGATCTGTAGCTCATCAGGTCATCACGCAGATATGAACAAATTACAGGAAGAATCAATTATTTAGACTGAAAGCGGTGTCCCATTGTTACTTTGCAGTTTCGACACGTGTTGTGTTCTCTACGAATCACATGCTACCGTTAACAGTTAAGGATGTACTTCCCACCCCCACAAGAGTAATGTTGTTTACCTATTTCAGTGCCGATGCAATGCCGTGGGCCGTACATCCCAGCGGTTATCGGATCGCATCAAACAACATGTCCCATTGACTGTACGCAAACACTTCGTCGATCAATGCGCTCAACCAACACGTGCTTGCAAGTCAGATCTGACTGCAGGTAAACCTGTCCATACGAAATGTGACTCAGCCATTGGGCAGCATTTACTCGCTAACCCATTGTGTGCACAAAGTGGCCCAATTACTTCCCTGCGTACGATGTTATTGGGTCATATGCATAAAAAGATTATATTTGCCTTTCTGCTTGAATCCATATATCTGTTATGCATACGGATTCAAGGAAAATGCTTTCGTAAACAATTGCCACTTTTTTCTACTTAAGACCCAGTGTAATTGAGTCGCCGATGTGGTGACATTTAAAATAAAATATTCATGGATAGTATCTGCGGCTACGAGACTTTATCTTGCACGATCCTACAACAAAAATACATTTGAAATGGAGAAGGTCATAATATGAACCCTCTAAACGTCATTTTTCAGGTCCTTTATTCTAAGGGAAGTTCATAAAACGTAATGGTAGACAGACAGCATGGGACACACGATCTTTTACCTTTGTGTGCAACATAAACGGCTGCTCCGTGGGAAGTGTGTGCATGTAGTACGCAAAAAGGTAATCAGGTTTAATTTCCCTGATATTACACATTACTTGCGAAGAATCGTGAACCGGAGGGCTGAAGCGTGGCTGTCCGTCCCATTTCTGCATAAGTATCACACATATGTACCATAAAGTGTCTGGCAGTCAACGGGTTCAATCCTTGTGAAATGATGTCCCATGGTAGATGTAGGCCTAATGGCCTAATGGATAGCTCATAATAATTTGTGCTTATGGTGTATAACACATATCGTGTACACCAAGGACAATTTCGTGGCAGGTGCGTGTAGGCTAAATGCGAACTTAGACAATGGGCTTAATTATCGTGCAGAGGAGTAGGTGGGGGGGGGGGGGGGGGGGGTGTCACGCAACACCGGCGTTCGCGCGGCATTACATTCTTGTTGTTCTCGCCGGTGTTCTTGTCCTCGTTTGACAGCGCTACGAACAGTGGACATCCCTTTCAGTTGTAGTTTGCACAATATCCCTGTTTCAGATTTTAATTGTGACTATTATTCTACATCCCACAGTCATCATTGCCGTAATTGGCAACGTGGCCGTGATCGCCGTCTCCCTGCGAAAGCGAAATAAGCTGAAACCGGCAGATCTCCTGATAGTGAACCTCGCCGTGACAGATCTACTGGTGGCAGTCACATCGTACCCTTTCTTCATGGTCTCGAGCTTTCAACACCGGGTTAGTGTTCCAGGAAAAAAAATAAACACAAAAACTATTTGGTACTGTTGTTTAATTGACTTCCTTGCACCATGTATAATTGTTTTTGCTGTTCTTTATTCTAATTTTGTGTCCCAAAGCTTCGAATTCTTTTTCACCCTCTTTCTTTATTTATCTAGTCTCTAATCCTTTCCTTTAAATCCAATTACTGTAAATTTCTATGTGTTATATCCGTCGTCTTTTTAGTTTGTTTTCTCCTCTTTCATCTCCTTCCTCCTCTACCTCTTTTTCATCCGCATCTCCCCCTCCTTTCATCTCTCTCAATTTCAGTCCTTGTTGATTCATTATGATTATTATTTTATTCATCTCTTCCTTATTTTTTTATTTGTGTCTTTTTTTAGAGAGAGAGTAGGTCCATTCAATAACGGAACTAATTTGAAAGTGCGCCATGCACATAAAGATAATAACAAGATGTATTTAGAAAAAAAAAAACACATGCATCGGCATGAATTTACTATACGAAATATATAAACTACTGAAAATACAGCTGAGTGATTCAGCAAGGAAATGCAGTCTGTAAAATGCTACATTATGTATCCCCTCTCCACTCTGTACGCTGTCCCTCAGTTGACCAACTCCTGCAATTACATATGAGAACGTGCTTATGGATTATATACTTGTGGGTTTACAGAAAGGATAGGCCTACTGTATATTTATGTGTTAATTCTGCCTTTTGTCTCGAGATTGAAAGAGTGCCAAATTGTTTATGGTAGGAATATTTTTCTCCTGCTAGGAGTAAGACGGCTCTTTGTTACTGACTTTCTTAAACACGAGAACGCAATGGCCAAACACAATAATCCTTTCAACTGACTGTCTTTAGTCTTGTGAAATGAATGTGGCGAAGCAGAATAATCGGCCCCTGAAACTAATCTAGCAAATTTTGTATTCAGTGCATTTTTGTTTAGATATTACTCCAAGATATTGATTCAAAGACAGGGAAGCCTTCTAACACGTCAACAAATGACAACTGAGAAAAAAGTATGGAAAGTGGAAGATAATACTGTATTTTGACTTTTGTACCACTTGTATGGTACACAATGGCCCTTGTATTCTGAATTGATTATCTGACACACACACACATACACACACACATACACACACAAACACACACACATACTCATACACACACACACACACACACACACACACACATATTTAGGTCCAAGTTTGTGCAAAAGGGGAAATCTCATTTAATATACCAAAGATAATTGTAAGAATAATAATTTTTGAAATATCAAGAGACTTGCTTCTAAAAATGTTTACATCCTTTGACTTACTGGTGTGTACATTTAACCGTAATTCGAGTTGTTACCTTATTTCCAATTATCTTTCAAAAGTGTCAACATCTAATATGAGAAATCTGTATATATTTTTTTTTTTACATATTTTTGCCCCAATGGGCAAGTTTATTTACAAGAAATGAACACGTTTACAGAAGTCAAATCATATAGATTATTCAAACAAATACATTATTCAAACAAATGTTTCAACATACTCCATTTCAAAGTAAAATCTGTCATTTTCCCATTCATAACATAAATATAACATTCATCTAAATAATAAGTTTGTATTACCTTCTGAATCTTCTTAAAATCGGGTACAGTCTTGTTCAATCTCGAGAAGTATAATTGTTGTTTTACTAAAATGATAATACAATTTAAGGCATCATTTCGCTTTTCTTTATATCCAAACAAAATATTCTGTGGAGTAAATTTAAGAACAAACCTAGGAGATGATATCCACGTTTCTATTTTACTCCAAATATTTCTACTAAAATTACAGAAGTAAAAAAGGTGTTCAATTGTTTCCTTTACAGTATAACAAAATGTACAGTACTCGGTATTGGTGATCTTTAGTTTGAATAAAGTATCATTTAAAAACACAATTCTATTGAAAACTTTGTATTGGAAATACTTTATCCGAATGTTGGTTGTGAATCTGAAGATCATCCTATTAAATTCTGGTATTTTAGTGTGATCCAAAAGAATATTTGATTTTTTTTCCATTTTGTTGCAATGGTTTTGGCAGAATCTTTAATTCCTATCAAAAGTCTGTATATGCTTTTACATCCCTTTTTATCACGTATTATAGGAGAAATATAAGGTATAACAAATGGTTCACATATTCTATGAGCTAGGTTTTGAAATTTTTGATTAAACACACATCTTAGAGCCTGAGAAATTGAAAAATATTCCAGAACATTGACTTTTACACCGAACTTAGTTTCACATTCAGTTAAAGATATGATATTTCCTTCTCGGTCTATTAAATCATTAATAAATCGTATACCCTTTTCCTGCCAGTGTTTAAAATAAACAGACCTTCCATCTATTTGTATTCTACTATTTTTCCATAAAGGTTGCGCTAACCAATTTATATTTTCGGATTTTTTAAATATTAAAAATAGCATGGCAAAAAATTCTTTCCAAAAAGGATTACTAATCTTTTCCGATATATGTTATGAAAATATTCATCCCCATAAAAAAGGTGGAAAGGCTGTCCTAAAGAAAATCCTAACAGACATTCTACGTCATCACATTTTCTTAATAGAATTCTTCTTAACCATGTCAATTTTAATGCTTTATTAAAACAATCCACATCGATCATTTTCAATCCCCCTTCCCCGTATGAACCAAGTATTTGTTCCCTACTAATTTTATCTGGTTTTCCATTCCATACAAATTGAAAAAATTTTGCTTTAATATTTTTCATTAATTGAGCCGATGGACTAGGGATCGAAAGAAAAAGATGATTGAATTGTGGCAATAAAAGGGATTTAACTACTGTGATTCTACCCAAAGGTGTAATATTTCTCTTCGACCATGAAATCATCTGTCTTTTCAATTTATCAAAAATCCTATCGTAATTGAAGTCTGGGATCTTATTAATATTCACATGAAAATCTGTACCAAGATAGTGAAAATAAGTATCCTTTATCAAGTTTACTTCTACTTCATTGTCTAAAATTGTCTAAAATCTGTATATATGTTGTATTGCAGTGGGCTTTCGGGTCAGCTGGCTGCACCTGGTACGGTTTCTCTGGGGCCTTCTTCGGGGTGTGCAGCCTGGCCAGCCTGGTCGCTCTGGCCATCTTCAGGTACGCCAAGCTGTGCAGGGAGACCGGGGGTAAGGTCATTTTATTTCTTTTGACTCCATCCAATCACTCTCTACTTCATGCATGCGGAGTTTCCTCTTCGAATCAATCAATTTCGTTTTGAATGCACATTTTAAGCACGTGTTTCACACAGTGCATTTCTATATGTAACTCTATAGTTCGTCCTTTACCCTAGTAATCAATTCCAGATTCTCATCCTTACTCAGATTACACTGCCAAAATAAGCCTGGGTGTTTTAACATCCCTTCTCCTCTCTTGATACAACGACTAACTCTTCAAGACACTGTAAAACAGATTTAACACCGGCGGTGTAAAATTTAACACCGGCGGTGTAAAATTTGATCCAAAGCGTGCTCGATTTAACAATCTAACACCAAGATACATTCACAGTGACCATTATTTCTTGGTATTAGTTTATTACTTGCTTAGTCCCAAATGCAATGCTTGAGTAGTAAATTCCATATTTTTGGTTCAGAGGCGATAATTTGTGGTTGTCAAGCGTAGTACCACAAATCATAGTAAATACATGCGCCATCACCTCTTGACACGAGTATTCGTAAAGAGGACACATCGTCACGTACGCTTAGCATCATCATTAGCGTTATCATTTATGAGGATAATCACAATGGTCATGGTTATGATTAAGGTTAATGCACTGACAACTGAAGCCTGTCGAATCCACCTTTACGAGAACTTAACTGATCATGATAACTTACAAAAATATTACTGTCGGTGCAATTACCATGGGTAATGTCACTGGTTTATCCTAAATTAGGTTACCATGGGAACCAGTTGGCAAGGTCCATGGAATTTAGTAATTGATGTCGCAAAGATTAAAAAGGTAGAATTGATATTGTATTTGTACCCCCCCCCCCCCATTTCTTTTTGCAGGAATTTATTTTTCATTGTCCTTATAATGATCATCATTTTATTATCGTCATTACAAAGATCACTTCCAATCACGGCCGTTCATCGTGAAATGCCTCGTTGCCAGTTGGGTCTACTCCCTAATCGCCACCGTGCCGCCTCTAGTCGGATGGAGTAGGTAAGAGATCATATGGCCATGATGGCGCTTTATCCCCTTTTTCCAAACCTCTTTTTCCAAACCCTAATGGATGCAATTTAGCATAATTACAGTACTAACATAATGTTAGAGAGCAGTATTGTATCCAAGGCAATGTACTGTTGTGTTCTTTCTCTCGTTTTCTTAGATTTTGTTTTAAGAAATAAGGGGGGGGGGGGGGCTACCTTTAGCATTGTAAGGGGCTCATTTTGAAGAGGTTTTTTCTAGTAAATACACAGGTCTCCTCTTTTAACTCTTTAGGTACCACATGCATATTTTGTTTATTTTTTCACTACTAACAAGTACTACACGTAGATCCCATAGAGTTAAATGTTGTTTTTCACAGACAGGCATCTGATAGGCGTGGGGGAGGGGGTTGGGGGGAGGTGCCCAGGGGATACAATGCTACTTCCATTATCACATTGTTGTACTAAAACAAAAGTATTGTTATATATCCAGTCGGTTTTTCTTCTTCTTCATTATCCGAAGAACACAGATGCCCTAAATAGTGACTTACAGTAGCCATGTATCAACTGTAAATTTAGCAGGGAATTTAGATAAAATACTTGTAAGGTTGAATGAATATCAGTAATATTCTTCCAAGCTTTTATTAGCAGCTACAATTAGTTTGGAACCTAAAAAGGAAAGTCACTATTGCTAGAAAGGTTTCGTGAATTCCAATAATGTACAAAGAATAATAGCACAAGTAAAGAAAACCAGGCCTTTTAGCAACTTGCTTGGCTTAGCAAGATTACATGGATGGCAACAATTAAGCAAAAGCAAATATGCAAAATGGTATGCTTAGTAAGGTTTCATGAGTGTAAATAAAATAACCAAATAACAAACGTGAGGAGATTTAGGCCTTTTAGCTATTTGATCAGTTGATAGGCTTAGCAAGTCTTCATGCGTAGGGCCCATGACCACTATTTTTACGCCTTGTTTGCAGGTACGTGCCCGAACCCTACCGTCTATCCTGCACCCTCGACTTCCACGATACCAGCCCGAACGGGCTATCCTACACCATCTTTATCATGCTCGTTGCCTACGTGCTCCCGCTCGCCACCATCATCACTTGCTACGTCGCCATCGCGCGTCAGATGATCGCCAACAACCGCCGCATCAACGTCGGCAATAACGTCGGCCGCTTCGCGCTCGAGGTCCGCTTGTTGAAGGTACACACCCGGGCTACTGTTGATATTATTGATCCCTGTAACCTGAATTCTCAACAGTCGTTTAACGTACCGGGAGACCACTGCACACGACACGATGCAGTTGTTCGGGCCCATGACTGGAAATGTGACGTCACCTTCCTGCACAAATCCAATGACCGGGTCTTGCGATTGTGCCAGTCGCAGAGTCGTACGACTGATCAGACCGTGTTGTTCGCGGTGGCCTTAAAGGGCCAGTTCACCCTGAAAATAAGTTGGTTTCAATAAAAAGGAAACACATGAAAGAAACACAATAGTGACGGTTTGACGAAAATCCGTCAAAGAATAAGAGCTAGAGTTATGATCTTTTGAAATTTCAATTTTTTTGACGTCACGTGGGAGGTGCTCTCCCATTTGTTGTGTGCATTTTTTTTTCTCGATAAATTAATAAATGTTTGTTTTCTCAAAAAGATATGCATCCTTTTACCTGTGTATTTTATGCATCACTCGTAAAACGTTTTTACACACAAACCTGTACGAAAAAAAAATCATTCCGTTGTCCAAACTGCACAAGCTGGCTGCCACTCATGCATATTTATGCAAATAAAAGCACTATTATACAAATATTGACTGCTATGAGGGGCACAGTTAAAATTATAAGCCCAAGATGATGTCAAAACCATGACTATGCCCGAAGCGAAGCTGAGGGCATAGTCATGGTTTTGACATCACCGAGGGCCTATGATTTTAACTGTGCCCCGAATATCAAGCAGTCAATATTTGTTTTATAAACCGAATGTATAGATTCTTCTCATCGATTGGTTAAAAGATTTCCTGAACTGACAAGGCCTACAAGATAGCATGTAATAGGCATGTAAATCAACACTCATTGCGCGTACAGGGATTGCGCACACACGAGCGATATCGCGCGGTGTTGAGGTTGTCTTATTATTTTCCGGGCACAGTCGATTGCCATGCCCCGGGCACAGTTAATTTTGACGTCATCTTGTTAAAAACGGGGGCACAGCTATTTCGATGACTCTACTTTTAACCAATCAGATGAGAGGAATCTATGTATGAGGTATATAATTCCCGCTACGTTATGTTAATCAGGTACTATGCCCGCTGGGGTATGTTAATGAGGTTCTTTTGCTAGCATGGTTATATCTATTTCATGCATTTCAACCAATCAGGTAACAGGATTATATTGATGATGTATATAAATCTATGCTAGCAAAAGAAACTCATTAACATGCTCCAGCCGCCAATAGTACTTTTATTTGCATAAACAGTGGGCACAGTACCTGATTAACATAACATAGTGGGCAGTAGTACTTTAATTTGCACAAATATACATAATAAGTGGCAGCCAGCTTTTGCAGCTCGAGTCTCTATGGGACTGTAAGCTCAGTTGCGCGACCAGAGTAGAGTTCTGCTCTGGAGAAATTTTCGTTGTGAAATTTCTAATATCTATAGTAAGTTATCATTATTTTATTATGTATATAAAACAAATAGACACTGATCTAATATTCGGGACATGGTTAAACTATACTCCCGTGTTGATCTCAAAACAATACTATAATCCATAGGCCTAGTATATTATAGTATTGTATTGAGATCAGCTAGGGCCTTTAGTTTTAACTATGCCCTCAAGAGCAGTCTCTATTTGTATAATATGGCCTAAGTAAAAGGGGATCCTATAGTGCTATCGGATGTATTGAAATCCTTCAGTGCGTCAGCTTTCCTTTAACCTCTATCCTAATCATCGTGATTTTGATGATCACGAACAAAAATATCATCCTCCGGCCGCATATGACCTATATCGCCTCACTCCTTAACCTTCTTGTCACTTGTATTTACTCTACAGACGGCCTGCGCCATCACTATATCGTTCGTGGTCGCATGGACGCCCTACGCATTTCTCTCGATCTGGGTGATGTTCCAGGAGTTGAGCCGGATCCCTTCCGCCAGTATCGTCCTGCCCGCCATCTTCGCCAAGATGTCCGCCATCTACAACCCCATCATCTACCTCATCTTCAACAAGTCGTTTCGCCATGAGATCCGAGCGTTCCTCTGCTGCTGCGCGTGTCAGTGCTTCAATTGCACCATCAACATCGAGCTCAACTCGTATGCGCAGGAACAGTTCATGATGGTGCAGTCCAAGGACCGCCGAAGAAAAAGCGCGAATTTCCCGTCCAGCTCGCGGCCAACTACAATTTGTACTAATCCCGTGTCCTGGCTCAGTCGCAACTGGCGGCAAGAGCGTGACGCGCGGTTACGCGCCCGAACTCGCGTGGAAAACGTCAACGTGCGCTTCCATCAGAACCGGGCGACTCAAGCCGATCGCGTAGAGTTCAAATTCGCTTCCGCCGCGGGGGCAGACGGGCCGCAGCAGGAACTGTGTACTACCACGGGTAGACTCAAAGTTCGCGAGCCATCGAGTCACTTCAGCGCACCAGGAACTATTGAGCCACCGACGTCGAGCCAGTGCGTGATCCCCAGACCGGTTTCGGCAGGAGCGGGGTGTAACATCGCCTCAGCCATCACCGGAACGTCGAGCGATTGTGGCCGGCCACAAACGCACCAAGTGCAGGCCGACCTCCATGCTGAGTTTCTCAACCTCGAGTCTGCGGCGAGGAACGTATGCGTAATACTGGTCAAGCCCAATCTGGACTATGAGTTGTCCTCAGAATAGATGTATAGCCGAAGTAAGGTCTATGGTTCGGTTCTTGTGTGCCTTCCTTGCTGTACTGGTGAGATGTTTTTGAACAGTTTTTAAAGACTATATGATATATTATTATAGTGTGATGATTCTCAACTTATGCAAGACAAGGTTGCTCCAGAATATTTACTGTGCGTAAATTAAGAGTCTAGGAGCTGGGGCGTAGCTGGACCTTGCACGTTTATTTGAAAGCTTTCGGGTGAACATTACGCCTTCTTCAGTAAGTTATTTTAAGTGTTTTACCTTGCTTGGCGGTAGGTTGTTTGTGCTGTCGGTATGCTGGTTGTGGTGTGTGTGTGTGTAGTGTGTGTGTGTGTGTGTGTGTGTGTGATAATGGGCGTGCAGTGAAGTGCGGGTTGTTGACCTGTGACAGGGATGTTACTTTTAGTGTCATGACCTGTGCTTATGGAGGGCATCAGTTCAGTATATAAATAGTGTGATATAGTTTCCACACAAAAGGCGAGCAAACAAAAAGCATTGTGACGTCATGTTGGACACTGCTTTTTACAAAAAAAAATATCATTGACTTGGTTATGGTAAAAATCATGAATGGGGACTTAGATCAAGGGATCTCTTTAGTATAATGAATAGTGAACATTCTATCATACAATGCCTTTTGATATTTGTCGTACATATAATGCAGTATATTGTACAATAGATTGTACACTATTTATATAAAATATATGATTTAGCATGATTATGGTATTGTGCACACATACTTCAAATATACATACAATTTTACATGATTATGCATATCAGATATATGAATAATTTGACATGATTATGCACATCAGATATATGAATACTTTGACATGATTATGCACATCAGATATATGAATACTTTGTGACATGATTATGCACATCAGATATATCAATAATTTGACATGATTACGCACATCAGATATATGAATACTTTGACATGATTATGCGCATCAGATATATGAATACTTTGACATGATTATGCACATCAGATATATCAATAATTTGACATGATTATGCACATCAGATATATGAATAATGTTACATGATTATGCACATCAGATATATATATAATTTGACATGATTATGCACACCAAATATATGAATACACGTATTTTGACATGATTATGCACATCAGATATATAAATAGGTTGACATGATTATGATTGTACATATACATGAGATATATGTATCATTTGTCATTATTGTATTCGTACAGACACATGAAATATATCAATAAAAAAAGGTGTCTGATATGTTGGTGTGTGGATTTTATTATTGGTCAACATTGATCCCATCTGGCTGTAGGGTTTTGAGTTTGGGTATCCAGAAGGATTCTCGCTGGAGGATTGTTTGGCGGGATTTCTTATGAATCGATTCAATACCGGTGATTCGGACATTGTCTACTGAATGGGATGGAAGATTGAAATGTACTGTGCATGGTACGTATCTAGTGTTGTGATGTCGAGTGGACGATTTTTTTTTTCGGATCGTGTGTTGTTGAAGCGTGTGTATAGTGTGGTTTCTGTTTTGCTGACATATTGTTTGTTGCATTGAGTGCAGGTGATGAGATATATTACCCAAGTGGATTTGCATGTGATGTGTGAGGTTACGGGATATTCTTGCTTAGTCACTGTGCTTTTGAAATTGGAAGTAATTGTTATGTGCTTATGGATTATGCATCTTTGAGATGGACATTGGAAGAATCCATTGGGCATGAGTGCCCCGTGTTCGTTTTCGTTTTCGTTTTAGCGGGGGAACGGGTGTCCCGCTTTTACGAGCAGGTCCCGCAGTGTGCGTCCTCGTCCGTACCAAGTTGTTGCAGGTTTAGGGAAGACGGTTTTAGTTGTGTTTCCTTGTTGTAGGATGGGAAAGAGTTTTTTTCATTATGCCTAGGATTTTGGCAGTGGCGGGGGAGAAGGGAACTGTGCAGAAGACGGTGTCCTTGTCTTTCCTCAGAGTGTGGTTTGAATTTGAGTAGTTCCTCTTTGGGCTTTTCTTTAGCTCTTTTTATTTGTTGTCTAACATTGTCTGGTCGGTAATTTCGGTCTTCAAAGTTCTGTTGTAGCTGTTTGAGGTGGTGATCTTCACGGTCAGGTCTTGAGCAGATTCTTTGAATTCGTAGTGCTTGGCTGTATGGTATGCTTTTGAGGGAGTGGCTATATATATATATATATATATATATATATATATATATTATTATATATACATTTTTTGATCAATGTAAAACTTAAATCATTATTATTTGAGAAAAAAATAACCCAAACATATATGTTTTTGATTAAAATTTGTGCCGCATGGTGAGATCAATTGCGCTTATCAGTTAATTTCTTCTTTTTTTTTTTCAAGTGATGCATATCTTTGTTTTTTGTTTTTTGCTTCGTTTGTATTTGCTTGTATTAGTCTTTCTTTTTTGTGTTTTTTTTAAGTATGTATTTGTATGTACTTTGTGTACTCGGGTTCATCTAACTGTATGCCATTTAAATAATGGACTGTATACTTATGTGTTTTGAACCACATGTTAAAGGTTATCACACCTCACAAGCCATCGGCTTTCTGGTGATGCCTTCTATTCATTGTTCATAAAAGTTGTTTATTCTTGTTTGTTAAGTGAATAAAGAATTGAATTGAAAAATATTACATATTTCTTCAACTGCGTTATTGCTCACTGCAAAAACAGATTTTTAATTTTGTAAACAAAATCCCCTCACATATATATATATATATATATATATATGTATTTGGTTGCAGGTCTAGGAGAAATGATACATATGCTTTCCAGTATTACAAGTGTATCTACTTTTTCAACTGTTATTATCCACAGATAAAATGCAAATTCCAAAATGGTGCTTATTTCTCAAAGAACTATACATGTTCTTTGTTTGTATATTTGTAAACCATGTGTTATATGTCAAAGCAGTGCCCCCTGGTAGAACAGTGTTCAACCACTTAAGGGGCTACCCTGGGTAAATAATACCAATAAGTAAATATGATAAGTCACTCAACAGGTGTCCTTTGACCAAAGGGTACCTAAACCCCTACTCACAGTGTTGTATCACACCTGACGAAATGTTGCAGCGGCGCACGAAACGTCGTGATCGTTTTAGATTCCTTGTTGACCATGCATCGCGAGACAAACGATCACTAGTGATTACATCCGCAATGAGTCACATATTTAGCATTAAAGAAATATATTTGAACGCTAGACCAAAGTGTCCAGGACAAATATGACGAACGGCTGAAATTAGCCTAGATGATGTTTGTTGCTTCTCTGTTCTACACTGTAACACGACATTAATTCTTAATGCATGATGTGTGTATTCTGTTACCAGTATTTTAGCTGCAAATCCCGTCGAGCAACTAGCAGCATTCATTTTAGTACATGAAGGCTTTAAGGCCGGGGGGGGGGGGGGGGGGGTAGTAGTCATGATTTCTTTTCCGGAACTGCACATTTTTTTTGCGTCATACATTATTCGGTAGGGGTACAATCCTTCTGGCAGGCCGCCCTCTTGGGAGACAAGCAAAAAACAAAAAAACAAAAACAAAAAGGGAAAAAGGAAACGGAAAATGGTGGGTCCTCCGCCATAAATCCCCCCTTACTCATTACATATCAATAATAAACAGAAAATTTATGAATTAAAATATGAAAATATAAAAAATAGGGAGGGGGATCAATCCCAACCCCCCTCCCTTAATACGCGTCTGCACACACACACACAATTATACTGTACCATAAACGACTCATTCACGAGCGCACGTACACACACAAACACATACACACAGGAATCGAGCTTGAAAAATATGTGAATGCAGGAAAACTCTGTGACTCCTTGAGTTAGAGCGGAGCGAAAAGGTGAAGCAGGAAAATTAAATCTGATTGTGAGGAGAATAATGACAAAGTGCCTACATGAACAGGGAAGAAGGAAACCAGGACAACGTTCGAAGTACATGTATACGTTTTCGTGTGAAAGATTATACAAAGAAAGGTTTCTAACATTAGTAAGCAAAGCCCCACTAACTCCCCCTTGTAATAATTTTATGTGATATAACGATAAATACGTCATCAAATTTGTTAACACGCAAGAGGAAATGCCTTTAGATTGTGGTGAATAAGTCAGATAATCCATTGCAGAATTACATTTCCAAGTAACAGGCGATATCAATAACACCTATATGGTAAGTCCCACTGTCAGTATACAAAAATGTATACATTCACCACATCCTAAATGAAATAGTAAACGTAAAAAGCTTTGTATTACCAGGGAACGAAATTATTGGAATCGTCTTCCAAATGCAACAAAATAATTTTTACAGCCAAATTTATCAAAATCTAAAATTTATGAAATTCATGGCAGAATACACATATTATCAAATTGTGTTTTTATTTTGAGACTGCTCAAATATCATACTCTTCGTTTCTATTGTAATTTTTTTTATAGGTTTAGTCATGCAATTTATGTTTGATTGCATTGAATATTCCCTGACGCAAGGACGCACTGATTTTGAGTTTAAAAAATACTAGGAAGTTGAATTGTTTTTTTTTCTTCCAAAGTCAAAAACTTCAAAACAAATGCATTGACCTTATCCCTCAATAGGCAAACTAAATTTTTGGCTCCCAATGTGTTTTCTTTTTTGCATAGGCCACCAGAAATATTAATATAAAATATACAATTTTTCATTTACTCTTATATGGAGCGGAAAACATAGTAATGTCAATTGAAAACTAAAATTACAGGCGTTTGAGCGGAAGAGGGTTAAAAAACAATTGTATCGTTAGTTATTTCAGGTAGAGGTACTGCTTGGTCACAAAGATTGACTAAGCCTGAAAACAAGACTAACGGCAAATGCTCCTTTTTCATTGGAGCAATTGATATGATTATGATTAATTTTCTGTTTATAAATCTATCATTAGAGACAAAAAATGATTACAGTGAAGAATGTTTATTCATGATATTTTGGTCATATTAATAGTGGTTATGAAATAATTCATGTGGATGGAAAACACGATTACAGGCGAAGCTCTCACCGTAATTATCAGATCATCTACGATGAGATGTTTTTAAAGATATATTTCACTTGATAAATATAGTTGTTCATAATTTTATAATCGCAAATTCTATTCTACTTACTCTGAAATCAAAAGTAAAATAGAGGATCCAAAGTAACTTTCTTAAATTGTATTACCTCATGTTGGCCATTATGATGGCACGCAGATGTGTTATTGAATATTGGTCCTAAACAATGAAAATTACTAAGAACAATTCGTTCATAATGCCAATTGTGTTAGGCATATGTAAATGTATTCATGACATTGTGTTGGGGACATTATCAAAGCTCCATAGCTTCTTCGATATATTCATTTGTTGATATCAAATGTTCAAATTTAGGTTATTCACATTTTAAGATATATTGTAGAATCAAAGAGACACATGACAAATAATCGGTTTAATCGATTTTGATGCATGCATTTCATGTTCAGTAACTACATAAAGAATTTAGCATTCATTTTGCAAACGACCTTTACTTGTCGTTTTCTAGGAAGTGTCCAAACAAACAACACTGATAATGAAATAAATTTAAAATTACCATGAGTAGTTAGCTTTTAATTGTGCATGCACATGCATACGTGCGATTGTACATGTACGATACACGTGTGCAGGTGCATGTAGATTGGAAGAAAGCATAATACTTCAGGATACCATACAAAAAATACTCATTTAGTAGACCATACGCAACGCAAACTTGCACCATATGTCGGATATTTGTTTGATTCTATCATTTGTAAAATTCATGCATTTTTCATCCTATTCAACCTAATCAAGTTTTCCAACATTGTATAACATATGGTGTACGGGAGATCGTATAACTGAAGAACTTCAGCATGGCCTTTAGGTGTTTTGATAATTCCATATAATCTATACGGACTGCGTTATTATGGTGTTACAGGAACACCATACTGTATAACATATCAAACACTTATATCTAACCCCCCCCCCCCCCCCCTCCGGGCAAATATAATTGATAACATTTAACACATTACAACTGTGGTGTACCACAAAGTGTTATTTTTTAATGGTTGTCTTATCTAGTTACACGTGGATCCATTTATGAAACATATCTTTTCAGTATTACCATATCAGTTAAGAATCATATAAAAGCACAACTGCACTTGCATTGCGTCTACGAATCTGCAGTACATGTTTATTCTTTACCATAGAGCTATAATGTAGCTCTATGTTCTTTACACTGATGACACTCAGTTTATTCTCACTCTTATACGTCGATCGGTGATTGTCAAGATTATCGTACGTGTATCTAACGATCTCATGGACCACAAGGACCGCATGAATAGGATACCGCAGCCTATAGCTTTGACGACAAGCATAATCGTCTCGTTGTTGTTTTTCGGTCAAACAGGCCTACCGGTGCCTCTTTACACACCGGCGCCACAAGGCACCGTGCGGGTCGACAACTGCCATATCCCCGAAATGCATCATGGTAAGAAAGAACGCAAAATTGCACCTCTCCTTCAAAGGTCACTGTGCTGTAGCTTGGTGGTGGTTGACCATGTCTCGAATCTATCGGGATAGTCCCTTAGTCCTTGCTCGTCTCCACGTTGGTCGCATTTCATTTCTGTTTCATCAGCGCGGGCAGAAGGTAATCCGGTATGGATCCCACCCGAAGGACCAGGGTGCGGGGTGAGCATCAGATGTCGGACAACGGAATCCTGTGGCACGATATGCATGCATGATAGGGAAGGTTGTTGAACACGATTAACGCTCTCACTACCAAGCAAGGAGAACCCCATAGACTTATTATACATTTTATGTACCTTTGGTACTAAAAGGGCCAACTGATAATCATTATTTTGAACTATCGATATATCGGTTGATTAGAGCAGGTTCACGTTACTTTACATGTGATATCCGGAGATATTCAGATTTAAACAATACAGACACAAGTCATAAATTCTGTAAAGATTCATGAATGAAACATGCAATTCGCTTCCATAAATACGCATAAAACCCAATCATTTTTGTACAGCACATATCACGTGAGCATACTTGCATGTCACAGGTCTATACGCTTTGTGATTTCCCTAGCGTATTCAGCGCCAGAAGCTACTAGAAGTTGATTTCATGAAATCAGTAATAACTGCTGCCAGATACTCATTTCCTACCCCTGGGTTGAATAGGAAAAACTGATCAAAACACCTTGTTCCAGGTTAATCACGTTGATGAATTATACTCTGTGACGACGAAAATACAGAGTTTATCATTTGAAGTCATTGAATTTATAAGAACAGGAAATTCGTCAGATTCTTATTAAAATGATAATATACATTGCTGGTATTATGTAGGTTATTTTTATGTTATGCTATTATATATGTCATGTATGTTGTGAAGTTTGTCTCTATGATATATGTATACAGTATAGAATGATGTAACACGAAGTTATGTCATTATGTATGTTATGAAGTTTGTCTCTATTGTATATGTATACATTATAGAATGACCATGGTAACATGTATCAGATATAAGGCTTCGGGCTTTGACGTAAGAGATAATTTCTTAGGTAGGGTTGCCCTCTTTGCTTTTATATTTCACGTACAACCTTGAGTATGTTACAGTTTAAAAAAAAACCAATCATGTACAAAAACGATCTGTAATTGTGGGTTATGCAGTATCATTTCGTCCTCTTAAACAGTTGCATTTTTAGGAATGAGATTTATCACAAAGATGCCCCCAACTAGGAAGACAATCGCAATTGGCATATTGTCGCTAATGAGTGGCCAGGACTATCAATATTTATGATACGATATGTATTTCCATAAAGACATTTTTGTGTTTAACATGGGGCAGTCGCTGTAGACAGTTTGATGAGTGTACCCATGTATTTATCTAGCATGTCTAGGGGCAATGATATAAAATTCTACAAAGAAAATCCCTTACCTTCTCCGGCAATAGTGTCCGTGTCTGAGCAACGATTACTTTCATCTCCTGCATTCAAATCGTGTGCGACTGCAGATGAGACACATTTAAACACAGAATAGAAAACATTGTCATATTGTTTTTATATTCATTGACACAATTAAACATAAACATTGTCCTAAAACTGGAACATACATGTATTTTACCTTTACAAGAAATAACTTTCTTCTGGATTTGAGTTAATGTCGATCAAATGGGAAAAAAGGTGTTATCATTTTATTGAAGTTTTTCGGTCGATGGACACTCTGGTGACGTCAGGCAGTCATCGAAGGGGCTCTCCTACTTAATTTGATCAAAATCTTATTTTCTCTTTCGTTTTTGACAGGGAAATGATCGAAAATGTAATGTACTGCATGGAAGCTTTCCGTCGATACCTTAATCCATCAAAATTAAAAAGAAAATGTGTCAATGTCTACTTAAAAGGTTACTGAATTAGAAAAATAAGTTCACACTAATCTATGAACAATAAGCCAGTTCGTAATTACAATTTGCGCATGAGCAGATGAAGGTCATAGTGACCAAACCAGCTTGTTGGTTTTTAAATCACTGAGATAAGCATCATCATTAATAAGTTATTTTAGAATATGCTTGTTATCCAATTTATAAAAGAACACCAAGGTGTTCAATCATGGGGTATTTGACAACAGGCCAAACGACAACAATTAGTTTACAATAAACAATGTAATAGAAGCTTTCCCAATTGTTCACAGACCGTAGCCTACTATTCTTGTCACCTGTTTTGAGATGGTTCCTTTATTAGAGGTTGAATATCGCAAATTGCTATGTCGGGTAAGCACATTACGTAACATCTCCTTTTGAAATGATATATTAATCAACTGCTTATCCTAAAGGGAAAGGTCATAGTGACCAAACTTGCTCCAGAGCTAACTACGAACTGGTGTATTATCCACTAAAAACGAATTTCATCTTCGTTTGCCGCAATAAAGTAGCATTTTGACGAAAATTTGAAGAAAAAAAACGCACGCCGCCAGTGGCGTCAGAGGAGTCAAATACCATTAAAGACTCCGCTGTTTGTACGGAAGTCAACAATAGACCATTTTCTTAATGTATTCACAACTTTCCCCCTAACTACGTAGTAACGCGTTACGTTATTGCATTCACCTGTATCTTGTCATTCAGATTCAATGGATGGAATGCACTTTTAATCTATTAGTTGTTGCTACTCGACAAACCTCGGACAAGCTTTGGGGTTCCCATTGGTAACGTATTGTTTGAACGGCGTGAATGAAATATTTTATTCACGCCGTTGGCATTTATGGTATTTTGACTTCTCTGACGTCACTGGAGGCGTGCGGGTTTTTTTTTCAAATTCTCGTCAAAACGAGACGTTACTGCGGAAAATGAATGTGAAATTCGTTTTTAGTGGATAATTTTACATAGATAAGTGGGAACTTATTTTTCTGATTTAGTAACCTTTTCCATTCCGCATTGCCTAAACACTAAATGTGCGCGCATTGCTGATACCACATTCACTAGTCCTTGCTTGTGATAATTGAAAAGCCGAGTTCCGAGAGGTGGGAGTAGGCCTACTATTTTTTAAAACTATTTTTAATCTAAATTTTAATCTTAGGGCCTTCTACTTGGTAAAGACTGCAACTGTTATTAGAAGAGCTGAAACAAGTCAAATAATACATATTGTTCTCTATTGCCGGCCTTCTGGACAAATCAAAGAAATAAAACATGTTTTCCTCTACAGTTATAAAAGAAGATTGAGCGTTATATGGGGAAAAAGTTTTGTAGGGTTATCTAATCCGTTGCAATTTAAGAGAATTCACCTTTTCTTTTCATTGTCCGTGCTTTTAAATCGAATTCCAATGGCTTAAACGTTATTTTTGTTTGACGTAGGGTATTGTTTTTGTTTTGAATTTGTAAACAACGTAGGCTGCCTGTATCATCGGATTTTTTAAATTTAGAACAGAACAATAAACACACGTGGTGACACACGCGAGCAGTATTACCGCACAATCCATTGTCGTCACACGCTGGGAGATCTAGGGGGCACTTGCTGCACGCTGGGCCGCTGATGTAGGGCTTCGAGCCTGGGTAGTTTCCGCTGGCGAATGAGATGAGGAGAAAGGTGGGTGTGATTGTATGAGGTTATTTTGTCAAGAGGAAAGCCCTGGGACCAAAACAACTGGGCTTCATGACGGAGGAAAGTCACGTAACGGCAGTAGAATTTAAGGTGAAGGGCATCTTTGGGGAGGGAGCGGATGTGTGCTGTATTATGCAAACGGCACACTTCCCCTCTCCTTCTCTCCCTTCTTCTCTCTCAAACATACACTTGCATACCGACCCAACACACAAGCCGAATCGAGAGTGCAGTCAGCGAAAAGCTAGTCACCATGTACGTCGATATTGTGATGAAGCCAATCAGCTGAGATGCAGAGTCATGAAAATCTCACGCATAAATTTGTTTTGAACTTAATTGGCATCTCTGGTTCAGTCGTGCGATGATAGCAAGCACAGACAGTAATCATTATGCTGGTGATTCTAATAGATGCATGGCCACCAACATACAAAACATTTTTGCCACCATTCATGAGATGTTCCTTTCTTGCTCAAATTAAACGACTGGGTCATGCCATTTAGCCAGTCACAAAGCCGTATGATTGTTGTCTTCGGTAGACTTTAGTCTGGAGTCTATTGCACAAAACAATTTCCAAACCCATTTCTAACTTATAATCTAACATGTGGACCACGACCACTGACCAAGACTTTGTAATTATGGCACGAATTAAACAACTGTGTAAATATATTTTTTAATTATTTGCCTTACTGGAATGTTTCTTGTTGGTATTGTTGATGTGACTGATGATGATTTTGTACTACACATTTCATGTTTTATATTTTTTCCACATATAGCACATAAGTAATTTGTATGATATATATCAAGCTAGTTATAAAGGGCAAGGGCTTTCTGTTTCTGTGGTAATTCCAGTTAGAAAGGAAACCTTATAGGTATATCCGTAGGAACAATAGCATTCTTAATCCTACAGGTGAATCTAGCTGAATTATACCTGCGGCAGACTACTGATATAATCAGTCAGAATGAATGAGAATCTTGGGATGCGATCAGTATTAACTGTCGTGTATGATGGTAAGCAGTAGATGCAGGTTCAAATCCCATGGTTTTTTTTTTAATTGATTTACAGGATGGAGCACGCTAAATATCCTAGCTACTGGGTGTACGCCTTCTCAAACATTTATTAAGAGTCAAAATTGTCTTGTGAGAGAGTAGATGATTATGAAAAGAGAGAAATGAGGTGATAAAAAGAAATAAAGATAAATATTGGAAATATAAGAAGAGGGGAGAGAGATGGTTGGTATAAGGAGAAGGTAGAGAGCAAAAAGGGGAGGTAAAGAGATATTGATAATAACATGAGTGTATGAGAGATTCAGAAAGATCAAGAGAGGAAGTGAAAAAAGTGGAGAACACAATTAAGAGCCAGTTTGGCCTAGATGTGGGTACTATAATTCTTAAATAATGTCTTTACTTTCTTTCTCCTCATCTTTTTCTCCTTCCCTCTTTATTGCTCACACACACTATCTCTTCATCTATCCATCCCTTGCACCATTCACGTACGCTTCTTGGCATATACACACGCATCAAACAACTCGCAACACATTACATGAAAACAAGCATATGGGACTGCGTACGTACTGTGAGATGGTAGGGGGAAAAGTGTGATCTTGACCCGATTAAACACGAATCACACCCAAAATGTACACTTTTAGCTAGATATATGAATTTCCCATTCAAATGTGGTTAAATTAGCTGGCTCAAAGATTTTTTTTGTAGAACATTTTTTTCTCGATTTTTTTTTGGCACGTTTGAGGGTAATTTTTATCCTTTCAAAGACTTCAAAATTGTGCAAAAAGCAGATAGCATGCTAATTTTAACTTTTCTTTTTATATGGTATCAATTTTGTAAGAAATGGATAACATTTGCTCGAGTTACACTAGTTTATAAAACACGCCTACATTGCCCGTCACAGTTCTCGTCAAGGTCATCGCCAAAGCAAGTTGAATGAAAGGAAAGACTTTTTGCGGCACTGCCGATTGACTGCATACGCACGAACACTCGTACTATGCTCAAATTTATCCCTACCCCCCCCCCCGCCCCCCCCCCCCTCTCTCTCTCTCTGGTGATTTGCCATTTGGTCTAATCCCAGTTGGTTCACTCAATATTACCATCACATGCTAATATGTATGGGTTTGGGTTAGGGTAGGGGGTCTGGATAAGGGTCAACGGTTGAGGTTATGGTGTAAATTAGAGTTGTTGATAAGTTAACCAAGTATTTTAATCTAAAATGGTATTTGAAGGGGTTCCTTGTACATGAAATGGTGAGTGGACCAACTGGGATTGGACCAAATGGCAAAACCCCCTCTCTCTTTCTTGGCCCCCACACAAATACACATACCCCTCTCTTCTCTCGCCGCTCTGTCTATAATATTTTTATATCCATGTTACAGACACACCAACGGACATAATTTTATACACACACATATACACAAACAAAGACAAACACACACACACACACACACACACACACACATGTGAACGTACCCTTCACCGTAGTTACAGACAAGGATGGTTACAGGAGACCATGGTAGGTTCTTTGTGACGTCACACTCTGCCATGGCACACCCTACATGTGATGTCTCAGCCCACACCATCTGGAAAAGCATTGCAAATAATAAATTATTAGCCATCTAACGTGTTCAGATTTATGCACAGTACCGAAAAGAAATAAAACAGTTTAAAGGGGTACATATACTCCCTTCAAAGAGCAAATAGTTTGGCTTTCAAATTGAAAATGTGTTTGTTTTTAAAGGAATGTACGTACCATTGTTAACAAACACGATGTTGATCTATCATTTTTGAAGAGCAAAAGTGAGATAAAGGAAAGAGCTATCATTTAATGTTTGTTTTGACTTAAAAACAGCTTCCTTTAATGAAATGACAAAAATTGGATTCACCTTGTACAGATATGTTGCTCTTTCATGATGTTCAAGATTTGATGTCAGAAGGGACAGTCCATACCAACATTCACGTATTTGAAGTGTCTGGTAGAAAATGGGTAAGTGGGTGCTGAGATTGAAGATGTCAATAAGCAAGTTCATAGTTGCAATGTGCGCATGAGCAGATTAGTAATGGTGCGAATGACCTCGGGCCAATTGTACCGCTCACAGAGTAAAATGGAAATTCCATAGATAGTGGACCAATTTTATACCCTCTATAATGGAGATATGACAAGAGCGATTCAGCTCTGAGAAGGTAGTGAAAGAACATTCCACCATGTGCACCTGCTTCTATTGTTGGTATGGGCACGCTGTAAAATAACACATCTACACAGCTTCATGATCAAATCCCTTGTCGTTCTTGATTCAGTGGAGTGTTCGACACGATGTAACTATGAACTACCTTATTGCTATGAGACGAGAAAGGTGTAGACCAAATTGGCAGAAAGCCGCCGAAGCTGACCTGTGTATAGTGGCCGCAAATATCACCGCTGCAGGAGTCCGCGTCGTAGTCGTAACTCTCCCCCTCGCCGTACCAGTCCGAGATCATTCCGTAGTGGTCCCAGCCCGTGCCCGACCCCGCCCAGATGTTTTGACCCACCCAAGAGTAAGGGGCGGTGTAGCGCTCGTCCTGTCCATGGCCGTAGATGCACCTGTCCGACCACGCCCGGGCCATATCCGCTAGACGGTCGTCCCACTGCTGCAGGATAGATAATGATAATTAAATTAAACGAGATTTAAATGAAATTTAATATTGAAGTTTAATTGTTATTCTACGAAGTATAAGCCTAATATGAGGAATCATGTCTGGGTTGTACACCTGTCTCCGATCGGAAATACCACACATTCAAAGTCTATGGGACTTCATTCATATGCAAAAAAGTGTCCTCCGCGCCAAATAGTATAAGAAGCCCACTCAAAGCCACATTCATCAGTATTCAAAGACAACAGGCTCATTCAATCAAGCAAGAATAGGGTGGGAAAAGATTACGAAGTCAATCATTGTATCATCATACTGACAGCACAAACATCAGGGAGGGACATGATTCCTCATATTAGGCTTATACTTCGTAGAATAACAATTAAACTTCAATATTAAATTTCATTTAAATCTCGTTTAATTTAATTATTCTACTTCGTAACGCCTAATTTATTCGGAATCATGTCTGGGATTTCAAAGCAACTATTGAATGAGACTGAACAACAGAAGAAAAGGGGCAACAGTTAAGTAAGGTTGTTCCCGTCTTTATTCTTTAGCGGGCTTAACATGCCCTAAGATCAACAACAAACAAAATAAAATATTGCACGTTCGTTTTACTCGTGTGCTTGCTACAAACAACTCCAATTTCCTGTGAACATTTTCCACTGAAAAAACATGGTATATAAAAAAAAGGAGAGAAAAATTGCCATAATCATGCAATAAACATAAGCTGCTCTTCTTGTCAGACTTATCAAATTATTGGAGTTCGAAAAATTCAATAACAGTTATTGAAGTGATTCAATATCGAATGACTCTTTCGTCAAATTCAATGGTTTGTTGTAGAAATTTGCGAAAGTTCTTACAGAATTCCATCTAGCAGTTGCCAGAATAGTGTCAATAGATGTACCATTCCGAAAAGCTGCACTGGTTGATGCAGCACGAGTACTATGTCCCTTGAATAGCGATGTGTCGATTCCGGCTAGATGAAGGACCTTCTTCAGCCATCGGCTCACAGTTTGTGGTGAAACATTACGATGAGGACGATTAATGGACACGAAAAGGTATCGAACATCATGTCTACAATGCGATGTCCTTATCGGATATCCGCGTAGAACTTGGAGAACGCATATCCGTTCGTCCTCTGGATAGGCTGGTAGCTGTATGACCGGAGCCGGTTGACTAGGTTTGCTGGTTTTAATCAGATGATTGATGTAAAAGGAAACTGAAGAATTTGACACAATAGAGTCTTTCGTAACAATGTGAGCGATTGTATGTGATCGTCTGCCAGAGATGGGGGCAATGAGCATAACAAGTTTAAGAGTTAGCGTCTCAAAAGAAATTTTGTCATTTGGAGTAAATGTTCGAAGATGATCTAGGACGACTTTTACGTCCCATGTACAAGTATATCTAGGCTGAGGAGGTCTCAGGTGGAATACACCTTTCATAAAGCGTGACACCAACGGGTGGGAACCGACCGCATGACCTTCACACGGAAGGAGAAAAGACGATAATGAACTGCGCAAAATATTCAAAGTACTATAAGCTGAACCAGATTCGTATTCTTCAGCTAAAAAGTTCAAAACAAGTTTCATATCCGAGAAAAAGGGATCAATTTCCCTTTGAGCACAGAAAAGGAGCCACTCTTTAATGGCTGAGTTGTAGCTCTTTTGTGTAGACTTTCTCCATGAATGGGCGATGATGTCGGCAGCTTGCTGCGAAATTCCTCTGTCTTGCAATCGTTGCCGGATAAGTGACATGCCAGTAATTTCATGCTGTGACTCAGAGGGTGTTCCCTGTCGGAAGAGGGAAGAGAAAGTATACCGTTTGTTGAAGGCAGAATTAAAGGAAAATCAACAAGCATATTCAACATTCGGGGATACCACGTCTGTGTCTTCCACAATGGAACTATTAATATGGCCTCTGCCTCATCTTGAGATAGTTTCTGTAATATTCGATTGATCAAACAAAAAGGGGGGAAAATGTAACTGCGAAGCATGCCCCAATCGAGACAAAAGGCATCGGTTGCCATGGCATCAGGATCTGGCAACCATGACACGAACGGAGTCATGCGTTTGTTTAAGCGTGATGCAAATAAGTCTACATCTGGGGAAAAGAACAATGTAGTCAATGAATGGAATACCGATGCTTCAAGCATCCATTCCGTGTTTGTATTGAATTGGCGTGAATAATTATCAGCAATTGAATTCTGTTTCCCGGGAATGTGTTGAGCTGTTATCCATATATTCCTACTTAAGCACCACAGCCATATTTTCCGGGAGAAAGAATGCAAGTCAGACGAATGACATGTTCCAAACTTGTTAATACAAGAAACAACAGAAGTATTATCAGATCTTAAACGGATGTATTTTTCGCGGGTACTTTGACATAAAGCTTTAAGAGCGAAAAGAACCGCGAGCAATTCGAGAACATTGATATGGTAATTCTTCTCATGTCTGTCCCATTGACCTTGCGTCATGGAGTTGTAAGTGGGACAGTAAGCACCCCACCCCATAAGTGATGCATCAGTTTCAAGCTCTAAATCAAAATCTCTCCGAATAGGAGAGGAAGAATTGGAGGCATTGCTCGCCCACCATTTAAGAGCGTACTTTGCTCTAACTGATAGAAACATAAATGACTCATAATTCCCATCATTACAACGTAAAGCATTGTTTTTCTCAATTTCTAGGTCTCTTCTAAAGAGAGCTCCGTATGGTACAGATATTTCAGCCGCGAGCATCATTCCTATTACACGCGACACTTCGCGAATTTCAATCCTGTCTTTTACCGCCAGAACATTACATGCCGAAACAATAGCCTCACATTTCTTTTGTGGCATGGTAACGGTCATGAGTTGCGAGTCGATTTCAAAACCTAGAAATTCGACTCTTGTGCAAGGTTTGCAGACAGACTTTTCTCTGTTGATGATAAAACCCATAGATTCGAATAGTTTGATTCGTTCTGTAACATTGTGATTGCAGTCTTCATAACTCCGTCCAATTAACAAGGCATCATCAATATAATTGCATGATACGTGACCAAAGTTACGGAGAGTAGCGATAAGAGGCTTAAGTACTTTTGTAAAAACTCGTGGAGCACAGGTCAGGCCAAAAGGTAAAACTCGAAATTGAAACAATTTACCCATCCACTGGAAACTAATATATTTGCGGTGTTCTTGCGCAATAGGTATTGCGAAATAAGCATCTTTCAGGTCGATGCAAGCGAAGAAACAATTCGGTTCAATTAACAGGAGAGCAGATTGAAAAGTTTCCATCTTAAAATGATGATATGAAACGAACTTGTTTAGACTCTTCAGATTAATAACAGGTCTGATAGTACCATCTTTCTTTGGAGTGATAAATAATGTAGAAATAAATTCTCCTTTTTCATGAAGGCAAGGTTCAATAGCTTTCTTGATTTGGAGTTTAGCGACCTCGAGATTGATAAGTTCAGTTTCTGGAGGTGAAAAAGCTATTTCGTTTGGAACGAAAGATTGAACCGGTAAAGATTCGAATTCAATGTGGTAATGCTGAATAGTATCTAAGACCCATGGGTCAGATGTTAAGCGTTTCCAGTGGATGGCGAAGTTTGCCAATCTGCCTCCAACACAAGGAAGTTGGGAAGGGCCAGATACCAGCTTACTTACATCTTTTACTTGTACAACTTCTGGTTGTCTCTGCGCCCGCGTTGTCCCGTGGACCAAACGTTGTTGTTCCGGGGGCCCCTGTATCTGCTCTGTTGTCCGTTTGGGGGACGGAAGTCAGATTGATCTCTTCGATTCTGGTACTTGAGGCCCTGAGTATACGGGACGAAGCGTTTCGAAGAAAAACCTCCCCTAGAGCCGGATCTGGATCCGCGCTTCGAAGGCTGGAAATGAAGGGATCGAGTCCCGAGGCCCAACCTTTGCGTCTCCCGCAATTCTTTGCACTTTTGGGGTAGATTGTCCCCGAAGAGAAGGCTAGAAGCTTCTTTGTCAACATCAACAGCGCAAAGAGGTCTGAAAGTAGCGCTGAGCTCAGGCCGGATGAGTTCCCTGCGCTTGATGTTTAGCTCAACATTAGCCGAGCCAAGGAAGGCAATGCCGTCGAGGATAAGCTTCGCAAGCTCTTGGCGAGACATATCTAAGGCGGTAGGCGTCAGCAGCTGGTTGGCTGCTTGGAGTAGCGGAGTAGCGGCCGCCAAGAAAAGTTGTTGAGCCTTTTGCAACTTTGCGTCAACGACTTTCGTTTCAGTCTTCAAAATCTGCCATATCTCGGGGTTGACCCGGCACTGGACGATTGACGTGCAATTGGCTGGCCTAGGATAAGCCTCAAACTTATCCTTGAGAGCGCTCTCTTTGAGCTTAACCCGTAGAAGTTTGTTGGCAACAGCAGCAAGATTTTCGTTGACTGGACTGCCGACCAGCTCGGCCTGACAGCCTATCAGCTCGTTAAACTCCCCGAGCACGCCGGTCTGGGTTCCGTCCTCATTGCAGAGCAAGTTCACTTCTGCAAGCAAGTCGTCACCCTCGAGGGAGCCATCGATCGGGGTAGGCTGGGGAGGCATCAGCGAGAGCACCGATGACTGTAGAGTGGATACAGCATCAGCTAACTCCATAACGGTAGCTTGATTTGCGGGGGGTGTGCCCGCAGGAACAGAGGAGGAGGAGTCGCCTCTTTCCCTCTCAGGGGTGGGGGGTGCGCCCAAAGCAGCAGGGATACTGTGTCTGTGTTTTGTAGACTGAACGGGGGTAGCGCCCGTCAGCGAAAAAGCAGGGGTAGCACCTGCATTAGACGATATTCCGGGGCTACAAGCGGGGGGTGCGCCCGCTGTAGCAGGGGCCTTGCGACGGACTTTGGAGGTCTGCTTAATAGGCTGAGCGGCGGGAAAGCCCGACAGTGGGAAAGCAGAGAGATCCTTACGACTAGTGTTGCTGGAAGGCAAAAGCTGTTCGTCAGCTAAAGGAGAGCAAGGTTGGAGCAACTTCTGCAGCTCATTATCCAGATCCGTCATAATGCCGTTGTAGTTAGTGTGTAGCTTGTAGAAAGGTGATGGACGATTGTCCGCGTCGTTCGTAGTAGATAACCAATCGGCCACAAAAATGTACACTGATGAATGTGGCTTTGAGTGGGCTTCTTATACTATTTGGCGCGGAGGACACTTTTTTGCATATGAATGAAGTCCCATAGACTTTGAATGTGTGGTATTTCCGATCGGAGACAGGTGTACAACCCAGACATGATTCCGAATAAATTAGGCGTTACGAAGTAGAATTTCCATTTAAAGGGTTACTAAATTAGAAATTCCATAGATTGTACGGAAGTCATCAATAGACCATTTTCGTAATGTATTCACAACTTTCCCCCTAACTGCGTAGTAACGCGTTATTGCATTCACCTGTATCTTGTCATTCAGATTCAATGGATGGAATGCACTTTGAATCTATTAGTTGTTACTACTCCGATAAACCTTGGACAAGCTTTGGGGTTCCCATTGGTAACGTATTGTTTGAATTGCGTGAATAAAACTTTTGTTTACGCTGTTGGCATTTATGGCATTTCGACTTTTCATACGTCACTGGAGGCTTGCGGTTTTTTTCAAATTGTCGTCGAAATGAGACTTTATTGCGGCAAACGAATGTGAAATTCGTTCTTAATGGATAATTTTACATAGATTAGTGGGAACTTATTTTTCTAATTTAGTTACCCATTAACCTTCACATTACCAGGCCTCAATGAGCCCATTAGCTTATCACACATCGTCATGCCAATGGTAATGAGAGAGTTAACTCTTGTTACTCAATGGTATACATGGTAAAGGTGATAGTGAAAATGAATGTGGGCCGAAGTCATGGCATAATCGTTACGATGTCATCATAGATTCCTGATTTCGTTTTTCATTCTCCGATGATTCTTTGCTGGTATCTGGAAAGGACTGGTCATGGCAGAGTGGCACTGAAGTTAATACAGGTTCGGAAAACGTCTGTTCTATAATTACACATATTATTTCGTCTGTCTTCCCTCTGACTCCCAAAACAAACAAATAACACAATAATACACTTCAATTATTGTGGGATAGCCTGACAACGACTACTGGAAGCCGGCCTTTTATTATGTATGAATGTTTAACAAACATTTCTTCTCGTTTCCTTCAGGAAACCGGACCGAGCGTGTTCCAGGATAAAAAAAAAAAAACAGAGATAAAACTCGACGAGAATAAAAACTCTGGAAAACCTTAGTAAACACAGTCATGTCATAACATAACACAACACACTTTCATTGCAAATAAAAGTTGTCTCGTTGAAAGTTCAAGCTAGAATGATTCAATTACGTACTAATTGATGCTACGTACCCCCGTACCGTAGAATTAGCTCGCACACCTGTACGAGCTGTCTATGCAAATTACATTCCACCGGGGCAATGGCCCCGTAACCAACATAAGTATGCATTAATTAACGATACAAACAACATGTGCCTGCTATACAATCGTACCACAGACAAATAACAATTTCTGCTTCTACCCTCCCATTTAACGCAGCTGTTGCATTGCCATATTGTTTATACAAAACTTCTTTCAGATATACATTTTTCTTTGCAGAACTATTCGCTGTAAATGTTCAACGTATTGGGAACAATATCAGTTAATATCAATATGCATGATTATGAAACTACATGGTACACATAGTATATCTATATTTGTGTGTCTAACCTACCGATGTCAAAGGAAAACAATGTAACTTTACAATTCATTATCCTTATATGAAGCACTTCAAAAGTGAAATGTTATCTCAATTTTATACAAGCGGAATTTAACTATGTCACACTAGTCACGTTTCCTGTCACGCAAGTCACAAATTCAAAAGTCATTTATTACTGAGACGATATCATTTATAGCCAATCAGGCACAGACTGCCGGTAAGGCCATCATTTTTTGTTTGCTCCTGAAGTTTGAGATTGATATTATCTGTACTTCAATAAGAAAGTATACAAGTATGAACTGACGTAAAGAAACCTCATTATTTTCTAGCCTCTTTTCTTCCCAAGATGTTTCTCTAAATGAAATATAGTGTAAAATGTTTTTAGAAATGGCAGAAGTAAAGTGCTATTTTTCTTCAAATGTCACGTGACTCGTGTTACCTCTCTCATTCCATGATCATCATCATCATCGTCATCATTATCATCATCATCATCATCAACATAATCATCCCTGACTGATACATGTTGTGGTCATTTGTCACAATTGCATGTCGTAACACAACATTTAAAGCACAGGCCCATATCTATGTTCAAGTCATAATGTTTATATTCACGAGCCAATCAATCCACTAATCTACAGTAGTCAGAAGCCTTACCAGTTTGACCATATTGGCAGCCTGTGGAGTCACTCTACCCCGGAAGTAGTTGTGGGCATGCAGGAGGACTTCCTTTTGTTCCGGAGACAAAAGGTACTTGCCTTGACTTGCACTCCGCATCACCCCGTCCTCCCGCGCCGTCTGGCCCCCGATACCTCCGGGCGCCGTTACACCGGACGATCCGCCTCTGGTTCCGCTACTCGATGCGGCAAGAAAGACAAGCGACAACAGTCTTCGTATTAATCGCATTTTTTGTCGTAATTAATTACAATTATTGAAAACTAACGCATATCTTATTCATTAATGAAAGGTTATTTATGCGATTGGACTGTGTTCTTCGAGCTTGTATATACGTGTGAAGAGAACGAGGTTCCGGACGCGAGGTAAATTACAATGCCGATGTCTCTATGTGCTTATACATCTACTGTCCTACCCTAGCCTATTCTTTACAGGGGACTTCATAATACAAGTATTTCACGGGATGAGCTATTGCAGACCAAAGGCAAAGTAAACAATGTCTCTAACATTACGTAATGACCCAGGACAACGACAAACTCCAACAATCCCACTTTATTTTCGTCAGTTCTTATCATTAGCAAATAAAGAACCGATCAACGAACAGTAAGGTATTCAGCTGGGATGAGGGATTGGCAAAAGAATAATGGATATTGTTCATTTAATCAACTCGATTCAAATGATGGGATTACTATAAGCTAGCCAACTCCGAGCTAAGCCCGCGGATTAAGAGTGCGCCGTGTTCGTGGTTTCCAGCTCGTGTGTTTGCAACTTTACCTAGACTTATATGTGGTAATCAACAAAGCATAGTTTTGATTAGACCCTATTTTCCTCATTAATGTGTACCGCGTTTGGTAAACAAATGTAACGATGTAACAAATGTAAATGTGCTAAACCAAATGCTGTTCTGTATGATCAAAGCATGTGAAGTGGCACCAAACTCAAATCTCAATACCTCATACAAAAACCGAAACATACTATACATAAATACTAGATGAGTTGCACCTTGAACTATGCAAGAATTGTTGAGAGGGAGTTTCGAAATCATTTTGTTTAATCAGGTACATTAATATAAGAAGAGCAGGATCAGGAGTACAGAAAAGGCTGGTTGTAGAGCTGAGAACCAGGCAAATGAGTTCTTAAGACATATAATAAAAAGGGATGATCTGGAAAATCTAGGAAAGGTAGAGGGAAAGAGGGGTAGAGGAAGCAAACGGATTAACTGGATGACCAGTCTGATTAAATGCTGTATTGCATAGAGAGAGGTGCAGGTCAGTGGGAGACGGAACTGATACAGAAAGCTAGGAGCAGAGATTGGGTATCCGTCAGTGTGTTTCAGCTTACTTCCAGAAACTACGCCTCAAGAACTTAGTTACTATGGTAACACGTGGGCCTACGTTTAGAGCCGCTCGGCGCCACTTCACTCAGCATCGTGATGATTATCAAGACTTGAGAACAAAACCACGTTCACACACACACACACACACGCGCGCGCGCGCGCACACACACACACACACACACACACACACACACACACACACACAAATGCCTACAATTTCCAAATGCCTAGTTTCGTAGGATTCTTGACTGATAATTTAAAAGAAAGGTGGTCAAGACATGTCTTTACTCTCTCGTTACCAAGCCTTTGAATCTGCATGAACTCGACTCACTTTACAAGTTTACGCCAATTATACTGACAGGGTTTACGTAGTCTGCTTTTTTGTGTTAATCTTTTTTTATCAATTCATTTAGATTTTGGAATTCGTAGTAAATGGTCCTTTGGGTCGGGGTTCAAATGAAATTGTATTGTTTAAGAACTTATGTATTCACCAGTGCTTTTATCGAAATAATCTGCTTATTCCGGGCTCACAACGGGCAAACGTATCACACCTGTCAATCAGCGAGCAACTGCCATCACAGTTTCATTAAAAATGCATGATGCTTCAGACAGAAAATAAGTTGTGGGTCGACACGAGTGATGCACAATGGATATTGTTGTGCTCTGAATTAATTATCTGATACACACGAAAGTAGAGCTCCAAATTTGTCCAAATGTAACAAATGTCATTAAATGGTTTCTTCAAGAAAAGTAATTGACGAATGTCATGAGACCTGCCTGTAAACAAAAGGAAGTGCCTTGACTTTATGATATGGTAATCTAAGTTTAATCCAATTTGTAGCTGAAGTTCTTTTAACTCCTAGTGTAACTCTAATGAGCTCTTAGCTCCCTTTTCCTTCCTCCTCCTCCTTTTTAATTTCCGGGGATCCTTGCCCTCAGCAAGATTTTCCAGCATGAACATAATTAATATCAAGTATATTTGCATATTTAAACTGACTAAAAAAGAACCAATAGTAAGAAAGGGAATGGAGCAGGCCAACAAAAATTCACCAAATCAATCAATGAAAGCAAGAAGTTGAGTAAATGATCTGGGTGATTTTGCAATAATGGTTGTTGGGTGATTTTTGCGATAATGATAAAGAATGTTCAACAAAAAGCCAGATGTGAGAATGGAATGAATGAGCACCTCTGAATAGGAAAGGATTGAGGGTGATCAAGAAAAGTAGAAAAGAACATAAGAACTTGAAATTGAACATTGAAATTGAATTGAATACAATGAACTGAATTCTAAACAGAACTGAACTAAATACCAAATTAAAGAGCAACTAAGCAAAATAGAAATCAAGAGAACAAATAACCTCCCTAAAATAGGATTCTTGACGGATAATTTAACAGAAAGGTGATCAAGAATAGTGATCAAGGTAGTGGTTGGGGTTTTGTACGCTTTCTTATCAATTAATTTGGATTCTGGAAGTCGTAGTGAAGGGTCGTTCCGTCTGTATGTTGTAGGCGGTAGGTCGAGAGAAGTATAAAGAGAGAGAGAGAGAGAGAGAGAGAGAGAGAGAGAGAGAGAGAGTGTGCCATTTAGACTGCTCGGCAGTTGCTCGGCAGTATGGTCGGGAGATGTAAAAAGGTTTGAGATAAAGTCGACTGTAAATTATAAAACGACCACAAATAGGGAGTTGAGAGAGGGAAATGGGAAGAAAGGAGTTAAGGGGAGGAGCGTGAGCTAACAAGGATTCGAATAGAGTAGAAAGAAGTTGAGAGAAAGAAATGGGGGAGAGAGGGAGAGAAATAAAAGAGAAAGATGTTGTATGAGGGAAGTTGCAGAAAAGAGAAGACCCTGCGACAAGTATTGATAACGATTTGTATTTTAACATAGCCCAAATCTTGATTTAATGCAGCAAATCACAGAACTGTATTTAAAAAAAAGGGTAGCCAATTGCAAGTCAACAAATCAAATGTTCTAATACCACGAAAAATTGGACAAAATTCTGTAGAAGAAGTTTCCTAGCAATGACAATGCTGGAAATTGGCTAAAAAAGGTGTGATATGGATCGCCAGATTTGAGTAGATTTTGTTTTCTAGGTGCATGTATCCCTCCATTCTTCCATTTTAATTTCTCTCTCAGACACACATATTACAGATGCACACAAACTCACACATATTCTCTCTCTCTCTCTCTCTCTCTCTCTCTCTCTCTCTCTCTCTATCTCTCTCTCTCTTCTTTGTCTCTCTGGTTGACTGATAATTAGATAGATAGGTGGTCAAGAAATGTCTTGACGTAGTAGCTGCCTAAAAACTAAACACAACAACAAAAAAGTAAGCCCCCCCCCCCCTCCTAAGCAAAATAGAATAACTTTTTATCGAAGAGATTTTGGCCAAAATAATTTGACTAACTTATGTGTAAAAATCACATTAACCCAATTAGTCATGCATGAGTGGGCAAATTTTAAAGGCAAAATTGTCACTTTTCAAAAGTCACAAGGGTAATTTCGGGATTCTGTCATATGAATTTTGATGAATTCCATTTCTGGTGCATAATTCATGTACTTTCAATGTTTATCATCCATCTTTCGATGCACTAACACCTATCCCGACACTCAACCCATTGTTCTGGTTGAGTGAGCTTCGTTTACCAATTACTCATCCGTCTTGAGTTTGAAACTTGGTAAACGAAGACTCCACTCAACCAGAGTACAACCTGGGTTGAGTGTAGGGAAGGCTCGTTCGTGCATCGAATGATGGATGAATAAACATTGAAAAGTCCACATGAATATGCCCAGAAATGGAATTCATAAAATCGGCAGATACGAATTATCCCTAGTGACTTTTGAAAAGTGACAATTTTGCCTTTAACATTTGCCCACTCATGCATGACTAATTGGATTAATGTGATTTTCACACAGAAGTTATTCAATAAGTTAAGGAACAGTCCCTGCCAAATTGTGTTGCCCAAAGCCCCTTCGATAAAAAGTTATGCTATTTTGGTTAGGGGGGACTTATTTTTTTTTTTGTGTGTTTTGTTGAAATTATATTTTTCTTCATATTTTGTCGGCGTAAGGGATTTTGTTTTCAATATAGAGCATAATGTGTTGGCAGAAGAGCCATTTTTCGTGAGAATATTTCATTTGTGCAGACAAAAATGTCCCTTTTTAAGGTTGAAAAGACGGTCCGACCAATCGACCATTTTGGTAATGTATTCCACAACTTTTCCCCTCACATGTGGTTCGGTTTCAATAGGTGGAATGCGCTCTTAATCTATCGGTTGTTGTTTCTCGGACAAACTTCGGACAAGCTTTTGGGTTTACTATTAATCACGTATTGCTAGAATGACTGGCATAACATGTGCACACATAACGAAAATTGTATATTCCGTTTCAAACCGTAGCGGCTCTGACGGGCCTGTTGTATCATGTGAATATGTAATGAGGTTCTTATTGTTGGACATATTTAGGTTGCGTTCATGCGACCATCGCCAGAATCATGCTTTTTAATCACGATTCTAATCATGTTTCAAAAAGCCAACATGAATCACGACAACGACAGAATCAGTATTCAGACGACCTTCTCTCCAATCACGTTTCTACTCGGATTCGAGCCGATCGCAGTGCGCAGTTTCATCCATTAAGTATAGGTCAGCTTTTACGCACACGTTTCATGGTTTTCTGACTTCTACGTGTGCTTCTGCGTTCAAGCGACCTTTTCCGAACGTGATTCTGCAGAGACGCGTTTCCAAACGCCCCAGTTTGTGCATAGTCTGTGTTCCCAGACATAGCTGTTGACAGACTGGGCTGTGTCCATGCACCTCACCCTCACATGCACACGTGGTCAAGAGCCACCTGTGCATGCAAAGAGTTTGGCCAACTCGGTTTCAATAAGAAAAAAAAAATGACGCAGGTTGCATTGTTGGACAAGCAGAAAGCAAAATGATATGCGCCATGCTGTTACCTATCAAAACCAAGTTGGCCAAACCCTCTGAATATGTTAGTCTAGTGTGCTTCTAGGCAGTAAGTCGAAGGAAGTAAAAGGGGTTGAGATAAAGTAGACAGCAAATTGTAAATAAGACCACGAGAAGGGAGTTGAAAGAGGGCAAATGGGGAGGTAGAAAGAAAGAGAGAGAGAGAAAGAGAGAGAGAGAGAGAGAGAGAGAGAGAGAGAGAGAGAGAGAAGTGAGTAAGTTAAAGAAGAATGAGAACAACGCGAAAAATTATATTGATCGCACACAACCACACAAACGCGATACACACACTTCTATAATTTCCGACCTTTTGACTAACTTCGGAGGAATTTTTGACTTATCATTTAAAACAAAATGCGGTCAACCAATGGCGAAGTCTGATTTGTTGTTAAGCCTATTTATCATTTCATTTAGGTTCAGGATTTCGTAGTAAATGGTCCTTTGGTCGGGCTTTATATACAATTGTATTGTTTCAGAGTTAAAGTATTTATTAACGCCTTTATATCAAAATTATTTGACAGACTATCAGATAATAAATTCGGGAAATATAAATGACCATTCTGCTGTTCTCCTAGTTCCCTTTCCCTACCTCCCTCTCCTCCCTTTGAATTCCCCTCTCGTTAATGCGCTCTTTCTCTCTCTCTCTCTCTCTCTCTCTCTCTCTCTCTCTCTCTCTCTCTCTCTCTCTCTCTCTTATTCATGCAAGCACATACCCGTATAATTACCGTACACATGCCTAATTACGTAAGGGTTCTTGACTAATCATTTCAAAGAAAGGTGGTCAAGCAATGTCATGGCGTAGTCTGTGTTTTTGTTAAGTATTTTTTTTTATTATATCTCATTAAATATTCACATGATCACTTCAAGAAAAGTAATTGATGAAATGTCACAAAACATGGTTCTAAAATAAAGGCATCACTTGAATTTCTGATGTGCTAATTTCAGTTTGATCTCGTAACTTATTTTTTATTATTTAAGTGTCAAGAGAGAGGTAACAGGGATTGAGATAAAGTAGACTGTAAAGTGCAAGAAGACCACGAGAGAGTTGAGAGGGAGAAATGGGGGGGGGGGGGGGGGGGGGGGGGAGGAGAGAGAGAGCGAAGAGTGTTGAAAGAGAGTACGTTACAGAAAAGAGATAACATTGATCGCTAGATCCTTATATCATTATCCTTATAACAAATATAAATGCTATAATATATATAAAATTGATTATATTTATCCCTATTTTTTTCTCGGTGTATCCCGCCCTTTCTCCTTTTTTTTCAATTTCACTTTAATATACAGAAATACACACGCACATACACAGGGAAATGCTCTGCACACTTGCAATAACAAAATACATGTATGTGTTTTGCTGGACTACCGTACTTACCCTTTTTGTCATTGTATCATTTTGTTGTAAAAAATTGAATCTGATCTATCGTCATCATATTATACGAATATTCAACAGAGATAACTATTATTTGAAATAAATCCCTCAAAAGATTTGTCAATGTGTTGTCAATTTGTCATCAATTTATTTGGTATCATTCGAAGTCTTGCCTATATTTCTTTACAATTTCTACCCCCGTTTGCCACCGATGATGAAATCATGGAATGCATTACTTCAGAAATTGGGGCAACATAAAAAGTTAAAAACCTGTAAAATGCACCAGGGCGTCAACATGGAGAGAGAGAAAGAGAGAGAGAGAGAGAGAGAGAGAGAGAGAGAGCGAGAGAGAGAGAGAGAAGAGAGAGAGAGAGAGAGAGAGAGAGAGAGAGAAGAGAAGAGAGAGAGAGAGAGAGAGGAGAGAGAGAGAGAGAGAGAGAGAGAGAGAGAGATAGATAGATACCCGAAGAGGGGTGGGGTGGGGGGAAGATATATTTGCGTATAGAAGATGCGCATGAAACACGAGCACCACAAGGCCACTCTTAATAATACCATGGACCTATCATGGATGGACCTGCGCTCGGATAGACTTCCTTTGATAAATGATGACCGCCGCCTCAAGACATTCAGGGTGTTTTAAACAATACACTGTACATGTATTTCTAATTAGGCAGTGCCTTCCTCTGAATAACGAAAATCTGGTTTGAGAAATGTGTCGACCGTTCAGCGTTCGCTGGGAGTTCATAGATGATCTTATTACACACAGTGGGGATTAGTTTGGGGTGAGCGAAGGGAAATTTTGCTAAAATTGTAGAAATGATTTGGTCCGTAACTTTTTCGGACATCTCCGCAAATGAAATCGAGGTTGTTTCCATGGAAGGTGAAACACTCAAACGATTTACAAGATATTTGTAAGGAAATATGATTGCCCAATGTGAGATATGGAGGCATTTCTCTGACATGTTTTCGTCAGTATTCTAAATTTATAAAAAAAAAACCCGAAGAAACAATATAATCTGAAGTTCACAGAATCGTATAATACTATACGATGTTCTACTACTGAACATGCCTTTAGTACATGAAGTGGTTCTGAAATCTTCTGCGCTTAAAGAATATATATACCTCTAAATACATCCAAAATTTGTCTTGCTTATTTGGCGGCGGTCGTCACTGGGTCAAAGAACCAAACGCGTCAAATATTCTATTGTGCTATCAATGAACGCGACTGATGTAGGAATAAATTACTCTTCGCGCCGACTCCATATCTTCCTGATAATACAAGGTGTCAGTATCCCACCAACATCATGAACACCGAGGTCAGTAAAGTGGTCAGGAAGCAAAACAATAGAAATATAATAAAGAATCAATTGTGTTTCTCTGATGGGTAGGACCTTCTTCTGTATGGCTTTCAGCAAGGACGTTTACGCACATGGATATCCAGCTGCCGTTTAATTAATGCAGATTCATTGTACTCTCCTTCTAGTCACAAAAGAACGCTTTACAAAGATTTTCTCTTTGATCCCCATGTTCGAAGCCACCGATTCTCTGGATTTGACGTACATGTATATACAAAATCGGATGCGCAGAAGAATTTGGTGAAATATCCTCACCCCATATGCTTGCGCAGTTGTGACATGTAATACCTACGATGCATCTATGAAGATTGAATATATGAATATGGCAAAAAGGCTCTAAACGTGATATCAAGTTGCAGTATAAAAGTCTCAATTTCACAATGTTCCGCATCATACCTGCTTACAAAATTGCATGAAACGTTACTTTCAGATATTTTCCTTTCGGACAAGTAACATGAAAAACGTGGCCAACCGCGCCCAAGCTAGTATTTCCATCTCAAAAAGTATCAAATTTCGTATTCGCTTGTCCTTATTAACTACATAATAAGCACTTAGTGACAAAATTAAAAGTTCAGCAGCGAAAGCTGAAATGTATGCATTTATTGGAATGCGTATGACCTATTATAAAAGAAAGATGAACGTGACGCAATCGCGTATGCATCATATTGTTGAGAGCAGTTGCAATTAATGAATATTAAGTGGCGGCATCAAACCTTGTTCAAAGCGATGTGTATCCATGTGCTTAAATATCCCTGCTTTCAGGGAATCGCTTAAAAAATAAACACTTGAACAACCAGTAGGGCATTTCATGAAAGTTGTCAGCAATGACTAAATAGTCAGTGCTGACAATTTCAGTGAAATCCTCTGTTTTGATTGACTGGGAGGCACTAGCCTCTGACTGTTTCTATGGCAACTGTCAGAGAAAGACAACTTGTCAGTGCTGACAACTTTCATGAAATTCCCCCCAGCTGACACGAGTGCGTGTGGTGAATGACAAGGACGCCAATACATTTCTTGACCACCTTTCTTTTCAATAGACTATTTTCGTTATGTATGCAAATTTTATTCAAACAATACGTTGCCAATGGTAACCCCAAAGCAGATTCAGACAGATTCAGAGTGCGTTCCATCCATTCAAAATGGATGTCACGAAATACAGGTGGATGTCACTGAGATCAGTGGTGGATGTATACACATCACCAGGCAGTGAGGGGGAAGTTGTGAATACATTTACGAAAATGGTTTATTGGAAACTATCATATCAACAGATGGCGCTATTTTGCTTTCTCGTAGGGATAGTTAAAAAAATACACCCAACAAATCGGTTTTAAGCTAGCATATTCAAATATCATTAAAACAAATATGCACATAAAAATACTACATGTAATAACATCTCCAAATCTAACCACGAGTATTTCCGATATAGCAACAATTAATGGACGAAAATGCCCATCACCAGACTGGTGGAGAGATGTATGCAACAAACTTTTATTATATTTACATTGAACTTTACTGCCCAAATTGGATCGTAATAACGCAAGACTGTTAAGATGCGCTTTATGCGCTTACGTGCCAAATAAAAATGTACTTTATGGGATTTGTGTGAATAACTTGTGCAGAAATGCACCAATGGCACATATAGGGTTGGTAACAGTGCTCCCAACACGATTCTGATATCGGGGATATTGCCGTACGCATTGGTTTTGATATGGTTCCCTTATTTCCTTTGGTATTTTCCTATGCCTAGCTGAATGTATTTGTATTCTGTATTTTTGTAAAATAGTGGTCTGTCTTTACACATTACACTATATTACTAAAGGGATAATTCACCCTGAAGATAAGTTGGTCTCAATCAAAGCAGGAACATGAAAGAAACATATTAGTGAAGGTTTGACGAAAATCGGTCAAAGGAAAAGAAAGTTAAATGCATTAGATTTTGACATTTCAATTTTGTGACGTCATGGGCGAGGTGCACTCCCATGCTGTGTACGGTATACAGAAATTACATCGTACATTAATTGCTCTTTTCCTGTTTTTGACAACAGAATGTTTTAAAAACATATTTATGATGATGTATCAAATGCACAGGTACAAGGATGCATATTTTTTAATGCAAATTTTCGAGAAAAAAATGTACACAACATATGGGGGAGCACCTCCCACGTGTCGCTGCAAAATCAAAATTTTTAAAGATCATAACTTTCTTATCCTTTGACGGATTTTCATCAAACCTTCACTAATATTTTTCTTTCATGTGTCTGCTTTTATTGAAACAAAAATGATTTAAGGGTGAACTATCCCTTTAATGCTTTCTTTTATTCATGTATATGCCATCTTTTTTTTATTATGCACTTCATGTTTCCCTTTGCCCCACCAACCCTGTCTACATACATCACACTTAATCACATGAAAATACAAACATGTGCACAAACACACACACACAACTCTCATAACACACCTTCAGCAGTAGTTCAATCAAGTAGTAATAGAGAACAAATCAAGTAGTAATTAATTCTTTAATAAACAGCACTCAAAACCCCAGTTTTTTTAATACATGTACCTGTACACAGACAAACAATATACATGTAGATACAAAGTATGTACATGTAGATTTAAATGTTGACCTATTGTTTCTGTATTACTTTGTAGAAAACAAGATGCTCCATTCCATTGCTAATATGACTTGACTGGAAAAGTATTGCACAGTGCTAACTAATCTATCTGTTTCATTATGGTAATGTGGAACTCTAACTATTATATGATTGTTGGTTCTCAGTTTGTCCCTCTTTATTGTCTGACCTTCTCCATCCTCCTGTGCTATTTTCTTTCTCTTTTTTTCATATCTTCTCAGCAAGAAGATATCAAAATGCAATATGCAATGTTACAGGGCAAGAAATCTACAATAATAAAGTAGGAAGAACAAGAACAATATATATGCATCAATAAATGGATGAGGAATGTACGTCTTTGCAACATAAGGCAGATATGTGACCATCAAAGGAGATTGGGGGAGAGAAACGGATAAAAGTTTGCGTGAAATAAGAGAATAACAATCAGAGAAACAGATTGGAAATTGTTTGCGAGCCCCCCCCCCCCTGACATATTGTAAGAAAATTGTGAATGTACTAAAATAATATCCAGAACATCGCTTGTCTTCCTTGAATTTACAAGCAAGAATACAGTCCTGGTCGTTAAAAGATTTTTAAACACAAACAACTTTTGTTTTATTATCTGTGACATTTCTCACACCTTACTTAATCTGTTTTTCTTCTACTTCAAGTCAACATATCTCTGGTGTTTCCTCCCCATTGAAGGGCAATAGTATCCATTTTTACTACGTGCCATCAAAAGTCCTTCCGCACTTTCCTCTTTAAAAGTTTTTGCTTTTGCTTCTTCCCAGCAGAGATTCGGCCTGGTCCTCGAGCATCCGTCCACTGTGAATGACGGACGCACACAAGCCAACGGTGTGTCCCAATAGAGCACCTATGGAGCAGGACACTGGCCATTTCTGTAGAGAGTAACAAATAGGGAGGATTGAACAATGGTACAAGCTACAGTATGCTGCACAGGAACACAAAACACATGTGTCTTCTACCGGTATTCCACTATCACAGCGTGCCCAGTAGCTAGAGGAGCAAACAGGATGTGCTAATTAATTAGCAGGTGGGACTGCATTGTTCAAATTTGTATAAAAAATACAAGCCTAATGGCACGCTAGCTGACTACCATATAGCTATAGAGTGAATTTGCGCATTCTGTCGCTGTTCCAGCCGAGCAGTGCACTTGCCATTTCTGTACAGGGACATCCACAGGGAGTACCTGTATGACAACACAAGCTAAAGGACAAGTGCTTCAAAATCAAGCAAAACACAATTTCCCGCGCCACAGCATGTCGGAGTGGCTGTAATCCTGAAATCAGAGCAGGATGCGCAATTTCAATAGCTGTAGTCACCTTGTGGGCCATTAGGTACGCACGCTATACAACTTGGAACATTGCAGACCCACTAGCTATGGAATTTGCGCATCCTGTTACTCTTATACCTACTGGACACGCTGACGTTAGAATGGGTAAAGTGGTGAAAAGTAAAGTGGCTTCAAAGTAAAGCACATCACAATTTCACCATTTCGTGAGAGCAACAGGATGTTCAAATTCAATAGTGGTAGTTACCTAATGGGCAGATGGGTACTCATTCTTTACAACATTGAATACTGCAGATCCGCTATAATTCAATTTGCAAGTCCTGTTGCTCTTATATCTACCGATACTCAGGTGAAATGGTGAGAGGCTTAAAGATTGTCCGTCCCTTTTGCAAGCTTAAAATTTGAAATCGTCTATCGCGATCGTAAATTGAAGAAAGTGTGATTCAAGACCATTTCTATGAATATAGCATGTTGAAGCTTTCTGTATATGTAAAAAATTTCAGCCGTTAAATTTCAAACCGACTTTTTTCGTACTACGAAAAAAGTATTAGTCTTTGTTACAGTATCTATGTGGTTATTATGTGTGTGTGAAATCCTAATTTTATGAGTAACTACCAAACTTTGGAAATGATTCCTTCCATGTAACAATTTTTTTCATAATTCGTTTTATAATTTAATAAACAGATTAATCAATAAAGCAGATATTTCAACACAAACTGCTAAGAGCCTGAGGTAAAGACTATTAATCAGACGTTGTTTACGTGCATTATTTGAATTTTACACTACGTATCAGTTTCAAATTGTGAATATAGAGCTTGCTAACACTTCTCTATATGTTTTGCCAATGTTTTGATGGTTTTGTGGTAATCTGAAAAAGGGACTGGCTGTCTTTAATGGTGATTCACTTTACTTTTAAGTTTCTTGTAAGAACTCCAAAAACTCCAATAGATGTCTGCTGGAGGAATAATGATGCATGTGATAATGTACACTTACTGACTGTTACTTTTGGTGGTTTTTTTGACATAAAACCCTTTAAGACTGCTCCTTAACATATGTAATGTACTTATCATCTAAACCATGCTAATCATGTTTATTAATAACCATGATAAATGTTATATGTAACATAAAAGTTTGGAATTTAAAGAAGTAATGACAAGTTCATGGTACCATATGTTCTTAATTTTTTGGATATGACATTCCAAAAATTAGGAGGTTAAAAATAAGTAGTAAGAATAAACAGAATAATTCTTCAAAAATGGAAGTTGTGTGCCTTTCAATGGTCATCCTAGGCCCCATCTCATAAAAGTTGTGATTGGTCAGAAAACTTCAAAGATAAACTCATAATCCGGTTTCTTTACTGCACCACCCATTTATACAGTACCGATCTCCTGATTTAAGCATTTAATAGTTGTGCACCACGTATCTATCGCATTTATCTAGCAAAATGCGACATTTTGCCCTTTTGAGGTGCGCATTAAAGATTTTCTGGTCACCACGAGTCGTAAAACAGAAACAAGGTGGTTCGCGAACCTTGAGTCTCGCCTGATTTCGCGATCAATATAGAGTGCCGAGTTGTTTTCCAAAATTCTAAAATGGTGCCTAGATGACCTTTGACCTCATCATCCTCATGAAGACACATGTGGTATTACCCAAGGATCATTTGTATAAAGTGTGATCACAATTGATGCACAAATAAAGAAATGAGAGTATGTTAAACAAGAACTTTAACATTTTTGTAACAGACCAACAGACTAACAGACTAACAGGAAAAGTGATCACTAGGTCTCTGCCGAACTTTGTTCAGGCGACACAAAAACAGATCGTCACTGTGGTTTACCTGCCAAGGCCTGTCCCAGTCCAGAGGGATGGGGAAAGCTCCAAGCCATGCACCTAGCAGAGTACAGAATACCATGTAGGCTAGACACGTCTCAAGGCCAGGACAAGGTCTTCAACAGAAAGACAAATATTGAAGAAGGAAAAAAAATGGAAGGCAAATGCAAATGATTACAGAGGTGATGGCTGACTGGCACTCTAATTCTACTGAAGTTTGGTAGAACACACTGAAAGATGACAAAATGACTTGAAATGCAAATGAATACAAAAACACAATGAAAGTTAAATCCAAGAGCAAAATGATGACTTATTTGAGAATGTAAATGAGACAAGTTTAATGTTGAGGGCCTCGTCTGTATATATCAAACACCTGTGTAAGGAGCAAATTTTTAAAAAAAATAGTGACTTGAAATTAGAGTCAGACCAGATGCAATGTTAACAAATCCTTTACAATGAATGGTGTCAGAATGGATACAAACGAAAGTATTGGCAATCAGTGAAACTACGTTTGTAGTGACGAGTCAGAGCTCAATATAAAAATGGAGCAGAAAGCGATTAGCCCCCCTGAACATTGAACACTCCAAATGTGCTTACACTTCACCCCCTTCCTCAAAAAAATAACTACTAAGACAAAAGACTAAAATTATGTTTTTTAAGCCTGATATCACATCATTCATGAATACCCTTATTTTGCATTATGCTCTATAAGGAATCTGTTTTCACCCTGCATTTTTTTTCATCCAAGAGGGCTCCCCTTTGCATAATTTGCCCTCAGTGCATTTGTAATCTTTTTACTTGACTGTAGTCATTACCTCTTTGAGGCCACTAGTCTGCTGTATGCTTCTAACTCAGTACCAAGTATGCAGAGAGTAGGCAGGGTTACTAACGTGGTCAGAAGCACCCCAAACATAGCTGTCTCCTCCACCGACCTGTAACAATTGAATGAGAGAAAGACATAGATCACATTAATTAGAATACCCTGCGAAGAGACATTTCCAAAGGGTAAGTAGTCAACTTCAAGTGTTCCCCATTTCTACTATTACCCTGATACCATCCACAAAAATATAAAAAATTTCTACTTTGATATAAACAATCACATGTAGAACACATTTAGAATCTTACTTGCCACATTGCAAAGGGACATTTAAAAAGGAGAAATAGTGAACTTCAGAGCATATCATAGCTGCAACGACATTTTCATAGCAGTCTTTTATTCAAGAGTGTCGACCAAAGTTTGTAAATCAACACACTACAGCGCCAACTGACCTTTTTGTCTATGCTCAGTCAGCACCATTCCTACGTGTCAGTAAATAGACCGTTTTCGTAATGTATGCACAAGACCTTTAATATTGCACACGGCCGCAACCTCGGACAAACAAACGCTGCCCGTCGTCTGCACCGTACCGTACCGCACGCATACGAAGTACACAATGCGGCGCTAGTGTATCCATACTTTGGCACTTATTTTATAAATTTGAACCCTAAACCTAACCCTGACCCTAACCCGTACCCTAAACCTAATTGTAAACCTAACTCTGACCCTAACTCTAACCCTAGACAACTTCTTTGCCGTTGAATTCGTCCAAAAAAGTGATTTCTACGTCTCCATTAGCGCCCGTTTCGGCCCTTGCCCCGATACTGCTGCGGCGAGCTATAGCCGTGCAGCCGCGTACGCTGCCGTGACTTATGAACTATCGCCCACAATGCATGGGTCGCGGGTACAATGCACTCGATTCACTTTTTTCTTTGAACTAATTAAGACCTCATTGTGGACAATACATGTATCAGATTTACACAGCTGGCATATAACAATTAGTAAGATTGTCAGGAGTTCAGTTTCTTAGGGGAAAGTTATTTTTTTTAGAAGAAAGTTAGGCAATAATCGGCGATAATCTCGGTGAACCACTGCTGCCACGGGATATGGGGATCTCGGTATTTGCAGCACGGCCTAAAATGTACAAGGTGAAGATTTCTTCCATTCCCGAAACAAACAAAAAAAACTCGAAAAGTACCAACTGTGGATCAAGGCATGTGGAAGAAAGGACTTGACACCAGACAAAATCAGGAAAGACAGCTACATTTGTTCCAAGTATTTTTTTTATGGGAATGGCCGGCCGCGACAACAGATCACCCAACCTCGAATACCTGCTGCCGCACCACAGTCTCGCCGCGTGAAACAAGTAAGACAGCGGAAGCTGTGCGGCCAGCTCCCCGAGAGAGAGCTAGTAGCCATCGACCCCCATCCCAAACGACAGAAAGCCGCCGAACAATCTAACAGTTTGATGAACACATAGTGACATACCCCATCGTGTAACTGCAACTTAATACAGTATACCTTATTATGGGTGAACGGTGTAAGTTGTATGTAAGTATGTGAAACTATTCCTTCCTATACGTTTGCATTCATTTTCTTAGAGAATTATATGTGCATTTTCACGTAGCGTAATAGCTCTACGCTGTGGGACGGGCCGGCTAGGTCCGTGTCCGAGGCAAGTGTGTTCACGCTGCACTACTGCTTTCGCTAGCTGAAAAAGCCGACCCTTCGAATACCCGGTGGTAGAAACACCCTTATCCTTCAAAAAAAATCCTGGAGCTGCTTGACAGTTATGCCGTCAAGAGTTCCTGTCGATGTCGACGATATCACAGAATTCCCTCTCATAAAAAAAATTGCTCTTTCAGGTAAAATAAGACTGAAAATAAAACGAAAACCTTGGGAGACCCGCTAGATTCGCACGCAACGATATGCGGACAAGACGGCGAGGAGCGGTAAGCTTGACCGAGGTAGCAACAGTAACTATGAATGACGTCATTTTGCATACATTACGAAAACGGTCTATTGCATCACCATTTGGCAATTCTATTGGCAAGGCTATTGCCAAGTCAGCGCGTCCAGTAGGTGTCGGAGCAACAGGATGTGAAATTCAATAGCTATTGGGTCTACATTGTGCAAAGGTGTACAGATCGCCCAGTGTCCCACTAGCTCTTACACGTGGCTCATTGTTGAAATTTGTGCATCCTGCTGCTATTATACCTACATACTTGATACACTGATGCTACAACGGTCAAATGGTATTGCACTTCCCACTGAAGAGTAGCAACAGTTTTTCAATGTACACATAAATGTCAGCTGGCAATTTAACTGTTATCAGTCTTACTCTGTGAAAGGAGCTCCATAGAGAACAGCTAGGAGGTGAAAGATGACGCAGCTCAGCATCATCAGTAAGCCATTCTTCATCAGATTTGTTGCTCCGTGTGTGATGCTATTGACGATAGTCAAACCATGCCTCCCTTTCTGAAAGGCAACAAAGAACAGATGAATGAATAAAAGGCAATGTACAGCTAGCATCACCACAATTAAAGACAGGGTGTCCCTTTTGCAGGTCAAATAAAAAGAAGGAAAACCATGGACAATGGAAGAAGATACTGTATTTGAACTTTCCATTAATAGAACAGGAAACGGATTGAAACCATAATGATAGCGATCAGTAGACTCTTGAGGAGGTTTTAGGCGAATCGTTCGAAACCTACAGCCGCAAGGTTTCAAATCTAAACATTGATAGTTTTTTTACTTTTCCTAAAAAGGTTTGTGAGGGTATGACTGTGAGATTTTACACACATTATCTTCACAGTATACTGCTGATTCCTGCCAAATTTTCAGTTTATGACTGAAAATATGTTTTAGCGCTTTGGAATCAGGTCCCACGGACCTAAAACATGAAATGGCACATTTCTCTCAAAATAAGTTTTGCAATAGCTGGTGTTGTGTGATGTAAGCCACAGTCCAGTAAGTCCACATACACATTCCACACAAATTGTACACAGATGGAAGACCAGAAGTAAGTGGTCCAGGAAACATCCCCTCCCCTTGAAACTGGCCCTGAATATTACTGCTCAATGCACTTTATCAAAGGCTTTATGCACAATGTGTTTGAATGTACATGCATTGTAATTTCATAATAGAAAAATTTAGAGGAAAATTAAGGCAATTTTTCTTTTAAATTGTGCATTTTCATTAAAAATATAAGCATTCCAACTTGCAAACATACTTTTCTATTAACTTTTCTACTACTCAAGAGAACATGATTTATTTAAGATGCAGTACTGGTGAAGTTTCAGCACTACACTCGCCTGATTCTGCTTCTGCTTCTGCTCGATACTGTACAAACGCCTCAGTGATGTGGCTATCACGTACAGATTGCGCATATGCAGCAGTCAGATGCAAAGCCTATTATACATTACGCACAAACTTTACATTGCCTCGAACTTTGTGATTTCCAGTAATTTCTTAAATTTTTGTGCTTGACAGACATCTCATGCATTCTCCATGCTAACAGGGATCAGTTTCTGTGTGTTTTCTGTATGTCTTTCTATGGACCCTAAGCTTTACAGTATTTGCCAAGGACAAAAGCCCAAGCAATATTCTCTAGATATCATAGAATAACATGCCCTTGATTCAGCTACTTAAGACATTTTTTTCATATTTAGTGATGTATGTGTGCCTTTTACTGTGCTACTGGTGTGTTGTTTTGTGTGTTTTTCCAATTTCCAATTTCCAATTTATTAACTCTTAACTTGGTGGGGTAAAACCACTCTGTGCCGGAGGTTTTCTCTATCACAGTTTGGTCGCAAATTTGAGACAGCAGCCATGGCGGCATGTTACCCCTTAGTCGCAAAAATGCGACAGCGGCAGGTTAAGAGTTAACAGAACAATGCCGACGTGACTGCATCATCATCATCATGGACTTAAATCAGAGTCAACGGAATCTTGGACATGGCCAGGACCAGGGCACGTTAAATTAAAGTGCGATTCATCTAAAAATGTTCTTTCTAAATCTAATCATTAATCATCCTTCAAAGGGCATAATTTATTCAAGTGTAGGTGATATGTAACCTTTGTAACTCATCTTATTGGTACAATTATATTCAAACGAAAACGAAGACACCCGTTTCATTCAGGCAACCGCATCATACATCCCTGGCTTTTGCACCCGCACACATCACCTGCTTCTCTCCCGTAACTTACCCTCCTCGATTCCTCCCCGTCCGTGCCTAAATGGTTTTGCAAGAAGTAGCCCGCGAGCTCGACTACACCGTACGCAAAACACCATATCTTCAGCGTCTTTACAGGCTCAAAAATTAAGCTAGCTGATTCTTTTGGATAAAGCATAAGTACAAGCGTTGACAAGATAAACAAAAATAACGATATCATTAAGTAAAACATGCATTTTCTGAATTTTGTGGAGGCACCACCGAGCAGAGGAGAATCACAGGATGCTGCCATTTTCAGTGTTATTGAGCTTTTCGCGGCGAAATGCTATAAATAAAAGCATCGCTAGTCCGAAAAATAGCCCAAATCATAATCCTTGCCAATGCTTCGTTTGAGCCACCGCCTGGGATTATTTTCCCGTTGGCTAATGCGTTGAACGTGAGAATTAAAACAGAATCATAAAAAAACAAATGCTAATGATGAGGCCATAAATATATTTTCTCAAAAATAGCATATCCATTTATCTTTTCCTCTTAAAAATTTATAAGTCAAGTCTCCAGCCTTGTTGTTGTTAAACGCCTGAGACTGAGGGTACCAGCCAGCGTATTTGCACTGCTCTGGAGCAAACTTACGTTCAAATATGTTCAACTGATTTTATATGAATATATTTTCAGTAATGATGTCTTTTTAGACTTTGTCAAATCCTATTATAGGTGACAGGCCTACGAAAATTGTAAGTTATATAATGGCTTGTAAACCAACTTCTTATTGTAGTCTCTTCATTCACCGTTTACACCTTTAAATGTGATATTCATAGAAAATCCAAAAATATGAAGATATTCATCTACAGAAAGCTTATAAGCCATATGCAATGAGCTCGGATGACATTCAAACAATATATCACTTTTCAAAAAGCGAAATTAGGGTCAAACAATCACCATATTCTTGGGGACAAATTTGCCCTACTGTCATCCGAAACGGCCTTTAGGTCTGACGTAAGAAAAGGGAGGCGTTATTGTGCATCAACCATGCCAATCCGCAGCTTCTTTTCAGCTGGAAGCATCATGCATTGTTAATGAAACTGTGATGGCAGTTGCTAGTGGATTAACAGGTGTGATACACAATGGTCATTGTGAAGCGTATCCCGGCTGTGGCGTACACACAACGCCACTTTCCCTGAGGCGATTTCGTAGGTCAGGAAGAGAGTTAAAATTTTATTTTCATTAAACACAAAACTGAACACTTTCATGGCATGTTAGCTGCATAAATTGCTTTAATAACTCATTCAATTATAAAATAAACTATATTAATTTGATTTTATTTCCTATGAATATCACCTTTAAAAAAGGGAAACGATAATGCTGACTTACGTTAGTGACTAGGGAAAGTTTGCTAGATCACAATGAAAATTTGGTCTAAACAATATCTACTAATCCGACATGCACGGTTTCGGTGAACATAACTAATACTTTCAAATTATGAATTATGAATTATACTCTGTGGTTCTGATCATAACGGCAGGTCCTTAAAGGGACACTCCACTCTGAAGTTAAGTTGAAAAAAAAACATAACTACGAAAGAACATAAATGTTTGGCAAAAATCCGTCAAAGAATTTAAAAAAAAGTTATGATCTTTTGACATTTCAATTTTGTGACGTCACGTGTGAGGTACTCTCCCGTATGTTATGTGCTGTATGATTCCCTAAATTGTTGTTTTCTGTCTTTGATAAAGGATTTTTTTTCATAGAGGTTTGTGTATATAAACTCGTTTCTATTGATGTATCAAATGCACAGATAAAATGGTGCATCTATATCTTTTTGAAAAATATCGCGCACAAGATAATGAGAGAGCACCTCACACGTGTCGTCGAATACAAAATGGAAACCATAAGTAGTTTCTTATCCTTAACAGATTTTCATCAAATTTATCTTCACTCACATGTTTCTTGCACGTTTCTGCTTTGATTAAAAGCAACTGAATTTCAAGATGGACTATCCATTTAACGCTATGTGCGCCAGACCACATGCTTGTCTGTGGGATTTGCATATTACAGCAAGATTGCATCAATGGCGGCGCATCAAAACTTTTTTCCGCATCGCTCTCCTTTAGAAACTTGCATAATAGGCCATTCTATTATCTTTATCATCATGATGCACTTGAACGTTTAGCCTTTGATAATGTCCCCTTTCACCTTAAGTAGGGTAGGATAAGCTAGAGCCTAAAACAGGAAAGCGGGAAGTAAAAAGAGGGGAGGAGTGATCAAAGAATGCACCAGAGATTATAGGATAGGGTGCGATGGTGCAATCGCGAAAACGGCACATGTGTCTTCCATATTCTATAGGGCCTATCTATAGACTTACATAAGCATGAAGGAAATATGAAAGGGGGCAACAGAAGACTTGGATATTTAAGAAATACAAAGATGATGAAGAGGGACTTAGGGGGGAGTTACGAAGCTATAAGGTTTTGGTTAATCTCAATGCCCCCCCCCCAACTATTTTGGCTAGTGGGGTGTGCAAGACCCAAACGGTATATTCCGTTTGGTTCTTGCACACCCCACTGGCCAATGTTACTATATAATAACATTGCAAATCAGAATGGATTCATTAAGCTCCAAGTGAACGGGTGGGACCACAGGCTGCTATAGTTAATTGTGATCAGCATGATTTCACTGGCAGAGAATAGTACAATTAAGTTGTCTATGTGATTGGTAATCTTTCTTTGATTTACATAGACGGGGGAAAGAACATTGTAACGTTATCATGAGTGAAATGATATCTTGATCCCCCCCCCCCCCCCCACACAAATAAAATCATGCAACCCTATAGTGTTTTTCCACATCCTACTCTTTTGACCACCATTTCAGTCCCGAAAAATTGAACACATTGCATGCCAGAAGTGCCGCTCTGGAACGAACTGGTATAAACTATATAGTATTAAAGAATGATATGATAACATAAAGCCCTATAGCCCATCATAGTTCCGTCCCGGAGTTCCGTGCCGTCGTTAAGGCTTCGGCTCTTGAAACGTGAGGGTACGTGTCGTGTAACTTTCATTATAATAATACTTCGTTGTGTAGTATGAACAGATAGAGGGCGTCTGAACATTCTTGAAAGGAATTTCATTCCATTTTCGTTATGCCATTATAATATGCACGTCGTCCAAAGAATAGGCTATATTACTAAGGGTTAAGTCAAATGTTGTCCACAGTTTGTCTGACTTGCAACAAAATGAGTGTATTCCACCCATTATAGCTGAATCAGTGCTCATGAAGTACATGTGAAAGAGCCAACGGGCACTACACAGTTAGATAGAGAGTTGTAAAATCATCCCCGGTAGTTCCAAAAATCTTTTAAGACGAGGTTCATGACCGGCAGCTAATTCCTTTGAATATCCTAATCTCAAAAGAATGCTTTACAAGGAGTTTTTCTTTGATCCCATATACGAAGGCTCCAATTCCACCAACTTTTGCCTGGATTTGACGTATAAACAAAATAGGATGCACAGAAGAATTTGGGGGAAATATCCTCACCACGTGATTTCAAGTTATAGTACAAAATTCTTGATTTCACATTGTTCCGTATCATATTCCATGAAAAAAAAATTGCTGCAAACGTAAAAAAAAAAAGAGAGATTTTTTTTAAGGTAGCATAACAAAATGTGCCAAGCCGCGCCCAAACTAGTATTTTCATCTAGAAAAGTATTAACTTTCGTGTTCACTTGTCCTCAATAACTACATAACAAGGACTGACAAAATTAAGAGATACTCAACGAACTGAGCTGAAATGTATACATGTAGCACATGACCTATTTGTAAAATCCAGGTTGACATGACGCAATTACTTATGCAAGAGCAGCGGATTCACACCTTGTTCAAAGGGATGGAAATCAACACCCTCACCTGCATCTAGCTTGTGTATCCCCTAAATCTTCTGCACAACATGATTTTGTGTGTGCGTCAAATTCAAGTAAAGCATCTGTTAGCCAATCGGTGACATCGGACATGGGATGAAAGATATCAAATCTAAATATGTAAAGCATCACTGTGTGACTTGAAGGGGAGTACACTGAATCTGAATGTTAAGTGGCTGAGGGTAATCTATAACATAGGCTTACTTGGTAGGACCATGGACCGATATGATTATTTCTTATTAAAACACGGTATTGTTCTATAGCTAAAATATAATGATTATGTTGTTACAGGCCAACCAACTAACTGACCAATCAACCAACCAACTCATTAATCGAAAAATCAAGCGATCAACCAACGAGCTCATCATTCAATGATCAATCATTTGATGCATCAGTCTGTTAAATATAATCACATGATCTATTTCAACAATAATGGAATAAATAAACATCTAGATAGTCTAATGTCGTCCAGGGTGGTCCCCAGTGTAGAAAACATGCGGTGCAAACACCACGCGTCAGGTCCAGAAAGTGATTGTGAGCCACGTGTAAATTCACTGCACCATGCGTAAAATCAGTATCAGTCTTATTATTCTTATTGTTTTTGTTTTCTTTGAGCCACGCGTTCCATAGTTGTGTACCACGCGTCCAGCACAGATATCTGACAAAAAGTGACATTCTGCTTTTTTGAGCCATGCGTAAAAGATTTTCTGGTGACCACCCTGATGTCGTCACCACTTTAATCTCACGTGCTGCCCACAATTAATTTCATAATGTTGGACATCGATGATCAAGAGCGCAATTCTGAAAATATAGGCTTACGTCATGCTAAATGGTTACCAATTTAATGGTCACATTAAATAACTTTCGTTGTTTAAGTTAGGTAGATAGCTCCAAATCTAATGAAATTCGTGTTACTTATTCGTGTAGAACGTATACGAAAGTCGGAAAGTAATAATGACGTCATCCAAAACAATGATCAGCTGCTTGATGTCACGTGAGCCAAACCTCACCGACTAAGTTCGCTGTAGTCGGAGCACCCGACCGTAAATTGGGTTCGAGTTTCCCCCTAACTCACGGGGTATGCATGCGCCGTGCATGGCACTGGTTTCTCGCATAATCCAATCCACCCACGCAGCTCAGTGCAGTGCAGGTTACACAAAGGAGAGCGTACTGTACGAAGTAGCACTCTGAACGCTAATTCTCTCCACGAGTCCACGTAAACGTGCATGTCGTACGATAGTCTGCTAGATATAACCTGCGCATTGTGCTTTGTTACGACGAATCTGTTGAAGTGAATCATTTGAGCTGGGACTCATTATTGGAGCTTACCAGGAGTTATAATTTTTACACCTTTTGAGGTGTTTTCTGTGGGTATTTGGAGCTACAAATCTTACATGGGGACGGACAAGAAAACGTCGGCGATGGAGGAGAAGGATGAGAAGGTGTACAAATCCTTCAAGCAGCGGAAAACTTTCAGTAAGTGAAGTCATCGTAGAACTCCACGGGTTTCTTGGCGGTGTACACACGTACTGCATGCACTGCACTCAGCATGTTGTTGACAAAATAGCGCAGTTACGCACAGTCAGTAGCCAAAGCCTGTCGACTGTTGTTGTGAATGCAAATTAACTCTGTTGATAGGCTTGATTTGTTTCTAAAAATAAAAAATATCATGATAAACATGGTCTTTTGTTATGCGGACAAAATTGAAAAGGGACGCTTCAATATTTTGTCCGCTTAATTTCCTTAAAAGACCATGTTCATAGTATTTTAGCTAATTATAGTCTAATTTTCAGTCTCGAACCATCTGTAGGTGAACCTTAATTTTTTTTAAAAGTTTAATTGAAATTTAATCTACTTCAGCTTTTGTTACTGATATTGAAGTGATTTATCCAGAATCTACCCCACAAAAGAACACAAAAATAAAACAAACGCACAGTTTGCTATTCAACTTTTCAAGAATGCTGATAATTGTATATTTCAAGTTCAGGTTCTCAAAAATCAAAACAATGACAACTCTAACCAGATATCTGAGGCATATTTCCAAGTAGTTGCATTGAGTCTGTTTCTCGAAGCCACATGAATATTGCAACTCCAACCTTGATTGAGTTGGTTGTAAATGCTGGAACTGCTTGGACTCTGTCGCACCTTTTGTTCACAAGCAGATAATCCTTACTTGAGGTTAATGGTGACTCATGAAAAGTTGATAAAGTTAATAAATATAAATTGATAAAGTTAATAAATAGGGCCATGAAAATTGAAGAAATTTGCATTTAATAAATTCATATGAATATGATGATTTAGAGGAGGTTGTGGGTTGGTCATCCGAAACCTCCAAAGTTCATGTATTTTAGAGACCGAAGACCAAAGTCCGCACCACATTGCATGCATTCAATGGGAGCAATGACTCCATAGCTCCAGTGCCCAAACTGACTGCCCACACTGACTGTCAATACGATTGTGAATGTAGACTATAGTCCCTTCATTTCAAACATTAACAAGGATAGTTTTTCATGTTTCTTGAAAAGGTTTGTGAGGCTACATATAACTGAGATTTCATTCACATTATCATTATTCATTAGGGTATACTGCTGATTCCTGCATTATAGATTTCATGACTTTTGTGATAGGGCCACCATGTGGGTCAACAAATCATCAGTGTTTACAACCAAATCATACCGGTTTCTTGATCGTGTTTACCAGGAGACCCAATTTGACTACAGATAGTCATAGTGTCGGGTGCCCAGCTTGGGGGTTTTCAACCAAACTGTTTTTAAAAAGTACGAGCATTAACAGATCTTTATTCTAATCGCTGATGCCAGAAAATGCTGGTTACATGTTTCCAATTTTAAATATGCTGCAGTGCCAATATTGTTGTGGTGGGGTGCGATGAAAATGACAAAATAGTCTTAATTTGTAACAATTAAACTTTGCAATCAGCCTAGGATAAGTAGTTTTAATTTTGTTTAAGTTGATGACAATTTGTGACCCAGCTATAGCAGTAATGAGATTGATAATGGCAGCTTGGTAAAACCCCTAAAATATTGCCTTCCTTTACATGTAGATAAATGTACGCATTCTGACAGTTCAAAATGCGTTAATATACAAATGTTTACAATCTAATAAAAAAGCTGCCAGTCATGGACAATCCTTGCTGTTAAAGGCAAACAGTGTATAGTCTGCTGACACAGACACAAGTTTGACTCTGTCTCAAAATTCAAAAGATATCTGTACTCTAGATTTTAGTGAAAGGGCTTTCTGGGGTAATTTCTTGATTAACAACTACAGATATTTACAAAGAAATTTTAGGCATATACCCAGTAGTAAGGATAGCATGCTCCATCCTGTAAACCAATGAAAAACAAGTCAAATAAAAATCTTGGAACCAGACAGAATTTGAAATGAGACTCCTGTATTTGTTTCCATGTTGTTGTGTGTTGATCCGTGAACTAGAAATAGCTTGCATGGTTAAGTCGCTACCCGTTAAGCCATTTGGTTCCAGGATTTTCTTCTGACTTTTTTTTCATTCATTTACAGGATGGAGCATGCTATCTTTACTACTGGGTGTATATGTGCCTAAAATTTCTTTGTAAATATCGGTAGTTGTTAATCAAGAATGCTTTGCATGTCTTGTTTGTTTGAACTACATGTAGTTTTTATAAGTGCACCTTAATTATACAGTGAACATAACTTCAAAAAACATGGCTGATACGAGTTTATAGTGATGCATCGTTTTTTGCAGGCCGAAAATGTAAATTTTTACTTATGTTTTTAATTAAATTTCAAGTAAAAATTACATAAATAAGCACAACAAAAATACTTTTATGAAATGAGGTGAGATGGCAACAGCAAGTCTGACCAATTAACATGAAAAATATCAAGTTAAAACCAAGACCTTAAAACACAAACCTACTGTACATGTGCACAACACATGACAACAGACAGAAAAGTGTAAGAGAAAAGAGAAAAAGAAAGAATCAGATGGAAAATTTAGAATACTTTAAACCTTCTGATTTATAGCATATCCAAGAAGAAGTACCTTGGGACACTTTAAATATATTGAGAAAAGATCCTGTTAGTAACATCATTCCATAATTTAGGACGTTGAACTTACATACCGGTACATTTTGGAAAGAAATACAATAGCTCGTATAAACCATAAAATACATTAATGTTTAAGGACTTCCCTTCAATAAAAAAAAAATGCATTACATATTATCTTTTTGATTGTCTTTTACATTTTAAAATTATTGTGGGGCAGTGCATTCCAAATAGTCTTGGATACCCGGCACTTAAAATGACAAATTCATTTAAAACACATTTTTGTTTTTAGAAAATACTTAATCAGTTCGATGCTGCATACATTTTTTTGTTCACTTCAAGGGTCAAACTACATGTACATGTATAGTACATGTATGTTTTTCATTGTAACTTACTAACTTTTTAAAATTCTACTTCACTGTTAAAATTAATATTTTTGTGCAACTGTGTTCATGCGTGTGCTGTTCTTGTGGTTCATTCAATGAATTAAAGAATTTCGTAATGTCTGCAAGAGGGAAACACACTGTTTAATGACTGGTATTGGTACACTGTACAAATTGAAATAATCTGTTTTCAAAGGACAATGCAGATAATAATGAAGAAAAATAATTGAAGAAAAGAAGAGATATCAGAGTAACAGATTGGGAATTGAATGAGAGAAATCGGATATATTAAAAGAATTTATTCAACAGTCTTATTTCTTTCTATACATAATTACACAATCAAACTTACATTTATTATCAGACTTGCATACATTGTTTATATCTTCTGGTGCCATTTGAAAAATGCTGTTTTTTCATGGTAGTGTATATTTCCATATTCCTGTGTACAAGTGGATACGGTGCTTTTAGAACTTTCCTGTCATGTTCAGCCTTCATTATTGTCTGTTGGTCAGGTGTATGCATGTGGGTGGTAATCTCACCTTAATTGCTTTGTTTCTTCCTTTTGTTTGTCCACAGGTCAAAGGAAAGAGGAGGTTGCTGGAATTAGGGCAAAATTTCCAAACAAGGTCCCTGTAAGTATCCTTAAATGATAAGTATGAAATGTAGTTAAAATACTATTTATTTCACATTAAATATGGCCAGACTAGGGAATAAATCTGAAAAAATATTTTCTCTGTGTTTGTATGATCCTGTGCAGCCTCACTATCACATATGCACTGGGAGTTAGATACTGTACATCCACATGGGCATTAAGCTACACATATACAAATTAATAGTTATTAGTTGGTTTGTCAGACAATTTCTTGTATTGCTGTCAAAACAAGCAGCAAAGTCAAGTTTGAGCAAAATCAGACATACAAAATGTAACAAGAAAGCTTTGAATGTAGTGCCATTGGTAACTGTAGACATCTAAGCACAGGATTATAGCGTACTGTACCTGTACATGGACATGGTCATCTTCCGAAAGCTTGACATTTTGTATGGTTATCTTTTTCAGATACATTCCACTTGATGAATGCAAACACTTTTTTTCATCTTTTATACAAGAGGCACACTGTACATTTAGGGCTCAGAGCGATTTAGCCCATGATGCAATACCAAGAAGAACCCCTGGAAATGACAAAGGAGCCCAGCCTTTTTAAAGTTCTTAATACACCCTGTGAGTTCCATTGTACAGTATAGTGAATTGGATGTTTCAGGGGTGGACATCTGGCTTGAGAAGTGGTCCCCACAAATAAGTTTATCCCTAACCCACACACAGTAAATACATAAATTATAATTGCATGCAGTTCGGGGTTGGTCAGAATATGGGGGCAATTAAAAAAAATTATCTGGTACTTCAAATATACAATTGAAAGTTGCTGGTACAACTTTTGAATGATGTCATAACCCACAATTAAACATTCAATCTTCTGGAGTGTGATAACACAGTTTTTGGTCACATGATGAATTGACTCCTGACTCTGACATTCCATGTGTGCTTTCATGTATTTTCTTATAATATGAGCATTTTCAAATTATGAGAGCACACAAACTGTACTGTCATTGGGTGAGAGATAACAATAGGGTGATAATCGTGTATGTTATTGAAAGTTGTTTTCTAACTTCTCTTTTTGGATGACTGAACACTACTTAATCAACACTGTGCCACATGACAACAATTATTTCCAGCAAAGCTTAAACATTGTAATTGATGGAATGGTTGGCTCTATATTTGTTAAATTCAGAAAGAAAAAATGAGTCAATGTCTGTTGCCTTGGCATGGAGACTTCATTGTTCTCATTATACATTGTTTGTATTTGCTGATATATCTTTCAGTGATATCATAATCTACTAATATCTGTTTTGCAAACCTGATGACCTTGTTTGTAATTAAACCATTATGAAAAGTTGATGGGAAGTAGCCACATTAAACCTTAGAAACAAATCAATGAAAATGTGACATAAATGCAATACAGGTAAGTACATGTATGCATAAAACGAGCACAACAACCAACCAACTCCATGTTTTGCTTGACTAGATAATATAATTTATCACAAATCTGTCTTTAATTCAACATTTACTGTGATACTTGTACTGGTAGACAATACTGGTTATGTTATTGCCGTGTGCTTATTGTTTACATATACGCAGTACACTTTTCCCATTTCATGCACAACTGAGTACATACATGTACCGTGATGTACGTGTACACAAACATCGTGCAGTATGCTCTGTGCATGTACAGTATGTAATACATACCACAATGTACATGCCTGTTGATTCTGATTGTATCAGGCTAAGTAAATGTACAGCTAAATTTAGTGTGCACAATCAACAAAGCATTTTTTCACAATACAGTCTTTACACATACAGTGTAAAAAAATCCTTTGAAAATAAACCCACTACGCATGCCTGCATAAGGCTTACCTAGCTTTTATAGAGGTCGACCTATTGTACAGGGAAACCCCGTTATAACGAGCACGGGTATAGCGAGAACCCTGTTATTACGAGGACATTTCTTGGGGCCCGATTTTTCCATAGACCTCCGTGTATTATGTTTTCATATAACGAGATCGGCTATAGCGAAATTTCTGCTATAACGAGGCAAATTCCCAGCCCAAGAATAAGGAAGAAGAAAAGAAATCAACCCCGTTATTACGAGCACTCCGTTACAGCCACGCCGCGCAGCGAGGGAAATGCAACAACAGCACATAGTCAAGCAATTTTCTTTGCGCCGTTAAACACTGATCACACACACCGTGCAAGAATCCACACACACACACAGCCACACATGCATACATGTCCACATTACGTGCGTGCGGTACTGTCTCTGCCAGAGCCGTATCTCTATACAGCTAGCTCTGGGTACTGCATGCCCCCGTGAAGTCACGCATGCACATGGTGCCTCTACACACATGCGACACCGCATGTGTACGACCGGCCGTGCCTGGAGATTGCATTCAATGATCATTCATTGCATACACGCGGTCATGCCAGCAGGCACGGCGGGGTAAATGAGCCTCCCCGCTGCTTCATTTGTCGGTAAACGGAGGCGTTGGAAATATCATTTATTTACGTTTCCAACAGTGCTGTAAGATATTTTAGTGAATTTTTAGCTAGTGAATTCAATCTAGAATGCTTGCAAAGCCACTAAAAGAATACAGTACTCACGGTAAATATGTTATTATTTGTGAAGTCCTATATATGCATTTTTTCTGTATGTATTGATCACGTACTGGTATAGCGAGCAATCGGCTATAGCGAGGAAAAAGTGTGGGTCCCGATCCCCTCGTTATAACGGGGTTTCCCTGTACTATACAAGCAGAAATTTGAGGCAATTTCTGTAAAGGACAATTGATATAAATATTTGTTTGTTTGAACAGTTACCATACATGTACATGTACATTGCAAATTTGCAAAAGCATACTCAACAATACACATGCATACTCAAGACATGAATGATGGTATTTTTGGCTGAATGATGTACATTGTACTACATTTTTGTGTGCATGGACATCACATACAGTAAATAACATATAATGTACATGTTCAGTAACATGTTGATTTCAAATGTAATCTTTAAAGCCTTGAGTCAGCAAAAAACAACACAATGATCGATGTTCTAGACTACTTAAAACATTCATGATAATATTACGAAAATACAAATCATGGCTTTTGTGTATTTCTAAAATAAACTTCAAACACTCCACCAATTAGTACCATATGTAACAATTTATTCCTGTATAGTTCTATCCTATTTTAGATATTCTGCTCTGACCCTCTGTTATCAGCTTTTACTTCTTTGAATTAACTTTTCAAGTTAAAACTCAATCAAGCTGAGATTTACACATTGTACATGTACATGTACTGTAGAGCTGAAGGACGTCATATTGCATAGACTGTGTATGTTTTGTGAATTTTCGTCAATCAATATTCTTTCAATAACTCTTTGAATAGTACTGCTTTTTTTTGACAAACCAGTACCTTAACATTGATGTTTATCAAATACATGTAATTACTCAAGAAACAAACTGCATACATGTATTCTCTTTGTACACCAGACCTGTCAACCCACATCACCTCAGCCAAATATGGGTACCATGAATTATTTATTACTCGTGATAACATTTGTTAGTCCTTCTGAATTGTTTTTGAATATTTGACTCACTTCACCATTACAGTAGCTTGTAAATATTTAATCCAAATGATTAATGAGAGTGAGATTTTCTGTGTTGATTTGTTTTAACCTACTCGTACAGTAGTACTGTTGTTGCATATGCTTGATAAGTGGTTAAGAATGAAAAGTATATTCATCCTGTAATATGAATTGATGCATGGAAAACTGTCAAATTGCATAGAGATTAGGAAGAACCAAACATAACATAAGTTTGTTGTCATGGTACCAGTATTTTATGTGTTGTTGTGAAAATGCATGACAAATTAAAATGTTTTAATAGATGTGTGTTTTGATGCTTGAAAACTGAACTTGAAAAGTGCACTAATATGAATTAAAACAAAACATGTTTTTGTCGCCACGGTATCTATACTTACTGTTTCATGATGAAGAAACATTTGGAGTTTGGAGAAAGATGCTAGCATGCCTTGTGTATGTAGTTGGTTACTAGATTGTACCTGTTCCAGTTCTTACGAGTCACTTAATCACCCAAGTAATCCATCTTGGAGACATTGTTCAATTAGAGGCGGTGTTTGGTTCTATTTAAACACTTTTCCAATGTTCCCTAGTGGGATGTTGACTGTCTAAACACTGTGTACTTGTGTTTTAGGCATGAATTTGGCAGGTGGAAGGTTAAAGGAGTCACACACTGTAGTAACTGTACATGAACAACTTAAAAAATCTTGAAGCAATCAATATACTGTAATTCCACTCAAAATCAGTTTCCAGTTCTATCATTAGCAGGAAGCTCATATACTATCCTTTGCTACACTGTACACTAATGTCTTCTTGTTTTTCTTTTACCTGCAAAAGAGCTACCCTATCTTTAAACAGTTAATTTCCTTCCATTTTCTGTTTTTTTTAATAACATTTTATTGTTTTGACCTGCAAAAGGGCTACCCTGTCTTTAAAAGTAGTCCCTGTAGATAATATTTTATATCAGTGTAGCCAGGCTCCTCTGGATGCTCTGATTGAACATTGATATTGAGGTACCAAGCACTGTGACCCAAAATTGCTAGTGCCTGGATTATCTACAAATATGAATAATTAGTGTGATATCTCAGCTTGCTTTTCATTGACTCTGCATTTCATTTTCATTGCAGGTAATTGTTGAAAGGTACTACAAAGAGACACAACTTCCACTGCTGGACAAGACAAAATTTCTTGTTCCGCAAGAACTCACAATGAGCCAGTTTGTCACAATAATCAGGTAAGTTGTGTAATCATTCAGCACCAGGGCCAAATATTCATTATTTTGCCTATCAAATTGGCAACACTCATTTCTTGCAAGTCTGATGGTTAAGGTAAAATGCAACATGCATGAAAGAAAATTACGCCTTGAGATAGCAAAAACCATACATGAAAACAATAATTTACTGTGATTTTGGAGATCTCCCAAAGAGCTTTCAAATGTTGGAATGAAAGCATTTTAAACGGAATATACTGTGCTGGGAAGACAAAAAGCCTTCAAACAGATGAGGAATCTTCTTGCCGATGGTCTTAAATTCATGTATTGTCCATTTTAGAGACTTGCTGAAAGTTATTTGCCCTCAGATGATCCACATTTGGTGTAATAAGTGATAAAATCAGAAATCCTCAAAATGTTCGCGCCAAACATTTTCAACATTTTGAACATTTATTACTAATTACACCAAATGTGGATTATTTAAGGGCAAATAATTTTCAGCAAGTTTCTAAAATTGGCAATACATGAATTTAAGACCATCGGTAAGGAGATTGCTCATGATCACCCTTTTGAAGGCTTTTAATCTTCCCAGTACAATATATTCCCTTTATACCAATGGAAAATTGTCTCTGCAGAAATCCTTACCGAAAAGTGTACAGAGCCTACACTCGGAAAGACAAACTGTGGATAATATCTTGGATAAATAAAATTGATAACAACACACATTTTGATAAATTTGTTAATGTCATGCATGGTTTCATAATATAGAAGCCAATGTAAACACAGCTCTCAAATACACATCCGTAAGCTCTGTTAAACCGTTAAACTGATGAGTGGTACTCTTTGTCTTTTTCCATAGAATAGTTGAAAAGAGCTCTATATGCAGTAGGTTTCATGAAAGAAGTGATATTTACACTGCTCTCTCGGTCAAGGTGGGCGTATTTCCTGAATATAAAGAAGGTTTCGTGATCTCTGCACTGTAGATTATGTATAGTGCACCCATGGCTCTCTCAAGTGCTGATTTCTTGTGTTATGAGCACTATGGCAGTAGCCTACACTACAGCTCAAAGGAATTGGCATAGGGAAAGGGAATAAAGGGAAGGAGCCGCAGTTATGAAACGTGGTATATTTTGTCCAGTTCAACATGAAACGTGATGCTTTTTAGCCTAAAAAGCATCATGTTTCATGCTGAGCTGGACAAAAAAGCATCATATGTTTCATGCAGAACTGGACAAAATACACCACAGTTCAAAACTTCGGTTCCTTCCCTTTCTTCCCTTTCCCTTTACCAGATGCCAATTCCTTTGAGCTGTAGAATATGTCTAGTTCTGCCAGGGACATCTCTCTCATGTCCCTGGTTCTGCACAGGCTAAAACAGTCATACATCTACAATGTGTGGTGCACACATTCAAAAACTTTTGAAATGGGTCACCTTTAAAGATTGTCAGTCCCTTTTGCAAGCTTAAAATTTGAAATCATCTGTCACGATCGTAAATTGAAGAAAGTGTGATTCAAGACCATTTCTAAGAATATAGCATGTTGAAGCTTTCTGTATATGTAAAAAATTTCAGCCGTTAAATTTCAAACCGACTTTTTTCGTACCACGAAAAAAGTATTAGTCTTTGTTACAGTATCTATGTGGTTATTATGCGTGTGTAAAATCCTAATTTTATGAGTAACTACCAAACTTTGGAGATGATTCCTTCTGAAGAACAATTTTTTTCATAATGCGTTTAATAATTTAATTAACAGATTAATCAATAAAGCAGATATTTCAACACAAGCTGCTAAGAGCCTGGGGTAAAGACTATTAATCAGACGTTGTTTACGTGCATTATTTGAATTTTACACTACGTATCAGTTTCAAATTGTGAATATAGAGCTTGCTAACACTTCTCTATATGTTTTGCCAATGTTTCGACGGTTTTGTGGTGATCTGAAAAAGGGACTGGCTGTCTTTAAGATATATACTACACATGTCCGGTAGTTCTATACTGTAGGCCAAAGCACTTGTAATGTATACAATGTACATGTACATGTACAAAGCATGTATTTCTTTTTATAGCCAATTGAAGAGTACAACACGTCTTTCTGTTATGACTACCTGTACCAGTATATTTGTAGCAAATTATTCAACAAATGCTGAAATGTCAGCTCATGTTTCAGTATTAGCATTTTATCATCACATTGATTCAATATTATGCACATAGATTTTCACGCAAGCTAATGCTCATCTTCTCCCCACTGCACTACATGTGAAATGCGAAATAATTTTGATGTTTTTATACAATGCTTGTCTGAGGTTTGTGTGAATAGCAACAATTTATCGATCTATTGAAACTCAATTATGAAATAAAGTACAAGGTAATGTGCATAATGTACAATGTGATAATGCATTACTTCATGGTTAAAAAGTTGTGAATACATTACTAAAACAGCTCATTTTGCTTTGATTATTTTTCATGTACACTGTACATGTGCTGTGTAGCTCTTTTCTCTCTTACATGGAGCAATGCATTGCTGGCACATGGCAGAAATGATAAATAATTCCAGGCCTAGCTAATCATTAGCTGGGTGAAATAATAAATCACTGAAAAACAGAAGATACAGTTAATTGTGCTTTGAAAAAATGAGTATTGACCATCTTATGAACATGACATACAAATTAAAGCAATACATGTAGTAATTTAAATGGCTAGGTATTGAGAGGGTTAGAAGAAATGAGATATTTAGAGTATGTCAAACAAAAGTCCACAAACAAGATTGATTGGGAATAGTAATATAAAATATTATCCATTCTCAAGTGTAAAAATATGTCCTTGCTCCTTCATGTAATTGAAGATACTCACCACAAACCCAGCATACATAATGTCAGCACACAGTAATTCTCCTCATTCATTCCTGTTACTGCAGAATAATGTATCTAAAAAGAAATCAGACATGAGCAAATACCACAGGGCCTCAGGGAGATTTGAGCCCATGTTGTAATGTCACACAAGGTGCGTCTTTAATGGCCCGATCAAATGAAATAGCGAGCTATTTTGCTGATCTGGGAAACTAGCCTGAATTTGCAATCGTGTCTTCATTAGCTCGAAACTTGGGATGCATAAAATATCCCGATGTTCGCACATGCGAAGCATGGCTTCAGTTGTGAGCTTGCATTCACGCGCTTATAAAAACCTAACGTAAACAATGCCTCATGCGCGCTGATGCATGCCAAGGTCGGGAAATTTTCAGGCTAATGAAGACGCTCCAAACTTTCTTGAGTTAATTCACGAATTAGCTCGAACTAGCTCCATTTAGTCCAAGAATTCTTGGGAAATTCTCTCGACCAAATAGCTAGCTATTTCGTGATCTGGCTAGCTAACCCGATCAGAACAAGCTAACTATTTCGCCCACATCGGACTACTGAAGACACCTCTACAGAACCTCGGCCTATAGACAATGAAAGAGCCCTGTTCTCATAAGCCCCGTTCATATACCATGATCATGATAATGCTGCTACAGTACAGTACCATTGAAAGTTTTCAGCAAGCTTCTGAAAATAATGTTCAAATGTATCACATACAAAAAGAGCTGTAATGGTAATATTGTGCCATTTTGGACATGGTGGGCTCTCCCCATACCCCTACCTAGGGCAAATAAACAAAGGTGACATGTTTCACAAAGCCATACGAGCATTGTGATTAGTGAATCACATGCCAGAGCACTCAGCACTGTCATACCTCAATGCAGAAGCCGCAACATTTACAGCTATTTTGTGGATGCAATTTAAGATTTGATTACTGCAATATTGCAAAATTTTACTAGCTTGTGATCTGCGAAGTCGCCACGAAATACATGTACATGTAGTTGTAAAGAAGGAGGAAGCAAATACTGCATCAATTAAGTGACTCCTGTTCAGCTGCTGTATCTGTAATGTTTAGGCAACATTGCAGCCAGTGTTGCGCTTATTTTGCGGAGTGGTGGTGAATACATACGCACAGGGTTCTACACCTGTACTTGTACATGCAGGGTCTAATGCACAGCATGGGCACAGTATGTTAATGGAGTACTTGACATTTGGATTGAAAAGTAACCCCCGCAATACATATTGAGTGGGATGATAAAGATCAGTAAATAGGAAAATTTGTTGAAACATTCTTGTATTATTGACATGCATTGGAAATAGTAGCACTGTAGATCTCTTGAAAACATACGTACAGTAGGATCAGTTCAAGATTAGAAACATGTACATGTAGTAATGTTTTATTGTGTGGAAATTTACCTGAAATGATTATTAAAATGCTTTTGCTGTGATATGATTAATACCAAATGCTTATGAATGTACACATCAGAATTTTTTATTTAAAATGAAAAGATGGTATCATGTTGACTGAAACACAAAGTATGAACATGTAGAAATACAAATCATTGGAAGTGATGTTGGGCAAACTTAAAATTGAGACTATAATACAGTACATGTGTATATAAAATCAAACTGACAGGTTTAATTTCTGAAGAGTGATCATTGTTGTTGTTCACAGCGGTACTACAAACGACAGACTGTGTTTGGCATTCATACTCACAAAATTGTCAATAATGATTTATGAATTGAGCAAATTAAATGAAGTGCTATTTATAGAATAGAATAGAATTGAAATCCTTAACCTTGACTTCACTCTGCTCTCATCAAATATTTGATGTGCATGCATAAAAGATTCAGAAGTGGGTCAAAAGTTTTTTTGACACCCAAACAACCTCAAAATTGTACCACACACATATGTAGTGTGTACACATTTTCTCATTCCAAACGGAGAGGAACATGTCCCAGAGCTACTAGGGTCGAGACACAGAGTCATGAAAATCTCACGCATAAAATTTGTTTGAAATGGGCATCTCTGAAGTAGATGTACTGTACATGCACATTAAAGCTGCTGTAGTTGTATGTTACATGAAGCAGCTTGACTTCACACACATCAGCAACAAAACAATTTATCTCCATTGTCTCAAGTAGGCTACAGAGTGTTCACCAGATTTGACCCTTCCTTAATTCTCTAGCCCCAAATACACCGCGCACACTTGTTCTGCCATGTGCATGTTCATTTGTGCTTGGAATTGAAACAAACTGCAGGTCTCATATTATGCATATTCACGTTTGTGATTAAAAAGCACATAATTATGCCCTCCGCTTCAGTACCTTTAAAGGTCCCATGATATCAAGTTGCATGTTGACTTCAAAAAATGATTAACCTCTCAGTGTAAACATTTTAAAATGTTGTTAAAATTCAATCTACCTGATTCATGCTAAGGCTCACCTGAAAAAAAATATTTTTGATTAGGTTCAATGATTGAAAAATGATGATTGAAAAAGTTATGTGCACGTACATGTACTGTGTACATGTGTGCATGTACAAGTAAACTATCCATTGCCATGACTGTATATTTACCTGCAATAACTCCTAATGTCATCACATGTTTGTAAAGTTGCTGGTACCATTTCTTAATGGGCATTGCTGAGCAACAAGTACTCCATTGTGAAAGGCTGTGAGGAAGTACTGTTTGAAATCATATGAAATATATTGTGAGCAAGTGCAGCTTAAGTTGTACTCTGACTTGTTTTTTATTCATAAATTTACAGGATGGAACATTAAACACGCTATCCTTCGTTATATTTTTTTTATTGAAATGATCCCAGAAAGCCCTTTCAATGTAATTCCTCTCATTAATTGGTAGTTTACAATTTCATACCAGTTGATGATCGATGCCATATCCAATGGGTCATGGGTCATGGCTTGCCTGTATAGAGCGGCAAGAAAAAACAAGAAAATGGCAATTTATGGAATCACACAACACATGATAGTGTGTATGGGAGAGTAACTTGCACGTCCGGTCACAAAATTAATGCATGAACAAATCATAACTTTCTTATCCTTTGACGGATTTTCGTCAAAACTTCACTAATACATGTATGTTGATTTCATCTTTTGCTATAATGAAACCTAATATAACTTCAGGGTGGCTTTCCCTCCTAGACACAGGGTCTACATTTAAAGGGCATATACTGTATTGGGAAGGCAAAAAATCCTTCAAAAGGTAATTGTTAGCAATCTTCTTGCCAATGGTCTTAAATTCATGTATTGACCATTTAAGAAGCTTGATGAAAGTTATTTGCCCTCAAATGATCCACATTTGGAGCAATGGGTGATTAAATCACAAATCCTCAAAATGTTTGGCCCAAACATTTGAGTATTTAATCACTAATCATTAATTACTCCAAATGTGGATCATTTTATGGCAAGAAGATTGCTAACAATTACCTTTTGAAGGCTTTTTTGCCTTCCCATTACAGTATATGCCCTTTAAGTGACTTATGGAAGCCATCTAGTATGAAGAGCACTCTGTGCTTGAGATATATTTGTTTTGAGGTACATGTAGACATGGCCACATGGCCACTATTGAGTGTATGCCTGCAGACTAACAAAACAATCAATACCTTAATATCTTAATACCTTGACATTGTTAGTGAACCAACAGAATGACCATAAACCAAACGTAGCCTTTTCTTCTGATTTAAAGGTCAAGGTTGGTTTGCATGGGTAGTTACTAAGACTGTAGTATACTGTACACGTTAAGAACAACAAGTACCTATCTATCAAATCCTTGAATAAATTTGATTTCTGTGATATCTCTCACATACATACACAGATTCCTGATCGTTTAAACCCTTTTTTAGTGCCAGATAAACAGCTGCTCTATGTGATTTGTGTATATTACTTACGCAAATATACCTCAATTAAGCTTAAAAAGTTCATAATCAGGGATGCCAGTTGTTAGACCAAAGCCTGATGCCTTACATGAAGCCCATACATGTACACTTTATTTTAGTTTCTTTGCTCTCCGTGAAAATAGGGTCATCTGTAGTTCAGGCTCGAGAATACAATGTGACTATTAATCATGAATAAAGTCACTCATCCTACATGTAGATTCCTTGAGTAGTAGCTTTCATGTACCCTCTTTAGACTGGCAAGCAAATCTAAGACATCTAAGCCCCCCCCCCCCCCCCGACTAAACTTAGACCACTTCTAGCCCCACAGATCATACAGAATTAGTTGGCCCTGAAAAACAGGTTTATAACTCTGAAATTGCCAATCCTTGAAATATGGTGCTAACAACTCCAGTCTGAACAGAAAGAAAAGTATACATGTAGAAAGCCTCAAGAAATTCAGTGTAGTATTGGGTTAATTAAGGCTAAGAAAAACAATGTAAATTGGGTAATATAGATTTTCCTCAAACTTTTTCCAATAGCGAGCTTTCGTTTTGAGGACAGACGGGCTCCAGAACGGTAATCTGATACGAAGATCGATCTGCGCATGCGCCACCCTCCGCCTCGCTATCCGCGCGGACATGAATTTTGAGATTTTTCGTTCTCGACGAGTTGCAGACAGCAGCCAATCAGCGCCTGGACAGATGATGTCATTGCAAATCGCACGTGCGCCCGGGTCGGGGGGTGTCAGGGGATCAGATGACGTGTCACGCACCGCCGTTCGCGTTCTCTGTCTTATTTTGCGAAAGCGCCTGTGACTCCCGCGGACGGACGGCTTAACAGATTGCTCTTTTCCGTCCGCGGGATTATAACGAAAGCTCCCTAATATTCTTTCAAGTCAACTTGTTTTTAGGGTTTTATCCTCTATGTTTATGTAGTATTTAGAAGCTCTTTAAGTTGGTCGTTTGTGGTAAGCATTCATTTTGTCAGCAGACGTATTGGAGAGTCTGGAAATTAAAATGAACTGGCTTATACTAGAGTTAACTTGCAATGGAATGAGCATGTACCCAAAATTTATTCCCATGAATCTTTAATCATTTCAATGAATCTTGGTGGGATTACGTGATACACATCTCTTGAGAATTGACTTTTGGCAGTCTTCAGGGATAGGAAATACGTACTATTAAGCCAACTTCCTACCATTTTCCTGGAGGCAACACACAGAACATGTTACTGAGTATACTGACGTCACATTGATGGGTAATTCAGGTGACTACGTGTACTACATACCGTAGGCCTAAAGTAAGAAAATGAAAGTGAAAAGGGACACCAGGATATCTCCTTTACAAATACTTCCTGCACTTTACATGTATGATACCTAATGATATGATCTACTAATATTACAACCTTGTGTGATATGACAGAGCAACATAGTTTGTATCAAGGAATCCGTTACACTCTATACTGTATGTTAATTTGAGATATAAATATATGCACAGTCCAGAGTAAAATATTAAGGCTCTTACAAAAAAAAAATCCTTTACATGAACTCTCTAATTTTTTCTTATTTAAGTCATTTTATATGAAGCTTTACATGAAATTGATAAACTTCCACAGAACATAGTCACAACATGCACCCCCCCCCCCTAGATTTGTTATCTTATCATCATTGCATTCATCAGATTGGGGTTCCTGTATACATGTAAAGCAACATTGAATTCTTTTCTTGTGTACATGTACTGTTGAAGTGACTTATATTTTATAGTCTTGGAAAGGCATTTACATTTACATGTATGCTTCCAAACTTCTCTATCCAAATTCAAATTCAAATTGAATCTTTCTTTCGTCCTTACAACATCTCTAGTGGTGGGAAATCATTTACAATGTACAACTACAATTTATTGTATATTAAGTAACTTCCATTTTTTCCTACATGTAATTACTTGTCTAAGACTTCTCAAACTTTCAGTGATCTGCTTTTGTGATTTGTTTCTTTCATACCGTCATAACATGTTTCCCAACTGGGATCAGTAGTACAGAAACAGGTTGCTTTATACTACCAGTAGATGAGGTCTATCCTAATAAAAGGTTGCAACTATATAACCTAACTACGTGTATTATGTAATATTACGGCTAATTATGAAATCCTGCATTGGTCAATGCACAGCACACAACATTTTGTACATATAACTCATGGGTCTGCCCTCAGATGGGAGGATCAAAGAAAAGCAGGGGAAAACACATAATGCATGTAAATTGTATTGCATTTGATTTGTAAAGCAGTACATTTCATTTTTATTTTCATTTCAATTTTGATTTAATTTAATTCAATATAATTAAATTAAGTTGATTTGAATTGAATTTAATTTGATCAAACCAGTATTTGTGAAATGATGTAAACATAAGAGAAGGTTTCACTTTTATCTTATTAAGATAATTTAATTGAATTTTGCAGTTAGAAAGGATCTGTTGGAAGCGACTCTTTTGATTTTGTTTGAGGGCTCCCAATTTTTAAATTGTTGAAGTTTAGTTTTCAATAATGAGTACATGTAAGTGCCTTGTGTATATATGATGATATTTGCTCCTATTTTATTGACCTCTGCATTATTTTTAAACCTACATATGAAAGGTTATTTATACTGTACATGTAGTTTGATGATATGATCCCATATATTCATTTATTTGTCAAACATAGAACTCTGTATCTAATGCAAAGTTCTATTTACCTCAACATACAGTACTGAAGAACTTGATGACTTTATCGCATCTTCTTAAGCTCCTCCATTGTACTTTCACTGAGAAACCATTTAAGCTAAACCATCCTGATAGTTTGATCTAATTGGTGATTCTAACCTGCCAGCATGGTGATCATGTTCGAAGAGAATTACCTGTACTGTACTCTACTACTTGTACAATATTTGTGTTGTTGTTTTTTGCCTACCAAGTACATGTACCAACAGTACTCCAGTATTTTGGGTCAAGTACGTACTTGTACATTAGTGCACATGGGCAACATTTTTGCCAGGCTGTCTGAAAGCTTGTGGATCCTGTATTAAAGACAGGGTGTCCCTTTTGTAGGTTAAAAAAAATACAAAAACCATTTCCTATAAAAACTATGGGAAATGGAAGAAGATACTGTATTAGTAGTTCCCTCCTAATAATATAACTGGAAACTGACTTGCAAAATTATAGTTATCTGTAGATTTTGAGGAGGTTACTTTTAGGAGGGTTGTCTGAAACTGGTAGCCTCGAGAGCGGAGACCGCGCTATGTGCTATGGTCTGCACCACATTGCATGCTTTCAATGGAAGCAATGCCCTCATAGTGCGCTGAGAGGATCAATACAATTATGAATGTAGACTTTGGCTGCGGTTCAACCGCTGTTTTCATTTTTTCTGAAAATTTTTGTGATGTGATGACTGTGAGATTTCATATACGTTATTGTTATGATATAATACTGATTTCTGCTGGGTTTCATGACTGTGGTAAATGGGACTCCAGGGTTTCTTGCTTTTAGAGCATTTACACAGGACAGTGTATAAATCTCAAAATAGTGAGATGATTTTGATAATTCGTTTTAAGTGTTTGCATTTCTTCCATTTCTCTCCATCAGAAACCGAATGCAACTCACCGCCACGCAAGCTTTCTACCTAATAGTGAACAACAAGAGCCTGGCCAGTATGTCCACCACGCTAGCTGAGATCTACCGAGACGAGAAAGACGAGGACGGCTTCCTGTACATGGTCTACGCTTCCCAGGAGATGTTTGGCTGCTGAGGCCTCCCGCCATCCTCAATCAAGTCATTCGAATCGGCTGCGTTCACACCACAAGTTAACCCTCTCACTACCTTAGGTGCATGAAATGTGTAGTAAGTCAATGGCTTGGTAGTGAGAGGCCTCATCATGTTTTCTTTGTCTAATACCTGTCCGTCATGTGATGCAAAAAGCATGATGGGATATTATGAATACAGATGTTATCCTACATGTATATATTTGCCTTTCAACATCCATCGCAAGGGAAATCAATACCTTTCGGGGGGGGGGGGGGGGGGAGGGGGGATTTTGATTGCCACTGTAATTTTGGTAAACATATCATGTCAGCATTGAGTGACATACTAGATCAGTGCATTTGCATCATCACAGTTATTCTCAATCAAACAATAAACTCTGCTTGATTTATGGACAGCATGGAGTCTGCGAGTTTGTGCCACTGGCTATAATTGTGCACTAGTATAATATCTATACACACGTCTGATAGAGCTGGATAGTGTTTTTATAGCGCAGAAGAAGTTAACTGAGATGGCTGTTTCTGGAATGTTCTGATGCAAGTTTTGATGATTGATGGTGTTTATCATCATAAATTCACAATTGCTGTCATGTTAAACCATAAATGCTATCCGGTACTGTACATGCATGTACCAGGACATAAAGATGTATTCTAATTGGATGTGCATATATTCCACCAGATGTATGTCGCTACAAACAATACCTTACCCTACATTACTGGCTTAATTAATAGAAATGAAATCGCTGTAGTATGATGTGATTTAAATATTAAAACCTTATCTACTCATCATAGAATTTCTGTTCACTTCTGGTGGGGAAAATATCAGCAATGGTACAAAAAAAAATCTTCTTTGTTGAAGAAACAAAGCCATATATTCCAGTGCAAAAATAGTCCTTTTTCTGTTGACATGTGGACAAACAAACAAGTGGAAATATACCTGAACTGCTTTTCAACATGTTTTCCAATAAATGTATACCTTTCTGAATAAAAAAACAAACAAACTAAAATGGTTTGAAGGAGGAGCATAACATGAAATCAAACTATGATGTATAAGGCTCCATAAAAAAAAATCAGAATTTGATAATTTAAATTTGAACTTTGATAGTAAACAAGTTTGGTTTGATTTCAAATGTAATTACAAGTGTCTATGCTAACATTTTGCTGATATGTACTGCATGCATGCAGTATGTGATGAGAAATATCATGATTTTGGTGTGACTGCAGCCAATGAATTGTCTCAATATACATTGTACCTTCTGTTGTTATTTTTTATATATTTATTGATTTTTGTATTTTTTTCTTCCGTGCAAAAAAAGTGCTGTATAACGACATACTTGTAGAATGACATACAATGTACAGGGAAAAAAAAAATATATATTTTAGTGATACGCCATTATGGTCGTGTTGTTGTACATGTATGTTTGGCCATTTCTGAATTATATTACATCTTAATCTGTACTTGTACACTAAATTGGAATGTTTTGGGTTGTAATTTTATTCTTGTGTATATCCAGTGCAGTGTTCATTTTTTGTTTTAGTTCTTGATGGTGCTTATCTCATTGGGCTGCTCTTAGTATACTTTTCATTTGTGTTACATCCATTTATGAGAAAGTGATGTGGAAAAAAGTTTTGTTATGAATTAGAACTATGTGTTGTGTTTGTTGTATGGAACTAGCTTTGTGTGATAAAAACATTACATTATTATCTTTGAGTAAAAGGAGATGTCCAACTCCCATTTAAAGTACCAGTACCACCACCACCCCTTCCCCCTCGCCCCTTCTTACCCCCTATGCACCCATCAGTGGGGTCATTTATAGTTGCACAAAATAGCCATGTTTCTAAAACTGCCATTGAAGGGTGGAAGTTGCGAGGCAACTACCCCCAAAAAAATCACAGCTAAACAAGTCCTTCAAAGCATCCAGCTCTGAAGTGTGAAATTTTGAGATGTTTAACCTGTGTAAATGCCCCGAAATTGATTGTCCCTATCTTTGCAATGTTTTCATTCGTTCATTTTGCACATGTTCCATCCACCAGGCAGAAATGTGGAGCACACAACTTGCCTAAAGATTGGTTAGTAGTCAAACCTGGCAGAATTCTAGACCAATGTAAGGGTTGGATGAATAAGCATTGTTATGCTCTTTTGCTCCTGTTCTGGCTGTAGGTGTAGGTATATGGTCCACCCACACCAGTGTAGGATATCAATTCTTGAAATCTCTCTCGTTGTTGTTGCACCTGCCAACATTCTCATTTCCTGCCTTTCCAGTGGAGAATTGAACAACCTGTAGATTGACAAAGGAACCAGATTATGTTACCATACCATACATGCAGCATGGCAATGTCAACGTCATTGGGAGAGCTCAGAGGAAATGAAGAAAGGAAATGGATGAACATTAAGGAAGCTGGAAGAGTGAGTGAAACTTTGGGCATGTGTTATAATACATTTAAGACCACAATCAATCTTTTTATACACCCTCGCATGAACCCTACATGTTGCCACAATTCATTATCCACTAATGTTATGTGTTCGTGCAACTGCCAAACATTGTAGTTATATTATGAATTCAGATCCATCTATACAGTAGATTTATTTTTTGGAACAATTAAACACCCATATTGCTCAGCATTTTGATGGCAAATCATGAAATATCAACATAGAGATTTCAAAGCTATGACATTCATTGTCACCTTTTCTCCTTGATGCTTTTTTACAATGCAGTTAGATATTTTAGCAGCATTGACCCACATTCCCTCCTGCACAATACCAGTAACAAATGAGCTGTGGCCTAGATTTAGAAAAAATATTTAGTTGTTATTTACACGATAATGTAACAAACAGATCATCCCGTAATAACAAGAGACAGGTATTGATAATATTGAAATTGATAATATAGCTGTATGTGGAGTACATGGGGGGGGGGGGGGGGGGGAGGGGGATACAATGCAATGGCCGTTGATTCCTCCATTTTTGTCTACCGGTATATGTACAAACAGGAATTTATTGGTTGTTGCTGGTATCTATTTAAGCCCCGCTATGATTCATACCATTGTTATTAACACGACTTAACATGTATAAGTGTATTAAACTTTAGAAATACTGTATAGTACATATGTACGACTTCCGTACAGTAGTCCATGTATTTCCAGTAAAATTTTATTGTATTTGGCAACATTGTCACATGAACAATGTACACTGTTAGACTACCGGTACATTTTACACACTGTAAGTTTATACATGTACATGTAGTTTCTTTGTTGGGTCTATTATTATTGATATTTGGGGGGCACCTTTTGAGGGTTTTCAAGGAGATTAAGTTGTGCTAATAACATGGTAGAAGAACATACTTCCGTTAGATGGTTAGAATTGAACAGTTACTTTTACATTGCCTTGAACATTTCAGAACGATTTTGGGTGGGTCATTAAAATATATGGTCTCATACATGCCAATCCTTCTACTGCCAGTGTAATCTTTTTATAACATGATTCAATGAACTCAATCAGATTGATGCGGTATGCCAAGAGAAGACTTGTCAAGTTTGTGATAAGATATGATTATAAGTAAGATCAAATAAAAGCTTTCATTGTGAGCTTCGACATTCTTACATTTGAACAAAAAGCAGAGCCTGAGAGACAAAGGACAAAAAATATGTTTTTAAAGTTTTTTTAACATTCTTTGAACTCTGTCACTGGTAACTGCCAGATTTTACAAACTTGATCTTCATGTACAGTGTATAGGCAGCCCCTACAAGGTTCTTGCAGGTCATGCAAAAGGGATGTCACAGTATTTTTAACCTGACCCCTAAACTTTACTCTCAGTTTTGATGATAAACTTCCCTGGGTAAATATTTGTCCGTTTAATTTTGGTTGTTTTGGTTTTGTTTGTTTGTCAAGTCTACGGTAGAACAAAGCTTGTAACTAGTCAGTTCCATGTCCTGGGAAACTCAAAGAGCAAAGACAAAATTCAAACAATAACAACAGCCTATCTGCATGTGACTTTCAATGTGACAGAGTGATGTTATGTCAATTTCCCACCCCAATCTCCATCAAGGTGACTTTGAGAGACCTGTTAAAAGTCTTTATCACAGGTTTGTTGCTTCCTAATGAGCAGTGGGGATATCCGGGTGTTGTTTTGCAGCTGTAACTAACACATTACATTTGAGTCCTCTGTCTGTCGAATTAAATGAATGGTTTAGCCATTTCCATGATTTAATCGTCTGGATCATAAATTAAGTGACAGGATGTGCATTGAAAGCATGAAAGTAAGAGGGGAGTTGTGGTACATGAAGGCCAAACATCTGTCTTCAGAGCTTTCTCTTTCATTCTGCATCCATTCTACAAAAAACCCTTCTTATTTACCAATATTGTATGTGAAAGAATCTCCTCAAAATGATATTTTGTCAGTACAATCACCATATAACTGAGTGATTTTCATCACGGAATCACAACAGTGGGTGATTTCAATTGTTCACTGTAATCATTATATGGAGAAACTCAATATACCCTAGTGATTCCGAGCTCAAAATAAATTATTGAATCAATAATATTGTTTTTCATTTTGTAGTTGGCATCCCATGGAGCTAGTCCAGGTTTAGTACACAAATTAAATTACTAGTAAACCATTGTTGTGAATATGGGCCTTTAGCTTTACATCACTGAGCACCTGTACATGTAGATACGTTGCAGACGATCTCTATTGTGAAGCACTCCCCATTGTGTAGTCTAAGTAGTTTGTATAGGTGCAGACCCTTGTCTGTCAGTCACTCAGTCAGCAAGTGAGTCTGAATAAATAGGTCTGAAATGCAGAGACTAACTTGTATTGCTTAAATGTCCACTACCATTGAGACCCAACTGACTTGTCAAGGTGCGACAGGTGTAGTCTATCCTGTAGACATATTTTGTTTTGAGAGAGTGGTTCAGTCAACACTACCTGACGACCATATGGAGAAGAAGACCTTGTATTGAGAACAAAACCTTTGTCTCGTGTGGCCGCACTCAACCATACTCTTTTCTCCAGATCTACACTGTGTTAGGTCTTATCCTTGCATTAGGTGCAATGGTTGGAGATGTGCAATGTACAGTGTAGGTCTTAGCCCTTTTGGTAACCAAGGTGTGAAGGCGAGCTTGAGAGGCTATCCATGGCTAATCATTGCTTGTGCCCATGGTAATGAGATGGTTAAACCTGCTATGTGTACACAGTACACTCCAGGTTAACACATGGTCAGGCTATGTTTTAAACCTAATCCACTTACATGGGTGCAGGTCCTAAGCTCTCATGTGAAATTAGTGAAGTTTTTCAGAAATTCATTGTGTGATGTTTGCTTATACATGCAGCACAGGTACGTTCTAAGTGGAATTTTCCATGTGTATTGTTGGTGTGCACTAGAGTAGCAATAGGGAAAGTACAAACTAGATTGCACCAGATAATGTAGATCAGATAATTGCTTGCATGCATGCCTGGGAAAGTTAGATGTGAATTGTAAATGCCAAAATGTGCTTTAACAATGAAAATGCAAAAATGTGCTTGAAGTTGACCTTTGGGGATTGTTACTTTGTTTGCATTATAATAAACAATGTTGATTTGCTCACCACATGAGTGCATCAAATACCCTGGAAGAATACAAACACCTGGTGTTACTAAAAAGTTTGATTTTTTTCTAATTCTGAGTCTTATTTGTACATGCCATGTATGTTCTTTATTTGAATTTCAAGAAAACTCTCTTCAAACATTGTATTTTCTCAAAAACGTTACAAATGTTTTTATCCCAGAGATACAGCAGACAACTCATTTTTTTTTATACTAGATCCATCTCAATATATTGATTTAACAGCGTAATTTATTTGAGCAATCCAGATCTCTCAATCTTTGTCTGAAAACTAGATAAAACCAGTTACAGATTTGGAGTAGAACAAGACAACCAGGATAGACACCACAACCACATGGTCATGGACAAATGAGCGAACAAACAATGGAATGTCAATCGTGCGATTGTTGTGGTTAGGTGAGCAGAGATTTGGTTACAAGAACATTGTACTCCAGGTCAAACCTGCAGAGAGATTAGAGAGGTTTTTTTTTTAATCAATTAACATTGAAGGGTGTTTTGTTTTTTGCGGGGTTGAATTTGAAATTATTTGTTGAAGTTATCAATGTGGACAAGCCAACTTCATGTAAATTCAAAGTCTAATCAAGGAATGATCAATGTTGTGTTTTAGGTACTTTATATTTAAACCCCTCTAAACACAGATAACAAATTAACTGTTAAAAATAAATGTTACACTTTTTACATGTTGACCTTTGCTATTAAAAAATGCTCTTAATCCAAGAAGTCAAAACGTTTTAAAGGAATTTCATAGTTCTTGCAAACATAACTAGTCAGTGTCAAGGGAATTGTTTTGAGAATGACTCTTGATAAAATCAAAAGCTAAGGATGCACATATTGAATGATATGGTTTGTTAAACATTTTGATACCATAATCTAAGCACATCATATCTTATTTCTAAACACTTAATAGTTGCTCCTGCAACATACATTGTATTTACAAAGTAGGATGATTTACATGTATGTTGCATTAGTATCAGGTTTGGGGTTGAGAATCTGATCATGCATTTGTGTATTTAGCTCTACTTTTGTATAATACATTTGAAGAAAGTTGAACTGATGCCTAAATAGGGTACTACAACTGGCTGCCAAACTTTAATTTTAACATCAGAACCTTGATGGTGTTCATTTGCTGAATTGATTTAGATGATGATGCCATTTCAGAATCTAAAGCTTGTTCAGTTCTTCCTGCCATATGATCATTCAAAATAGACACATAAATTAAGTCCACAGAAATGTGTAGTACATGTAGTTTCAGTTGAGTAGAGAGGGGTAGAGGGGGCTATACGCCCCCCCCCCCCCACCTCCACCACCATGGCACCACCACCACCATGCAAATAACCCAATTAACAATTATCTTTAAAATTCCCATATAAATGGGATCTGCCCAAACTGTAATGAAGCGTGTATGCTGCCGATGCACTGTTTAGTTGTCACAAGTCAGTCTGCACTAGTGCATACATGGAGGGTATCATAATGGATTAGGCCTGAGTTACTGGAGCATATCAGTCATGTTTTTCCTATGTTTAGAAGCTTTTATTGCTGGGGCATCTCCCACTGTAGGTGAGTACTTCTCAGTACTCATATGAATTGAATGCACGTCCATGTGAATGTGCATGTACCAGTATGCAAGCATCCATACATTTTCATGTTATGGTTGATTTCACCAATAGACAATATTGTCAAGTTTGAGTATAAATTATAAACCATACTAGAAAGACATATCACATTGGGTTTTATGCAAGCTGTTGTTATCCATATGGTTGTGTTTACTGGGTCATATCATAAGTTTATTGTTTCTGACTGGGTATTTTTCGTGCAAAGTTTCTGTGTAATAAGCCATTTCGTAATTGCAATTTGTGCATGAGCAGATTATTGCTTTTAGTAAATGACCTCAGGTCAATTCCCAAACTCACAGAGTAAAATGGGAATTCACTAGATAGTCGACCACATTTCAATCTATTATCATGCAAATATGGCAACAGCTATTCAGCTCTGAGAAGGCATTGAAAGAACATTCCACCATGTGCATCTGCTCCTATTGTTGTTCCAGGCACACTGTAAAATGTCTTTACATGCACCAGCCAACACAGTTTCATGAAACAATCCCAGTCAGCAGTCTAGTAGTATTTATTCAGTGCATTGTCCAACCATGGTGTAATTACGAAATGGTCTATTCTTCTTCCAGGATATATATTGGGTAATATGCTTATATATAGCACTCACAGTAAAAAAATGAATTATATGATGACTGGCTTAGAAGGTTTCTATTTTGATACCGGTCCAGTGGCCAATTTACACGTAGGCAGGCAGATTTGGGAAGGGGGGGGGGGGGGGGGGGGCGGAGAGACGTACATGTATTCTAAAGATTCAAATATAAATGGAATGATTGGCTTGAATGCTCAAGAAATAAAGACAGAGAGAGGCACAGTATTTTATATATAACTTGTGGGGGAGGGGGGAAAACATGTATTCTATAGAGTCACGCCTTTTTCATCACCCATTTTTCACTTTTGTCTGATCTGCTACTTATGGTTTGTGCCAAAATGTCATTCTTTGGGCTGCTATGCATGCATAATACTGTTTTCCCCTAAATTTTGACTACCTGTACATGTATCATGGTAAGCCATACACTGGGTGTGTCTCGCAACTCATATGCCGACAAAATTTTTATACTTCTCAATTGTATTATGCAGTATATTTTCAACTTGTTTTTGTTATTCATTTTCTTGATGTTTTGTGTATCATCATTTATTTTATATTTCTGTATTATGAGTAATACATTTGGTGCAAATAGTATCTAGAAATAATCACGTTCTCTATGGGTATTGTGAGATATGTATATTTATGGACTAATTGGCTTGAATGCTCAAGAAATAGAGAGAGATACAGAGAGGCGCAGTAGTTTATATATAACTTGTAAATAAATATTTTTGTACTAGTGCAAGAGGAAAAGTGGTGTACATGAACTTTTAGGTCAAGAATGTAAACTAATGCGATATCAATGGGGAAAATATATTACTAACTGAAAATCACCCATATACACTGAGTAGGAAGTGATCATGATTTATGTATGGTATCATGATAGTATTCATAGCATTCTGAACTACCATATGTGTGATGTAGAACAGTAAAATATTGTTTCAGTATTTAACAATATGCATGAGTGCATACTTTGGTACATCATTAAAAAAAACAGTCTTGTTTGTGTACTGTGTGTATTATATTTCCCCCTTTCACCAAATGTAACATTTACTGCTTAAATCAACCAAGAACTCACCAGAAGTACCGTGAAAATGTGCTTTCCTTTTGCAAATGTGCCACATTGTGCAATTTAAGTCCAACCTAGAAAGCTTCAGTACTGGTATTTGTAATGGAGAGCATTCCCCAGGTGTTGTCAATGTTGTCTCATAGGAAAAGTGTAAAATGTCTCCTAAATGCAATTTTTTAGTGTTCACCTGCCTCCTGTGGTTTATTTTGAGATGAATGGTCATCTAGAATCTCACTTTGATATGCATTCCTTTTATGACAAGTGTGTCCATGAACCAAGGGTGATATAGTTCACTTATTGTACATGTGTACTATTGCCTGCATGACAGGGAGTTCAAATTAAATTGGTTTGTGTTGTGCAAGAAATGTGTGGAATCAAGGTATGATGTCATGTCTATGTTAGAAGATTGCATTTTATTTATGTTTTAGTTGGATGATCGTGTTAGAGGAATATATTTCTCATCTTGATAACACATCATGAAAATTACTGGTCTAAAGAAAAAAAAATAGGGGTTTAGAGTGCACTCCATCTTTGTACCACTCAATACAATCAAATTATTTTTCAACAAGTCCCGTACAATTTGTTGCCGGACTATGGTTCCAGCGATTAATATTTTGTGACACTCACCTAATTTGAGTTTGTTTTTGTGAAGTGAATTTGAGTGTGACATTGTGATTAGGTATTTGTGTATGGTGACGTTGTAAGAGTGTTTTATGTTTAAGTTTGGGTTTGTTCTACTGTTTTTTTCTATTAAAAATGGGATATATATATTCCGATATGCATGATGCACACAGTGCGTGCATGGATAGTTCATGGTATAAGTACGTGTATTCCTACATGTATGTGTATATAAACACAGTCACTACCATTTGTGACTACATGATAGTGTAATAGAATATGTGGAAGATCCTGGATCGGTGGGATATTCTATATGGATGTGGTGCTGGTATAGAGATGATCAGGATCCTACTCTAAATTCCTTCTATGTGTTTGATGTATCCCTTTACAAATGGATTCAGTTTCCAGAAACATGCCGATAGTGTAGGGTAAATTAAGAACATGAGTTTTTCAAAGTGACGTTTACCGTCCATGTGACAACATAATTATAAATGTATCAGGTGATGATTTATCTCGATGGGTATTCAACTCAAACTTGTGATCTATAGGCTAGACTGAGCAGCAAGCATCAAATGTGCAATTGGTTTGACTGCATGTTTGGTTTGCATTATCTAACCATGAGGGCCGTCTGGTCTCATCTATGTCCTTGTGTAAAAGGTCTGCAATAACCAAGATAAATTAATACACAATGCTTTCTCATGAAGGTCTTTGTAACTAACTTACTAATCATACATCTACGAAATGTAGACTATACATGGAGAGCATGTACAGTGCATAGATTAAGAATATCTGTTTAATATATTTGATCATAATGATGGATGTATGTGTATAACAATTATATATTTTGTATTGGTTGCTACAAAAAATTGCATTAACAAAGTGACGGAGAGGGTGAATATCTTCATGTATTATTATTGCATTAAATAACTATGTAAAAAGCAATTTTTTTTTCAATAAAGTACAAAAAAAGTTCATCTCGTCAGTGTGGCTTCTTGATTTCCATTATAGTGTATAGTCTGATTGAGACATTATGTTTGATCCCTGTGTTGTGTGTACTGGTAGTCAAGCGTATCCCCCTAACCCCCTAAAATGTTGCTATTTTGAGAAAATTGCATTGACTGAAAAGAATGTTTCTGTGAGGAATATAATTATGAACAAATGTAAAAATCTGGTGTCTGAGTTGTTCTGTACAATGGAAAGGTAGGGAGGGGTGGGGGGGGGGGTGGTCTGCCTGCATTCAATAATGTTAAATAGATGATTAGATATTAGATGTATTCATTAAACATAGAGAGATAGAGAAAGAGAGAGAGAGAGAGAGAGAGAGAGAGAGAGAGAGAGGGGGGGGGGGGGTAGGCCGGAATGATTGAGAAAGAGAGAGGGATGAGACATAAAGAGAATGGATGTGCATTGGAGGCATATATAATGAAATAGAGGGTGAGGAAAGAGAGGGGGAATAGAGAGGGGTGTGAATTAAAGACATCACTTGATATGATAATGCATCTTACGTTCAATCATATTTCACAGAAGCTACACTATTACATGCAGGGGATACTGTACTGTACACATGCACGAGAGTACAATATATCTGAATTCTCAGAATTTACTTGTTTGCTGGAATTGTTGTGCCGAAAATCGACAGGCTCTCGTCTCTCCTCGCCCTGAATAAAAAAAATAATAAAAATGCAGAAAATCAAATCATTAATCGTGATACGTTGTGTATATGCACTTGAAAATACAGCAACATTTTAGTTTTTGTTCATCTTCTTACGCAATATTTTGTTTTTTTATTTCCATTAAAAAAAGACATTCATTAAAAAAAATAATTGAAATGAATTATTTTCACAGTTTGTTATTTGGTGAAGTTCATATTGCAAAAGCTGTTCTAAATGTTTACCTACATTCCCTCACGACCTTTAAAGGGAATATCAACTCTAAACTTAACTTGGTTTTCATAAAAACAGGAACATGAACTAACATGTGAGTTAAGATTAATTTTGACGAAAATCCGTCAAAGGAAAAGAAAGTTATGATATGTAATACATGTATTTGATGTTGTGACGTCATGTGCGAATTGCTCTCGCATATGGTACTATTCTGTTTTTATGTGTCCATTTTTCCAAAAGGATACATGCAATTTTACTTTTGTATTTGATGCACTATTAGACAAATGTTTTTACACACATGCCTCTATAAAAAAAAGATCAGAATGAAAACCAATTTATGGGACATCGCATCACCGAGTTGCCAATTTTGCTACGACAAAATGTCAATGTTATCATCATTAAAACCTTCCTAACTTTCTCCTCAGTAATTTATCTAACTAGCGTTGACTAGAGCCTTCCTTCAAGCGGTATTGAGACATTCTTGCACCAGCTTTACGTGTGTATTCCATACAGGATCGCTCTGTCTGGCACAGGAGTTTAAGCTGTGGTCATCCGCGGGCTCACTCCAGATCGAAGAACTCATGTCATGGCGTCATGTCGGTCGTCTGTCATCCGTCGTCGTCGCTCTCGTCGTCCTGCATTTTTGACTACCTGTCTGAACAGATTTGTGAAAATCATATATTTTTTAATTAAAAAAAATATGAGTTATTAAAGCACACAATTTTTTCATCCTTCGTTTCTCCACATTTTTGAAAACACATTATTTTTTAATGCTCTTCTCGTATGTAATTTTATTTTCTTCAGCTTGAAAAGTCAAGTGTGTGTTTTTATTATCATGCAATGTCAAATCCGTCTGTTAGGGTGATAAGCTACGTGGCATCCATGCACATTCATTAGCAGGGAGCAAATCCAGATTCTCCTTTATTTCTTGACCATTTTGGATCGTGTCTGTTTTATCTTGCTGCTTAAAGTGTGGGGCATGGAACTCTACATCATTGTTAATTGCGATCATTTTTTACATTCTGATAATGTATACATCATCACGAAAAATTATTTTGCTCCTTTATTTCACTTTGTTTAACTCTGTTTTGTCTTAAGTCTAGGTTGATATTCCTTTCGTTTATCAGTATTAGGATCCTGATAATAACAAAGTTAACCTCCGTCCCACCCCACTGCACGTTAGAATTAGTGCAATTTACATCATTAAACCTCTCAATTTCTTCTCTTGCGATATCAACATTTTGTTAGTTAGCTATGGATAGTCATTACGATTCTAAAACAAAATGTGAGAAAACTTGTACTGAAAATGATTTTGTTTGAGTTCATCGTTTTCTGTGGTTATCAACCCCACAAAGTATCCTATTCGGTCATAATGACGCATGTAATACTGTAAATCCACAGGTTATAAAAAACGGATGACCTAATGAGTCTTACATCGCACCTGCGCCCTTTAAACATAATGCACACCTCGCATAATCATTTCATATTTGCACCGTACGTCACATCTCCCCCTGCCATTTACACAGCTCTTGAGGCGCCGATGTCCCTCGATGATCCCCATTGCTTAAGTAAACACATTGGTTACAGTACAGAACCAGGTGAGCTGGGTGTGTGTACTTGCGCACTCCGACCGCATTTCAGGGCAAGCCGTTTACATCAGCATAGGGACAAGCTTAACGATTTAATTTCCTTTTAACCCTATGTATATCAGATCAACAGCTGATCTAAAGGGTTTGTGTGTATTGATGGTGAAATAATCCACAACTTGTAAGTTAAGGGTTATTAAAGTAAAGATGGTGATACATGATTGATGGAATGCCATGTATGTTTTGGTGCCATTGCTGCAACAAAGTACATTCCGCCAAGAGGAAGGGAGTGTGTGTGTGTTGTGTGTGTGTGTGTGTTTATACATAAATAAGTGTGTTTGTGTTTGTGTGTGTATGTGTATGTGTATGTGTATGTGTATGTGTATGTGTGTGTGTGATCTTGTAACTCTCTGTGTACATGGTGTACCCAATAAACATCTGGGCAGTATGAGATTACTGTGTAATAGTTGTAGAGAAATACCCATGTGGCACACCAAGTTCAGAGCTTTAGAGCCTTTCCGTGCGCCCAATTGGTTAATTTTGATTTTAAAAGAGGGGCTTGGTAGGCGAAAATACTGTTGAAAAGTGAGACGTTCATTGTTGTCTTATCAAGGATGTGTCGAGTAATGATTCTTCCTCTAAAGTGTGAGGTTCAATATTGCCACCAGAGCACTGAACGATATGACGTACATGTAATATGTGATTACGACATTTATTAAAAGATAGGGATATATTTCGCTGATGAACTGATACTTAAGTTTTGCTATGCAGTGCATCATAGTATAAGAGACGGTGACACGCAAATATGTCAATGATTAGTTAATGAAATGAACATGTCCGTGCACTCTGATGAAATGATATGACTTACGAAAAATATACCTGGTATTTGAGTAAAGAGTACAGTTTTGTTAAAGCGTACGAAAGCACTGAATGTTTGTTAAGGACACGCAAACTTGAAGCATGATGTTTTATTCATTAAACGTTTGAATCGTATTTGCTTTGCTCTCTGCTAAAATCTACAGGACCGAGGCACTGAATATGTTTTTCTTTTTAAGGTCATGCAAACTTGGAACGTAATGTCTTATTTATCAAACGTTTGACTTTTACTTTGGGTGCCCGTACTTTGTCAGCAACTTCCCAGGAACTGGTGCATGGTATTTTGGTTAAAGGTATGACGATATCATTATTACGAAAGCACTAATGCTATATAATCTTTGTATGGTCATAGACTTTTCATTTACGACCCGTCATTACAACCACTGTAGCTTGAAAACACGCAATCGGCAGCTCGACACAGAAGGCTCCTATAGAATACATGTATCATTCCCTTTATAAACACAGTACTTCATGTTCCAGAGTATATTTGTATGGTTATAATGATAATAGCAACTTAACATTTTTGTATAGGCAAAATTGCGTGTCTCTTTGCACTTACAAAGACAGAAGCTTAAAGATTGTCCGTCCCTTTTGCAAGCTTAAAATTTGAAATCGTCTATCACGATCGAAAATTGAAGAAAGTGTGATTCAAGACCATTTCTAAGAATATAGCATGTTGAAGCTTTCTGTATATGTAAAAAAATTCAGCTGTTTAATTTCAAACCGACTTTTTCCGTACTACGAAAAAAGTATTAGTCTTTGTTACAGTATCTATGTGGTTCTTATGCATGTGTGAAATCCTAATTTTATAAGTAATTACCAAACTTTGGAGATGATACCTTCTATAGAACAATGTTTTCCATAATGCGTTTTATATTTTAATAAACAGATTAATCAATAGAGCAGATATTTCAACACAAACTGCTAAGAGCCTGAGGTAAAGATTATTAATCAGACGTAGTTTACGTGCATTATTTGAATTTAACACTACGTATCAGTTTGAAATTATGAATATACACCTTGCTAACACTTATCTATATGTTTTTCCAATGTTTCGATGTTTTTGTGGTGATCTGAAAAAGGGACGGGCTGTCTTTAAGGAATAAAAAAACTGATGCACTGGGTTCATAATTGTAATACTTACAAACAACGAAACAAATATGTTTTCAAATTAGTTCTAAACTGTTCGTATGTTGGTAAGTTTAAGAGGTTATCCGGCAGGTTATTCCATTGAACAGTGGCAGCAAGTGAAAATGACCTTTCCCCGTAAGATTTTGTAATCACTTGTGGGACATGGATTAATGACTTTGTAATTTACTAGAACGAAGTATTCTTTCTGGTTTGTACCGTATTAACAATTCAGTAAGATGTGATGGAGCAGAATGGTGGAAACATTGGTAAGTTAGTGAAAGACTCTAAACTCGATACGGGACGGAATGGAGAGCCAATGTAAATGTGCTAAGACCGGGCATGTTGATTCGTGTTTCTTTGTTCGTGCTATGAGTCGCAGTGCTGAGTTTTGAATGAGTTTTAATATTTGAATTTGATAAGACGAAAGACCAAAAAGAAAGCTATTACAAAAATGAATGTGCAGCTATGCAAGCTAAGCGCGAGGTAAACGCAACATAAAGGTTTACACATCTCTAGTATGTACAGCCATGTACACGTTTATATAACCAATGATCATCCTTAATGTAACTAATCTATATTGTCAATTGAAAGTAAAATGTACCTTATCTGAAACAACAGGTTCAAATAGAAATACAGAGAAAGAGAGAAAGGGTTGGGGGGGGGGGGGGGGGGAGTGGATACACGCATAAAGAGGGAGAAGGGGATATAGCGCATATACACGTACACGCACACACACATCCACACACACACACACGTACGCACACATTCATACAGTACACACACATACATACACCTTATACACATGCAGAAGTATACAAATGCTGCAGTTTTGCTTGGGTCGGTACGAATTGTGTGCACAATGTCACTTGTCACGGTTTAAACACACGAGGCGCAACAAAGTGCGACGCATGGCAATAATTTACCGCACATTTGGCAAGTTCAATTGTTTCAATACCTTTTTTTGCGATTTTATCTCCAAAATAAGTAGACCAGATTAAAACTTCATAATTTTCGCTATAACGCAAATCAGAATGCCCTATCGGAAAACTTACTGTAATGGGAGAATTCATAGGAGATATTTAAATCCATTCTATAACATTCTATCTCTTACCCATTTTATAAAATCAAGAAAGAACTTGCAAAATGCTTTCACTATCTTGCAATCTACAGACTGGTGTTTTAGCAAGTGAACAAATAAATGGCCTATTTGTTCACATTTTAACAGGTATCGTTTTGAAAAAATGGACGGAATCAAAACTATCTTAAGAAATTCCACTAAATATCTTGCAGCAATAAACAGACTGATGTCCAGGTATCATTTACCATCGTCCACTTTATGATATAAGCGGGAGACTAAAATGTGCAATGACAATTCAAATCGTTCTTATTAACCGCAAGTGGGCGCCATATCATGCACATCGTGAAAACAAATATTATGACTGCCTTTTCAAGATTACTTGTTAAAAGGATAGGTCACTCTGCAATTATTTTGGTTTCAATAAAAGGAGGCACATAAAAGAAACATATTAGTTAAGGTTTGACGAAAATTGGTCGAAGGAAAAGAAAGTTGTTTGATTTTAAAGTTTTGATTTTTTGACGTCACATGGGAGGTACTCTCCCATATGTTTGTGTAGAAATAAATTCCATATTTTTTTTTCCTGTTTTTGATAACGGAGTGATTTTTTTTCGTACAGGCATGTTTGTAAAAACGTATTTCCAATTATGTATCAAATGCACAGGTAAAAGTATGGATATCTTTTTTTAAAGAATATTTTCGAAAAAAAAAATGTACACAAAATATGGGAGAGCATCTCGCACGTGACGTCACAAAATAAAAACTTCACATTCAAATTTGAACAATTTTCGTCGAACCTCCACCAATTAATTTCTTTAATTTGTCTCCTTTTTATTGAAACCAAAATGATTTCAGGATGAACTATCCCTTCAAATATCCTGGAGATAAAGTTCCTTTCATTTAACATAACTAGTCTTCCACGACAAATTACCGAGTAAAGATGTGTAACAAATCTTAAGGTTTGTGTCAAACAAGAAACGGTGCACTGCCAATGAGACGCCCATATGCTTAATTTAAGTTGCATGACAATCATTGTACTGAATAAACTGTATGAACTGGATAACTGTTGATTTTTTTTGTAACATTGATTTTCAATTCGCCATAACTCTTAAAAATTCCAGTTGGCCATTAATCATTATTATTGAAGTACTGATTGTATGGCCACTTAAATTCAACATTAAATTTCTTGACAAGTGTGGTAAAGTCTACATAATAACAAATTGGCGCCAAGTGTACCCGGTCTGCTTATGTCACACAATCAGTGATTTTGTTACAGTGATTTTGCTTAAGTTATAAAATTGACGTGACCAAAACATTTTTCTTTTTACATAATCAATTTAAATGCGTGATTTTTTAATGTAATCAATTCTCGCCCGAAATCACCAGTTACGATTGGTTTTGTAACAAAATCACCATTGACGGCTGATTTTGTTTCAAAATCACGACGGGACTTGATTGACTTATTACATATGCCCATAGCGTCACGATAACACCGTGACACGTACTTTTGGGAAAATTCTGATATTGTAAGCACAGATAACAAAGTGTAAAGCTTTAGAACCATATTTTGATGCGAACCTTTTACAACCTTCACAATTAATCATTTGGAAAGAAACTTACAATTAATGACCTATTATTAACTACCGGAACACGCCGTGAAGCCAAAGGAAACATACTTTTCCTTCATCCTGCATGAACATTGATGACTTTCTCAACTTTACGACCTTCTTGATTTATATATATATATATATATATATATATATATATATATATCTGATAAGTAGATACAAGCGTAATCTTTTTTTTTTTTAATGCGACATTTGAGAAAATATGTCACTGACAAGAAAAACGTGCACGGTGCGCCGTGACCTCTTACTTAATTAACAATAAACCTACTGAAAATTTCTTTCCAGACATTGAATAGGCTTGATATTTCACCTGCATGAGTATATCATCAAGTCTTTCTATGAAAGGGATAAAAATACTTATACATCTCATGCATCTTTATGAACATATGGATATGGATGAACGTGTTATCATTCAAATTGGCAAATATTATACGACTATTTGACAGCTTCTAACCGTAACATCATGATAATTGGTTTTGATAAATTGAAAACACAAATTATTGTAATACTATCTGTTTATGACAAACCTATAGCAGTAGATTGTGCATCATGAAAATCAACTCATAGATATTTGCATTTTTAATCATATCTTAAAACATATCAGTTGTTATTACAACACCGTGACCTTTTTCTTTTAATTACATTTACATTAATCAAATGGTTATTGAAGGGAAGCGCTTCGAATAAAACAAATTATTTGTTCAATACTTTGTTCAATATTTGTGCTGTATTTTCATCCCAAGGTTTCTACCTCAATTCAATTCAAATGGGTTTTATTTCAGAATCACAAAATGTTTATAAACATTAACTGCACATATATGATATAAAGCAAATGAAAATAGCAGCTGCCCAAAACCACCCGTTGATGCACAATTGTTCACACGAATTTAGTGAACATGACTGATTAATGAAAAGGAAACAACCAAATCAATCCATGATTGTTCGCAAAAAAACACAGCCATACATCACCACATTCACACATACATTTTACAATGCATACATGTACAATGATAACAAGTCATGAGGACGACTAACTTAGGTTACTCTACATATTCATGTAGCAGTCTACTTCTAAGTTAAGCTTCAAAATAATTCATAATACCTTTTGAACTACGGGAATTCCAAATCCAGGACTTTGATGTCTAAATTGAAGTACATAGTATTTTAGTTGTTTTAACCTGATGGTAATGCAGTTTTGAACTAGAACGTGCATTATGAGAGTGAAATTTGGTATTATACGACTATACAGAAATGTGCAATATAGGAACAGACAGCTCTAAAGTATCAATTTGTATTATGTTAATTATATATGCCTGTTTAATTGGTTGTTAGTAGCATATCAAAAAATAGAATAGGTATCTTTTAAAACTTCAATTTCCAGCTTCAATTTGATACCGAAATTACTATGGTTCGGAAGTTTTACAATTTTGATTGTCATGTCCACTTTATCGTGGAATTGCCCAAAATTGAATGCACACAAATTGTTTCTGGGCCAGTTCAAATGAAAGCTAACCTATTTTAACAAAAAAGTTAAGATTACCGTTCAATCTCTTCTTCACCATTTCTGCATTATTGCATGCATATATCTATATATATATATATATATATATACTACTTAATCATTAATTATTTGTTTAAAATGCTTTGAAAGAATTGGAACTCTGATCTAAGGAAGAAAGCTTCATCTAAAAAGAAACTTTTTGTAATCATAAATACTAATGATGAATGTTTTACAAACATCTTGGAAGATTTACGTACGAACCACTTACCTTACTATTAAGAAAACCAAATGAGTTGAATTTCGTGTACCGACACATCTTCACTCAATGCATAAATCCAGGCTGAGGAGTTTTTGTACAAGTTAACGTAATTTCCTGGGTGTTGGCATAGCTAGTCACCTGACTTAACCATATTGTTCGTAGAGTAAGCAAAGCTTTTGGTATATTACATGTATTAAAACAGTTGTTGCCGACTAAAATCGGCATTTTTCATGTGGACTCATATTTTCATATATCCCAAAGGTATTTTTTCCGATTTGGATCATTCAACAGAAATGGATATAAAATTCCCTTGCATAAATAATGACGGATAGGTGTCTGACATTTGATGGCAGTGCTGGTGGGGAATCATGCATTTTATGTGAAAAAGATGTGAAAGAACACTTGCACTTTTGCAATTTGTGTCAGCTCCTACACGAATAACAAAAGAATCACCCATGTTTCCGAACTTTCACGCCTCACTGATTACATGTCACTCTATGTTTTACTTTGAATAAACATCATGAAAGCAGTGTTCACTAATTAATAGGTCTAGCATCTGCTTTGATCACTTCACCTCTCCAGCATGCTGTTTATTAGAGTGTGTATGCATCGTTGATCCAAGGTGGCTTAGACCTCCTGCAAAATGCGCTGGACTTTCTTTACAGATATATGGTCCTTCACTTTCTTGTTGGCTTTCCGTTTGCTTTATCCCAGATGCTCCCAATTTGGTTGCCGTCAGGGATCTTGTTGAAAATCTTCACAGCTATGTACAGGCTTGCTACTCTCCCACATAGCCGGGTTAGCAGTCTCACGTTGTGGTGAATTGACGCGAGCTGGAACTCGTGTGCAACTCGTAGAAATTTTGGGACATCGTCTGTTGTACGAGTGCTGGAAGAGAGTCCTAGGAGGCAACTTCGAGTTTGTTCCGAATATTGTACGAGTTAAGCGAGTGATCGAGGTAACTGAGTATAGTACGCGTTTAGCCGAATGTGGCACGATTTATACCAAGCCTGGTACGAGTTATACCGAGCGTAATGCGAGTTAAACCGAGGGTGGTTCGAGTTGAAACGATTATGTTCGAGTTACGCCGATCATCCTCCGAATCTTGAAGAATTTGTACGAGTTGCACACGATCATCTGTAGCAAATTTAGCGGGAATGAAAGTATCCTTGCAATGTTGGCGTCATCATACTTGTACAATGACAATGACAATCGCAGCTTATTGATCCAATCTCGCCCTATAATGGGTCAGCTAGCGATAATCATGTTTTTTGTCACAATGATTTAAACCAATACTCGTTTTATTATATACAAATCACATACCAAATGGAAATGTTATGGTGATGATGCATATCAAAACGAACGGTTACACTCAGAGGAAAAGCAACAAAGTGACCGTATTTCCATTTCCATTTGGTATGTGATTTGTAAATAAAGTGACCGTATTGCCTGTTTAAAGCGTAATTACATAATATGTATAATAGGGATCGACAATGTATTATTTTTTTTAAAGGAAAACGCAATTATGAAGGGAACAAAAAAATTAAAAGACATGGAATAATTAAGAAATACCCGAGCTCTTATGAAATCAACAGTTATAAAGAATTTGTAAAGTAAGTGAACATGTTTTTTGACCGACAAAATTTAACGGGATTCAGACTCATATTAGAATTGGCAGAATTGACACCTGCACTGTTTCTTTTGGTATACATTGGGCATGTAAAAATATCTGCAAAGTTGTCATGGTAATGATTTTCTGCGAAAAAAATGAATGATTAAATCTATCCTCTATTTATCTATGTGCCATATTCTGTGATACAGGCTATCATGGGATGCCACAACGCTCTGACTTGAGCTCTTCGCATCCGTTCCACGTCATGGTAAACAGCCCTGATCAACCATTCGGTCAGGCTGCTAAATCAAGTAATCCTCCTCATTTCTCTTCTTCTTTTCTTGTATATGTTACCCTTTAACGAAAACTTGTCCAATCCACCGTAACCATGCTAACGAAAAATATACCCCCAAAATTCTATGCACACATATTAGCTTCTATGTCACGTTGGCACTTTGATAAACATCTTCATAGGTTACTCTATGAGTCCAGGAATTCCTCATCATCTTTCTTTAAGAAACTCTCTATCCTCTTCCTCAAAACCGATTTTGATATCTATGTCTTACTTCCGTTCATCAGGGTACACATAGCAGTTTAGTTCTTGCACCTTAGTCTTTTTATTGATATTTCCATTTCTTCCACCTGTTAGCTATTAACAAGCATTATCGTTGTACATAAAAAAAAAAATATTTAAATCGTTTACATTTAATAGTTCTACCTGACTATGCAATCAAAATTACCCTCCAGCATGCCAGGGGTTTCCGTGCTCGAATGTATAAATATCAACCACCAAGTGAAATACTAGGAGATCAAATTACGACAAGTACATCCGGTTCCGCATGGTCCTGTCTTACATCACCCAGCTTTGACCAGGAGAAGTTACCTGCCTTGAGATGCATACACTACGGAAGCTTAAACGTGCAGCGCGAAGGCGAGTTGTTCAACTCGCCAAGGCGCCTTGTTTCGGCAAAAAAGGCGAGAAGGCGACTTGTACAAACTCGCCAAGACGCCTTGTTTAAGACGAGAAGACGAGAAGGCGACTTGTACAAACTCGCCAAGACGCCTTGTTTAAGACGAGAAGACGAGAAGGCGACTTGTACAAACTCGCCTAGGCGCTTTGTCTTTGATGAGAAGGCGTCTAGGCGACTTGTACAAACTCGCCAAGGCGCCTTGTTTAAGACGAGAAGGCGAGAAGGCGACTTGTACAAACTCGCCAAGGCGCCTTGTTTTAGACGAGAAGGTAATAAGGCGACTTGTACAAACTCGCCTAGGCGCTTTGTCTTTGATGAGAAGGCGTCTAGGCGACTTGTACAAACTCGCCAAGGCGCCTTGTTTCAGACGAGAAGGCGAGAAGGCGACTTGTACAAACTCGCCAAAGCGCCTTGTTTAAGACGAGAAGGCGAGAAGGCGACTTGTACAAAGTCGCCAAAGCGCCTTGTTTAAGACGAGAAGGCGAGAAGGCGACTTGTACAAACTCGCCAAGGCGCCTTGTTTAAGGCGAGAAGGCGAGAAAGCGACTTGTACAAACTTACCAAGGCGCTTTGTTTAAGAAGAGAAGGCGAGAAGGCGACTTGCGTATATGGCCATGGCCGGCCGAGATCTAGACTTGCGCACGCGCGCTCGATCTCATCTGTAGGTACTCTACGTACATGGTCTAGAGATATAGGTAGTCTACATGTATAGGTAGTTACTATGTATTTCTCATACCTCGAAAGGGGTCGTCAGAAATAATAAATAAACTTTAAACTTCAAACTTCAAACTTCATATATAGGCTCGTTTTTATAAGTCGCCTTCTCGCCTTCTCGTCTTAGACAAGGCGCTTAGGTGAGTTTATACAAGTCGCCTTCTCGTCTTCTCGTCTTAGACAAGGCGCCTAGGCGAGTTTGTATAAGTCACCATCTTGTATTCTCGTCTTAGACAAGGCGCCTAGGCGAGTTTGTACAAGTCACCTTCTCGCCTTCTCGCCTCAGACAAGGCGCCTTGGCAAGTTTGTATAAGTCGCCTTCTCGCTTTCTCGTCTTAGACAAGGCGCCTAGGCGAGTTTGTACAAGTCACCTTCTCGCCTTCTCGTATCAGACAAGGCGCCTAGGCTCGTTTTTATAAGTCGCCTTCTCGCCTTCTCGTCTTAGACAAGGCGCTTAGGTGAGTTTGTATAAGTCACCATCTTGCCTTCTCGTCTTAGACAAGGCGCCTTGGCGAGTTTGTACAAGTCACCATCTCGCCTTCTCGTCTTAGACAAGGCGCCTTGGCGAGTTTGTACAAGTCGCCTTCTCGTCATCTCGTCTTAAAAAGGGCGCCTTGGCGAGTTTGTACAAGTCGCCTTCTCGCCTTTTTTGCCGAAACAAGGCAACTTGGCGAGTTAAACAACTCGCCTTCGCGCTGCACGTTTAAGCTTCCGTAATACACCACGCTTCAGCGCGCAATGAGTCAAAGACCACCAACCATCCAGCGTATGCAACCATATCGAAGCTGTCCCAACGAGTACTCTCCCACAGCATGCGTGTAGATGAGCCATTCAAACTGGCTCTGAAGATCGCGTTTCTTTGAGAAGAAAGGGGTTCAGTCCATATCAAGTCCTCACTAACATCATCCAGCACCATACGGTTTGTATGTCGGAAAAGTGTCGATTTTCTGAAGGTAATGATACTTTCGATGCCGTCGAAGTTGTCGATGTTTCCTCGCTTAATGCCGACAAAATCCGTCCAATACAGCAGTCTGAGTCTACTGGATATTTGGATATCACATGCACCGTCACTTATAATACTGAGTGTGACATCTCCTCGACCAACGTCATGACCAGGCAGCGGGTAGCCATCGATGTGCCCTATATTAGGCTGGCTCACGTACAGCATTCGGGAGTTGTAATCTATCGCAAGTCCCCCTCCCTTGCCGCCCATGTTCTTGTAGAAATAAGTCACTTCTCGATTTTTTTTGAAAACGTTCCTTCTAACTTCCCTGAATAAAGCTCCCCATTTTTAACCGTGTAAATTAAGCCATCCTCACGATCATACACCATGTAGGCTTGATTACGCAGAAAATAGTCATCGCGGCTTAGGCCGCTCTCGCGAGATTCTGCGAAGTCTGTCATGTTGTAAACGCGCAGACCCGAGACCGCAAAAAACATTCCAACGCGCCATTGAAGTTGACATCCTTCCCCTTAATAACCCAGGGCACATCCACAAACAAAATTATCCTCTATGAACGACTGGTAGCATATCTCATTCCCTCTGCATGGTTTCAGCTGGCATGAGTCAGTTATTTTTGTACGATAAGCACATGTGATAATTTGGCTAGGAGGGTGAGTAGGAGTTGTCCAACATGAAAAGTAATTCGAGGTATATGTACCTTGAGGTTGTGCAATGTGCCCGGCTGTCAGCCGACCGGGCGGTGTGTACCAGCCTTGGCAGAACTTTCTCGAAACAATGTCCTCATTACTTAATCGTCCCTGAGTAGCAGCGAAGAAGAAAAACATTTGAATCGGTGGCCACAGCTCCATCTGTCCTAATTGCACGTGTTCAAGTTAAATGGTACGTTCAATAAAATAAAAATGTTCAATTGTGTCCTAATTCTGTTCTATTTGCTACACCACTTATGTGCGAAACGATTGGTTTAAAACCAACTAGTAGTCTAGAAATGGATCAAGCTGTGGTCTATATCACAAGTAACTAGTTATGCAGATATCTATAGGCTATGGACTACTTTGCTTTGTCATAATGTGTCTGAAAGTCCTTCGTGCGCAATTAAGTACATACATCATTGAAGACCTGGGGGATGTTTCACCAAGCTGTTCGTAAGCTACGAACGACTTTACGAACGACTGGTGATCCCTTCTTGTGCTTTGTTGGGAGTTAATTTCCAACAATCCTAATAAAATTTGAAAAATCATGAGCTTTGTATTCAGAGAGTTGTTAACAACAAGATTTTCATTTATAAACATCAGATTTGAACTTAAGATGATGGGAATCAAAATCATTTAGAATGTGATTTAGCACAAAAAGGGGTAACCAGTCGTTCGTAAAGTCGTTCGTAGCTTACCAACAGCTTGGTGAAACACCCCCTGTTCGGATATTCATTAAGTGTGACTGGTGTACTTTTTAAACCTTTTAAGTATATATATACAAATTTGTAAATATCACGTAGACCCCATAACAAAAAGTGCTCAGAAAGGATATCATGAAGCATGGCTACATGTTTAATACGTGTTTGATCTCCTTCACAGGGACTGACAATTGTTCATTTCGTTGAGCGCATGCATCCATCATTTATAAATTTAAAAGAAGAAAAAAGCTGTGTAAAAGTGCACCAATTTGGTCAAAATTATTTTTACGTCATACCTTTATGAATTTTAGGTCTTTAGTTATGTTACGTACTCTCATGTTCCATTATGTTCACAACACACCTCAACTTTAATTTGCCCGAATATTTCAATTTAACAGTTGTGTATACTATAGTTAATACGTTAAGCTTTACATCAACATGATGTCAAAACCATGAGTTTCCATAAAGCCAATGTTCCGGGAAATGCGGTAAATGACTGAAACGAATTGAAACACTGTTTTTCTTTTTGGATAGATTCAAGTGCAATTACGAGGAATGTCAATCTAGAAAGGCTACATGTTGCATCATTTCCGTGGTCGTTACCAGATAATTCAATGTGTGGGATGAATGCGTGCGTGTTTCTTTCTCTACTAAAAAAGGAATGATTATGATTACGACAAATGTTTAAAGTCTTACTGTATTTTTATGTTAAATATGTTAAGATGCGTACTATCATTTTACGTCGTGTGCTTACATGTATTAATTTTCTCACAATTATTGTCGATTTTAACGGTTAGTATTTAAGTCATGAACCCTGATGAGTTCTTAGTGACTAAGATGGAAACAGCAATGGTCTCAGGGGCTTACCAATGAAAAAATAAAGAAAAAATATTTTAAAATATAGGACACATATTTCCATTGAACAGTTAGTGATTTTGTTATGTATATATTATGTTGCATCAACAGAAGTCAACATACATTTTGATGACAGGGGACCTTTAATGCTACGAACTCGTTAATGTATACGTCGTTAGGGCAAGGATGTTTAAGCGCATGGGGTGCCAGTAGCCATTTAATAAATGCAGTACTCTGCTTCGAGTCGCAAAAGAACGCTTTACACAGATTTTCTCCTTTATCTCCCATGTTCGAAGCCGCGGATTCTCTGGATATTTTTTGCGTGGATTTGAAGTATCGGATGCGCGGAAGAATTTGGGGGAAATGTCCTCACCCCATATACTTGCGCAGTTGTGACATGTAATACCTGCGATGCATCTATAAAGATTCAATCGAGGAATATTGTTACAATGTGGCCAAAAGGCTCTAAACGTGATATCAAGTCGCAATACAAAAGTCTCAATTTCACAATGTTCCGCATCATATTCCAGTAAAACATTGCATGAAACGCTACTTTCACATATTTTTCTTTCGAACAAGAAACATGAGAAACGTGCCCATCTGCGCCCAAGCTAGTATTTTCATCTCAAAAGGTATCAAATTTTGTATTCGCTTGTCCTTATTAACTACATAACAAGCACTTAGTGACAAAACTAAAAGGTTCAGCAGCGAGAGCTGAAATGTATGCATGTATAGGAATGTGTATGACTTATTATAAAATCCAGGTGAACGTGACGCAATAAATTGCGTATGCATCATATTGTTAAAAGCAGCTGCTCGTCATGAATATTAAGTGGTGGAATCAAACCTTGTTCAAAGGGATGGATATCCATTTACTTAAACATCCTTGGTTAGAGCCAGACCTCTCTGGACATTCATTTATCAGACACATCGTACTTTTGAAATTCGTTTACTACCACCTCCTATATAGCAACATTTTGCTTGGCACATAAAGTGATGTCGATCCTGTTTTACTATATAATTCATAATATTGGACGTACTTTACAAACCATGTAACTAGGCAGATGCATGTCCGTTAACATCATAAAAACGTCTATAAAGAAGTACAATTCATTCATAAGACACAGCGTACTTTTGAAACCCATTTACTACCACCTCCTATATAGCAACATTTTGCTTGACACATGAAGTGATACATTTACTGATAATGTTTAACTAGAATTCATAATTTTGGACGTACTTTAGAAACCATGTAACTATCCAGATGTAAGTCCGTTAACATGAAAACGGCCATAAAGAAGTACTTGTAAACAAGTGATGAATATCTAGAAAAGTACAAAGAAGTAACACTTCGCTGTAGAGATATATAGCAAAATATCCTTTATGGATATTTTTAACAATTTCGAAAATGAAGAACACCCTCTTATGATTGTGATTCAATAAAGTGATTTTTTTAGAAACATTTTGATTGATTATTTATCATTATTTGATTTGGGCTTCAGAGCCCTAAAATCATATTTGCGTAAATGAGGGAGTGACGTAATTTGTGGTAGTTGTACGTCTAACGCATACGGTACGTTAGATTTGCGATTTGTATAACATGGCAATTAAGTGAGCTCTGTCATATATTTTTATTTTAACAAGTTGGTGATATTTGGTCAAATATTTCACTAGTTATCATGTAAACAGCAACATTTCAATATCTAACATACGCCTGCCCTTTGCTAACAATGCTAAATGCCAAAGCTTGCTGACACTGCAAGATGAGCGTACACCCTTTGTAATGGATGCACGTGTTATCTGTGTCCATCGGAAAACGTGGCCAGCCGCAAAAAAAGCAACCGAACGCTGTTGGACATGTCAAACAATTCTGCGTTTTTCTGCGTGCTCGTACGTGCCCGAAAAACGCGCCCGAAAAAAAGGCGCGTCCACCTTGCGTCCGACGCAAGGATTTTCTGCGAAACCCGACGCAATCCACACGCAGAGAGGTGCACGGCCGGTTGTGATCGAGGCATAACCCTGTCATTCTGAAATCACAAAGAAGAATGATACATGTAGTTTATCAAAGTACGTTCTTTATACAAGGGTGTTCATCTTTTCATTTTAAAAAAAGTCAAATTCACTTTTAAAGGGACAGTCCACCCTAAAATTAAGTTTGTTTTGATAAAAGCAGAAAGATAAAAGAAACTTATTAGTGAAGGTTTGACGAAAATTGGTCAAAATATAAGAATGTTTTGATTTTGTGAAGTAACGTGCCCTCCTGTATGTTGCGTACTACTTTTCCCCATATATTGCCTTCTTTCTGTTCTTTGATGAAGAAATGCATACATAAATAACACACATGTAAAATGCTAAATAACCTTTAGAGAAAAATTTACATTTTCAATACAAAATATTAAACAATGTATAGGAGAGCACCTCGCACGTAACGTCACACAATCAGAATGTCAAAATCTAACAACTTTCTTTTCTTTTTACGGCTTTTCTGCAAACCTTCACTAATAATGTTTTTTTTCGTGTTTCTGCTTTTATTAAAATCAACTTAACTTCATGGTAGACTGCCCCTTTAATATTAAGGCATGTGAAAATAGCGTTTGTATTTGAGTACAGATTTTTCCTTCCACCTGCTGCTACAAATCCGAGAGAAGGCAAATCAGTAATCAATATGAATGATGAGAAGGAAATCGTTAGGAGCACGTTGGACAAGCAAACAGGAAAGCGGATCTCTCAGCTCGAGGCTCGAGGGTGCGCATCACACCCTGGGCATGCAGGGGGGGGGGGGGGGGAAGTAAGAGAAATTGGGCGGGGCGTCCGTATAGAAAACGGCATAAAGGGGTCACCATAAAATGCATTCATTTAAGGCCATAACCATTGGGGCGGTGTGTGTGTGTGTGTGTGTGTGTGTTTGGGGGGGGGGGGGGGGGGTGTGAGGGGGATACATACGTCGGTGGGGAAAATGCTATTGACATTTTGGCATAACATTTAGTTGGGTAAGGGGTTGGTGGGGGGGGGGGGGTACCGCTGTCTCCGTACACCCTCACAATGACACAACTCTCTAAATGATATTACCTCTCTACTTATAAAAGGCTACATATCATGTAAGGGGTAGTAGTTGTAAATACCAGTGGGCCAGTAAGTATTCAATGAAGTACCATTCAGCATGCCTTGGCCATGGGACTCACTCTTGTTTGAGATCAGGATACCTGGTAGCAATCATCTAACAATGAAACGATATCCGGATCCGATGATTACGCCTGTTCTGTGTTATGATAACGGCACATAGTCATTATCACAAGTAACCCTCATCATGAACTTTAATTTTGTGAAGTAATTATGTACAATTCTTTCGAGTTGAATAAATGTTTCCAAATAGCGACGATCATTATAAATAGTGATAGTAGTAGTAGTAGTAGTAGTAGTAGTAGCTGCGGTAGACTCCGCTTATACACACACACACAAATTACAGTGCAGATATAGGATCATCCAACCAAATGTCCCCCCCCCCCCCCTTTCAAAAAAAATATTCCTGCGCCGCCCCTGGTTTATACCGATAATGATCATTATTTAATGTGTCTGTCCATAAGCTCTCGGATATAACGAACACAAAGAAGACAAATAGGAAAGTGAGGACGGGGTCCAGGGGGGGGGGGGGGGGGGGAAGGGGGGGGGGGGAAGGGGGACATACGCATTGGCTGGAGACGGAGGATGGAGAACCAGGGGCCGCAAACTCCAATAATTTATGATTTGGCAAAACCTACATTCGTCCATCAAAGACCACAGATAATGGATGAGCAAAGTAGAGAGGAGAGAAGAAAAAGGATAGAAAGAAAGATAGTGAGAGAGAGAGAGAGAGAGGAAGAGGGTGTTTGTGTGTGTGTGTGTGTGTGTGTGTGTTTGTGTGTGCGTGTGTGTTTGTGTGTGTGTGGTAGAACGGAATGAAATATGAAATAGAATGTGCTGAACATGGAGATTGTACCTGGCTTGCCACAGTAGGCCATTTTCGTTTTGCATGCACATTTTATTCACGTAGTTCAAACAGTACGTTCCCAATGGTAATCCCAAAGCTTGTCTGAGGTTTGTCTAAGTAGCAACAACTAATAGATTCACAGTGCACTCCACTCATTGAAACTGAGTTACGAAATACAGGTGAATGTAATGAGCACGCAATTTAGGGAACAGTTGTGAATACCAAGAATGTTTAAGTACATGCAGTATTATATTCCACATACTAAGAATGTTGCTATATGATTGGTCAAGAGTTGATGACGTGATGAAGCGTAGTTTTTCCCATCTGATCACCTGAGAAGAAAAGTTCGTTACACTGTAGGTGATAGTACTTTTTTGAGAAGGAAAGTTCGTTACACTCTAGGTGATAGTACTTTTTGGTTTCGCTGATCTCTTCACTCCTCACAGTCCTAACGCGTGATCAATATTTTGAGTACGCGCGAAATAAAAGTGTGTAGCTCGGACTATCGGCGCAGACGACACCGCGGTGCGCGCGCGGAAATTAAAATTTTTGGTTATAGCGCGCTGCGCCGCGGGCGTACGTACAAAGCAGTGCAAGCCTTCCATTTCCCCCACACAGTATTTCACCAAAGCAAGTGTGCAATTCTCTACCACCTCGTACCAAAATTGACGTAGAATTTCACTTTCCTGTAATTTATTAGAATTATGAAGAGTATTCTCGGAGGATCTATGTTCTCACCGATACCGCACAGGTAAGAGAATTTCGATTACTTCTTGCTTTTCCGTCAAAATCTTACAAATTAGCGTCACTATGTCATAGTGTTCGTTGGAATTTGTAGAGTCTATATAGCAACGTGCACAAAGTCAATTTGCTTCCGGGTTTCGGAGCGTCGCGTGAATATGTAGCCGCACCGACACGAACGCTTTCGTACGTTAAATTGTCATTTGTTTTATAGATTGTTGGTATCAGATGTGGAATATAAAGCAAATAATCAACTTTTGGTTTCAGGCAATGAGACGAACTATCACTTCCTCCGCGACCTGAATGTATACTCTATCTTTCCTCAGCTAAAAGCTTCGGAAAGATAGCTACATCCAGATCGCCTCGGAAGTGATAGTTCGTCCCATTACCTTCACCGACGTTGATTATTTGCTTATTATATTCCACATACTAAGAATGTTGCTATATGATTGGTCAAGAGTTGATCACGTGATGAGGCGTAGTTTTTCCTATCAGATCACCGAGAATAAAAGTTCGTTACACTCTAGGTGATAGTACTTTTTGGTTTCGCTGATCTCTCCACTCCTCACAGTCCTAATGCGTGATTAATATTTTGAGTACGCGCGAAATAAAAGTGCGTTACACTCGGACTATCACTTGACATTTAACGCGACCTAACGCGCGTCCTAACGCGCATCCTAATGCGCGTCATAATGCGCGTCCTAATTAAACGCGCGTCATAATGCGCGTCCTAATTAACGCGCGTCCTAACGCGTGTTCCCCATGGCAGCGGCTGGGGGTTATGGAGATAAGTAAACATTACCTTTTTACGTCAAATTGTCATTTTTGGTATAGATAGTTGCATGGTTTCAGATGTGGAATATAAAGCAAATAATCAACTTTTGGTTTCAAGCAATGAGACGAGCTATCACTTCCTCGGTGATCTGAATGTATACGCTATCTTTCCTCAGCTGCGCTTCGGAAAGATAGCTACATCCAGATCGCCTCGGAAGTGATAGTTCGTCCCATCACCCTCACCAACGCTGATTATTTGCTTACACGCGCGAAATAAAAGTGCGTTACACTCGGACTATCAGCTCCCACTAACGCGTCCAAACACGCGTCATAATGCGCGTCCTAATTAAACGCGCGTCATAATGCGCGTCCTAATTAACGCGCATCCTAACGCGTGTTCCCCATGGCAGCGGCTCGGGGTTAGGTAGAGAAGTACTCATTACTTTTGTACCTCAAATTGTCATTTTTGGTATAGATAGTTGGTTTCAGATGTGGAATATAAATCAAATAATCAACTTTTGGTTTCAGGCAATGAGACGAACTATCACTTCCTCGGCGATCTGAATGTATACGCTATCTTTCCTCAGCTGCGCTTCGGAAAGATAGCTACATCCAGATCGCCTCGGAAGTGATAGTTCATCCCATTATTTTCACCAACGTTGATTATTTGTTTACCATCAGCCGTTTAATTAATGCAAATTCATTGTTCCCCCCTTCTAGGGACACAAGAATGCTTTACAAAGATTTTCTCTTCGATCTCATATGCTCAATGCTGCCGATTCTCTGGCTGATTATTGCCTGGATTTAACGTATAAATAAAATCGGATGCGCAGAAGAATTTTTTGGAAATATCCTCACCCCATATGCTTGAGCAGTTGTGACATGTAATACCTATGATGCATCTATAAAGATGAAATTGATGAATGTTGTTACAATATTGCTCTAAACGTGATATCAAGTTGCAGTACAAAAGTCTCAATTTCACAATGTCCCGCATCATATTCCATTAAAGAAATTGCATGAAACGTTACTGTAAGATATTTCATTTCAGACTAGTAAAATGAAAAACGTGCCCAGCTGCGCCCAAGCTAGTATTTTCATCTCAAGACGGATCAAACTTCGTGTTCGCTTGTTCTTATTAACTACAGTACATAACAAGCACTTAGAGACAAAATGAAAAGTTCAGCAGCGAAAGCTGAAATATATGCACGTTTAGAACTATGTATGACCTATTATAAAATCCAGGTGAACGTGACGCAATCGCGTATGTATCATTGTTGAGCGCAGCTGCTACTCATGAATATTAAATGGCGGAATCAAACCTTGTTCAAAGGGGTGGATATCCATGTACTTAAACATTATGTTCTCATTAAATATAGTACATAACAAGCACTTAGTGACAAAATTAAAAGTTCAGCAGCGAAGGCTAAAATGTATGCACGTACATGAATGTATATGACCTATTATAAAATCCAGGTGAACGTGACACAATCGCGTATGCATCATATTGTTGAGAGCAGCTGCAAGTCATGAATATTAAGTGGAGGTAGTGTGAGGACCCTCGTGATTTTCCATGTACATTGTATTCTTAATGAGCTAGGTCATTCTGAAAATGCCAAAAGATGGGAAAAGGCAGAAAGGAAGGAATGAAGGGATGTGGGAGTGAAGGGGTTGCCCGGAGACCAGAGCGATCAGGTATCAATAGGAAATGATATTCACATTATTTTTTCTTGCCTCAAGAAATCGCAAATAATATATGAATATTACACTTCGAATGTGGAAATGGTGAAGGAGAAAATGAGAGAGACGGTGCAAAAGTATGTTGAGGAGAGTGTAAGAGCTGTGCTCCCAACTCCCTGGTAAGAGTATATGATATGTGTATGTGTGTAACTGTATGTGTGTGCTGTATATGTGTATGTGTGTGTGCGTGTGTGTGCATGTGTGTGTGTGTGCGTGCGCGCGCGCATATGTGTGTGCGTGTGTATGTGTATGTGTCTGATATCAAGCTTGAAAGGATTGGAGTAATGATCGCTAATAGGGGGGGGGGGGGGGGGGCTTAAGCAAACATCACCACCCTTATTTTCAGTTATTCGGTCCATATATCACACCACAATTAATATGGACTAACGGACAGGAATGCCGGTTCACTTTCTACCTGTGCATATCCGCATGAAAATACCATAATGGTTGACTGTGCACGGTTGCACTAAAATTAAGTCCGCATGGGCAGGGAGCTCGAAAAGGAAATCAGATGTTGGATATGAAGCGTGGAAAAGTAAAAAAGGATAATATTGCGAAGGGATCTACTGACATAATAGAGAGAGCAAAGCCATCCAGAGTGCGGAGAATTATAGGTTCCGATGAGACATTACGAGGCTGAATCAGTCAAAAGAAAAGACGTGCTTGAATGGTGTCTGTGTGAAGGTAGAGAATAGTAAGGGGATATCACGAGACCCGGTCCTGGTAATTTTAGATTGGTTGCAACTAGACGTGCGATTGAAATAGATCGTAATTCTGTACAACAAAGATTGGTGATTGGACTTGCGATAGATTCAGACCAATCGCAAATCTTTATAAGATGAGGCCCAGAATCACGATACATGTACATGTATAACCATGTGATAACCGTTCTGCCGTGAAAACGGGTCCTCTCGTCGTTTGATTTCAGGATCACCGATCGCACATAGGAATCGTCTTTGAAAACTAATGTGTCTGGAAACCCGTCATAGCCGTTGATCGGTTCCAGCCGTGATTACCGCTTCCCCGTTATATTCACCACTTCTGTCCCTTTAAACTAGACGAGGCCTCGAGGGAGGGGGAAAAAGAAGCACACAATTAATGAGGTAGGGATAATAGCTGTGTGGGATGAGAAGGGACTAGGGACTAGATGAGATGGGTTGTTTGCGTGCAGTATCCCCGGAGGAGACAACGTGAACGTAAAATGAGTGAAAACAGGAGAAAAAAAATGATTTCGAAGGGGACATGATAGAAAGAGATGTGACATAATGCATGACAGTGAGTATTATGGAGGGAGGGGATAATGGGAAGCCGCCGGCAAATGGTGAATGTGGACTGGTATTGAAGGAGGAGAAGGAAGAGAAGACGCAGATGGATATGAAGAGGAGAGGAAGAAGAAGAAGAAGGAGAAGAAAAAGAAGGAGAAGAAGAAGAAAAAGAAGAAGAAGAAGAAGAAGAAGAAGAAGAAGAAGAAGAAGAAGAAGAAGAAGAAGAAGAAGAAGAAGAAGAGGATGAGGAGGGAGAAGAAAAAAAAAGGTGTGGGAGAAAAAGAAACGGTAGAAGAAGTAGTAAAAGAAGAATTAAATAAATAAAAAAGGAAAGAGAAAGAGACGAACAGAAAAAAGAGAACAAAATGCAAATTTTAAATGAATGTATGCGATGACAAAGACGATCAAAATAATAATCACCGTTCTCCTGCGATAATATTTGTCCAGACTTCTGAGTTAATTGATAAATAAACTCATAATCTATACTGCTCATCCCACCGGTGCTATAATCGTATGTCAAAAACAATAATGACAGATCACCTCTCTTCTCGGAAGGATATTAGGGTCAGATTTGGACCATCAGCTTGAATGATGCACAAGAATAATTCATCAAGGTTTCATATTTGTACAGCGTCAGAAACAAGTTGCGAGTCAAATTGTACCCATCAAATTGTACGGGGTGGGGGGGGGGGGGGGGTGGGGGGGGGGCAGAGAGATAGAAAATTATATGCGAGGGCTACTTTTCAAGCCAGCTGTCATGAAACCGGAAACGTAGGCACCAAACCTTAGTGTGCATTATTACTTAAGTGAATGAGTTAATCCTCCATGACTAGGGGTATCTTTATGTTTCCAGGTGCGCTGTCTGTTTTGGATTTCAAGGAGGTACCGGAGTGTGACGTCATATGAGCATGTTTTCAAGACAACTGGTTCTAAACTGTGTGAGTAGAGCGAACATTGGTGATCATAGCGGGGACTCTCTTTGGGAGTGTCCGACACTGGCCCGCTAGACAATGTCGGACCAGTGAAACCTTACTTTAGCGATGTTGTTTAGAACCAGAAACCTGTGTAACAATTTATGTAACGATATCATTCGGGTACTCTATTTTCATAAGTCACATCCCCATTTGCTGTGATGATTGTAAATAATAAGTTGTTAACATAATCGAAAAGGATAATTGTTGTCCTCTACAGAAATCATGCGAAATAGCATTATCCCTTCATATCTGGAGGATACAAGCTGGATAAGCACTGTTGTTATAGCTCATATATTTTGTGTTTTCAGTCTCAACTCTTCACAATAAATATTCCCTCTCTGACCCTAACGATTCTTAGGGGACTTAAATGGGAAATTGAAATTAATGTTCATTTTCCGAAAACTATCCACAAATCGATGTTTTTGTGGAGCTTAAAATCGTGCTTTAAATTCGCATGTTTTAATTGACATCACATGTACTATCTCCTTATTCTTGAAATGGGCTAGCTATAGAATACAGGTAACATCCATATTCTGAACATTAACACGACGAAACACTAATCAGACACCCGAGAACGCTGAACATATTATATATATACATACAGATTTTAAAGCAATGTTGAATGTTTTCAAGGAATTAAGCAGTCCTATCTTACCTCCGTTTCTACTTCTGGTGCTTCGTGCTTCGTACTTCTCAATATTCCTCTTCTTATTTTCTTCCTCTTCATCCTCCATCCTCCATGTCCCTTATCCTCCTCCTCCTCGTCGTCGTCGTTTTCAATCACCGTCATCGCCGTCCTTCGCCTCCAGTGAGTTACATTTGATACAGTTAGAGGGGGCACGACGTCTCCCTTCCGTATTTAGATCAACTCTTGCTTTCTTACCATGCTTTCTGCCAATCATCGTTACTTCATCATCTGAGCACTCGTAACAGGTTTCACCTCCTCATGATTTAGGCCTATCATCACGGTTCGTTATCGTGGAAATGTCACGAGAGCTTGAGCGGGGGCTAGAGACTTGTGGGCGGGAGTGTGTGGGGTGCGAGATGGGGTTCCAAACATCCATTTCTGAATGATGCAGATCGAGAGGAATTCTATTTTTATAATATTATCATTATTTCTTTACCCGGGAGAGGGGATACCACACACTTAACCCTCCACAATGAATAACACGTAAATATTTTCTAATTTCTGATCCATGAATATAAATACACAAAGTATATCAAGCGTTTTAAGAACACACTGATAGATAATTCACGCTAATTTCGCTTTTTTCGGAAGTGATATTCTGTTTGAATGTGATCCAAGCTCATTGTATGTCTTATAAGCTTTCTAGGAATATCTTCATATTTAGGGATTTTCTATGAATATCGCCTTTAAAGGCAACTAAGACTTTTCTTGCGATAATCAAGATTTGTTATAATCTGATTGTTAATAATTAATCGTTCTTAATTACCTTGGAATTATCTAACACATTGTGTTATTCACTAATGGAGAATAGTGACAAGACATGCATCAAGGGAAAACAGTTATTATCCCCTTCTTTGCTCTCTCTCTCTCTCTCTCTTTTTCTCTCTCTCTCACTCTCTCTCACTCTCTCTCCCTCTCCCTCTCTATATCTTCCCCACTCTCTTTATCTCCCACCACTCTCTCTCCCTCCCAATATTTCATTTTCTCTCTTTCCCTCTTATTAACTCAGTCTCTCTCTCTTCCTCCCTCCCTCCCGAGCGCTTTCTCTTCCCCACACCCACCTCCCCCCCCCCCTCTCTCTCTCTCTCTCTCTTCCCCTCACCCACCTCTCTCAGTCTGTCTGTCTGTCTGTCTGTCTCTGTGTCTGTCTCTCTTTCTCTCCCCCACCCTCCCTTCCCCCTCTCTCTCTTCCTCTTCTTCTTCTTCTTCTCTCTCTCTCTCTCTCTCTCTCTCTCTCTCTGTCTCTGTCTGTCTGTCTGTCTCTCTCTCTCTCCCCCTGTGTCTGTGTGTCTGTCTGTCTGTCTGTGTGTCTGTCTGTCTGTCTGTCTGTCTCTCTCTCTCTCTTTCTCGCTCGCTCTCCTACCGTGTACGATTCTCTAAGTTCACCCTCTCATCTTTCTTCACCCTGCCCTCTTTCTCTTTATTTGGATTCCCCTTAATCCATTTCCATCGCTTATATTGGCTTTGACACAGAGAGAGCTTATTTGGCTGCCATTGCTTTGATTCTATTCGACATTTACACACTTAGAAATTAGAGTTCAAAATTGAACCTCCATGCGTGATACAATAGCAGCACCCCAATGGGGTTCAAAATTTGCACCCAAGTAAAGGGTACAATTTTGAACCCTCTAATGGTGTTCATTTTTGCACCCAGCGGGTTCAAAACTGCACCCCTAGGGGTTCAATTTACAAGTAGTCGGGGGTTCAATTCAACATCAATACGGTTCAAATTTGCATCCTTAAATGTATATTTTTGCACCTTTGGGGGTTCATTTTCTACCAAACCCAACCCTACAGGGTGCATAATTGAACCTTTCAGAGTTTATTTCTGAACCCCATCCCCAGGTAACCAAAAAACAAACAAAAAAACGTTTTAATAAACGTAGGTTTTTTGGACGTTTTGTGAAAACGTATTATTGCCGTCAGAATGTGGAAAATAAACAAAAAACTTTTGGAAACTGAGTATCATTTTTTTATGATCTCACATGATTAAAGGTGATATTCATAGAAAATCCAAAAATATGAAGATATTCATCTATAGAAAGCTTGTAAGCCATACAATGAGCACGGATGACATTCAAACAATATATCACTTTCCAAAAAGCGAAATTAGCGTGAAAACAATCACCGTATTCTCGGGGACAAATTTGATCTACTGTCATCCGAAACGGCCTTTAGGTCTGACGTAAGAAACGGGAGGCGTTATTGTGCATCACACATGCCAATCCGCAGCTTCTTTTACGCCAGAAGCATCATGCATTGTTAATGAAACTGTGATGGCAGTTGCTAGTGGATTAACAGGTGTGATACACAATGGTCATTGTGAAGCATATCCCGGCTGTGACGTACACACAACGCCTCTTTCCCTTAGGCGATTTCGTAGGTCAGGAAGAGAGTCAATTTAGTGAAATTTGACTTTCATTTAACACAAAACTGAACACTTTCATGGCATGTTAGCTGCATAAATTGCTTTAATAACTCATTCAATTATAAAATAAACTATATTCACTTGATTTTATTTCCTATGAATATCACCTTTAAGGATACATGGATAGAAACGCGCACACACATTCCTAAGCCTGCCCACCTACCTACCCGACACAGCCCTAATCCTATGTTAATCCTATCCTATCTTATCCTACCCTACTCCTATCGTGTTCACACGCTCACTTTCATATATATAGCACTACGGTAATGTGTTCCAAAAATATTGGTTAGTACAACTAAAGATGAATATTTTGTTGTAATCATTGTTGTCTGAACTCAATTAGGTGGCATTTATTGTTTTAATGTCTAAATTTCTAAATGTTTATCGGAATGTATGCTTAACCACTCCCCTATCGAGTTTCGTGCCGTTTATCTATTAAAATATACAAAAAAAAATGACACAAGTCAAAAGGCCTAATGCAGCATGAATATTCATTAGCATCTGAGTACGAAGTACCTATTTGATGCCTTGTCTCCGCTTGCATGATTGGTTGATCAACACCGGCTAGCCGCTTAGTTTATGTACGATTACTTTCTTTACGGAAAATTATAACTTTTATGTTTCGTATGCGTGGATATATGAAGCAAATTAATTAATATTGATTATTTAGTAATTCAACTTCATTTTCTTCCCATAATCTTTGTATCAAGTTACTTTTTTAAGAGATACTGGCTGCAACATGTGAATAATATGATAATCGCTTTTCTGTAGGTTTCTGTACAAGACTAAGAATCCATACAAAAAGGTTCAAAATTTAACCTTCCTAGAAATTGAACCCTGGTTCATACGAAGTAAACCCGCAGAGGTGGAATATTCAACCCATGTCGAGATTGGGGTGCTAAACGCAAAACTGAACCTTAAACTGCACCTTTATTTCAAGTATCATATAGTTCAACGCTGTCGATCTGCACAGTGTAACTTCTTCCAAATACTAGGTGTTAATCAAAATATTTCGGACACTTTTGAAAAAATGATTAAAATAAGTTACATCTCGAATCAAGCTGAAGTTGACACATCATAAAGTCAAAGGATGTCAATTTTTTAAATGCCGGTTTTGTGATATTTCATCAATTACTACTTTGTTATAATCATGTGAATGTCTAATGAGAATTTTACTTTTGAACAAATTTGGATCTAAAAGTTTGTGTGCAGCAGATAATCAATTCAGAACACAACAATGGACATTAATGCTGTCTAGATTTAAGGAAATATATACACAGTATATTTGCAGCATTAAACCAAACGAAATGTAAGAAACCTCTTTGGGAAAATATTGACATCCCTTGAGTTGATGACGTGTCAATTTCAATTTAAGATTTCGTACAAATGTTGTCGATTATATCAATTCACAACTTGGTATGGCTAGTTCTTCTAAATATAAAAACAACTTTGGTGGTGCAGTACAGTTTGAAAATCCACTGTAATAACAGTTTGAAGAAACGGAGAAGTGATTCGGCATTGAAAAGCTTATCCACAAAATAAAGATCGAGCTGTAAAATTCGTTACCAAATAATGCCCCCCCCATACATTACAAATCAAATATCGTAACAATCCAATGTTAATGCGGTCTAGATTCAAGGAAATGAACACAACAAAAAAATGTAAGCCCCCCCCCCCCCCCCATGGGGCAAAATAACATAACTTTTTATTGAAGAGGTTTTAAGCGACATGACTCGGCAGGATTGTACCTTCACTTATTCACTAACTCTCGTGCGTGCGAAAATCACATTAATCCACTCAGTCATGCATGAGTGAGCACACATTAAAGGCAAATGTGTCACTTTTCAAAAGTCACAAGGGTAATTTGGGGATTCTGTCATGTAATCTTTTTAATGAATTCCATTTCTGATGCATAGTTTATGTCTTTTCATTGTTTATCGTCCATCTCTCGACGCACTAACACCTATCCCGACACTTAACCCATTGTTCGTGCTGATTGAGCACAGTTTAAAAAATATTCATCCCTCTTGAGTTTGAAACTTAAAAAAACACATTTATTTGTGTGAAAAAATAAAACTTTGGATATTTTGACAAAGATATATCATGACCTGTTATGTGAACATAAGAAGTCACTTTCATGTCATAGTTGAGCGAATACACTTTAAAAATCGCACAGCCAAATGTACTGTTAAAACCGCACAGACAATTACCCTTCTAACTTTTGAAAAGTGACAATTTTGCCTTTAATGTTTGCTCACTCATACATGACTGAGTGGATTAATGGGATTTTCACACGGAAGTTAGTCAATAAGTGAAGGTACAATCCTGCCAAGTTATGTTGCTCAAAAACCTCTCGAGTGAGAAGTAATGCTATTTTGCTTAGGGGTGGGGGGGGGGGGGGGGCTTACTTTTATAATTTGCAGCATAAATCAAACGAAATGAAAATTGGTCAAACGTGAAATGAAGTACGTATTTTGTTTCTCGCGGTTTAAACGCACGTTTGAACATGAATGCAATTATATGTGTATTTGTAGCCAACTCGGCTAAAATTCTTGCCAGTACTATCCTTCAAAAATCACTTGGCTGAACATTATGAAAGACGTTTCAAATTGATGAAAGGTGTCTAGGATCAGTCTGAATCAGTCCTTTTAAGAAAAGGGACACGAAGAACAAATTGGCACACAACATATGAGAGAGCAACTCGCACGTGACATCACAAAATCAAAATTTGAAAAAAAAATAACAACCTTAATAATCCTTTCACAGATTTTTTTTAAACCCTTACAAATAATATATATTTCATGTTTCTGCTTTCATCAAGAACCAACATAAATTCGGGGTAGACTGTCCCTTTAACCGAGATCCAAGAACATCTTTGGTTTAACTTGAGTTGAATCCAAGACCCAAGAACATCCTTATTCAGCAGGGGTACTTTTAAAGTCTCATGTCATGAAACATGATACGAACATACCAAACCATCAACTTATGTTCATTAGGTAATGTTCGCAGTCATAACAGGGGGTAGTTTAAAGGGATAGTTCACCCTAAAGATAAGTTGGTTTCAATCAAAGCAGAAACATGAAAGAAACAAATTAGTGAGTATTGCCAAAAATCGGTCAAAAGAAAAGAAAGTTATTCGATTTTGAAATGTCAATTTTGTGACGCCACGTGCGAGGTGCTCTCCCATATGTTGTGTGTAATATAATTACATAGATTGCTCTTTTTCTGTTTATGACGACGGAATATTTTTTTTTTCATACAGGTATGTGTGTGAAAACGTATTTCTGATGAAATATCGAACGCACATTTACAAGAATACATACATACATATATGTATTTTTTTTTAATAAAATGCACATTTTCGACAAAAATTGTACACAACATATGGGAGAGTACCTCGCACGTGACGTCACAAAATCAAAATTGTAAAAGATCATAACTTTCTTAACCTTTGACGGATTTACATCAAACCTTCACTGATGTATTTCTTTGGTGTGTCTGCTTTTATTAAAGTATAATAATTTTAGGGTGAACTATCCTTTTAATGATTCCAGGTGCTCTATCTGTTTTGCATTTCGAGGAGTTTAACTCATTCTAAGATCCGCGTGTAATTCCTTTTAATTGTGAACCATTGATTGGGACATTTTGATTCTTTCATAGTGCCCGCGTGTCTATATCAGTTTTGGACCTGGGGGAATTTCATGAAAGTTGTCAGCACTGACTAAATAGTCAGTACCAACAATTTCAGCGAAATCCTCGGTTTTTGATTGGCTGAGAGGCACTATCAGCCTCTGATTGTTACTATGGTAACTGTCGCAGAAAGACAACTTGTCAGTGCTGACAACTTTCATGAAATGCCCCCCTGGTCTATCCTCATGGGATATTGTTCACTTTGGCATGTTATTTATAAAACAAAACAAAAAAAAAACACACAAACGTGCATCATACAAATTTGCATAAGCCACAGCCTGTTCAATGTGTGTATCTTTCCATCATTAATACACCTAACTTCATACAGAATATATAAAGCTATATATTATATCCACTGGCTTCCGATAAGGGTTCGTGTTCAGTTTAGATTCCTCACTCTTGTATTCAAATGCCTATGTGGAAATGCTCCTGTCTATCTTACTGAACTCATCAAACGATACCAGCCTCGTCGTAATCTACGTTCTCAATCAAAAAATCTTCTCTCTGAACTTCGTGTAAAATCTGAGACATTCGGTGATAGAGCTTTTGCAAATACGGCACCCAAATTATGGAATAACCTCCCCCAAGGCATTATATCATTGACACACTTCGATCAATTCTAATCAAGACTAAAGACGCATCTGTTTGATAATTGTTAGTTATTTTCAAATTCTTACTTAATCAATTTTTACTTCACACGCATAGAGATTATTTGAATGGTATTATCCTCCTCTAAGAATTGAATATTATTATGATTATATCAGGAAGAGTGAACCATAGTTAGCCTACTTCTAAACGAAATACGTCATTATCCAAGCTAACATTCCTAACTCCCACAATAGATTCTATTCCAAGATGCCTAATGACACTGATGTAGTTCTCTCAAGATTGCGAGGAGAGGTCAAAATGCATCGTTGTACATTTTGTTGTTGTTGCAAGGATAGCTAGGGATAGCGGCTCTGTATATGATTTCCGTTGTCTATTCTCTCTAGCCGGTCGACTGACTTTTCCACGTGAGTAGGCCCTTTTCGGATATATTCTTTCGTGTAAAAATAGGACCGACTAATGGCTGCGTATTTTTTTTTTTTGTAGGCTTCAGAAATGTTACGTTAGATGCGGCATTTCATCATCTCATGATGGGTATGGAATATTTCATGAGTTTAAAACTGTTCAGATGTGATTATTCGGTCTTCATAGCAGTCCGTACCCCTTCTTGAACTCACCCATTTATTCACCTTCATCTCTGGTTTAACGCTCACACGCACAAACAGAGAGCACGTACACATTTAGGCAAAACACACACACACACACACACGAGCGCTCACACACACACAAACACACACAGACACACACACACACACACACACACACACACACACACATAAAGTTATACTGCACCATAAACAAAGCATGCCCATTCATTCATTCATTCATACACGCACATGTACACGCACACGCACACACATACACACATATCAAATTCACTTTACATGTTCCATTTAGGTATATCAATTTTTTCTTTCTCTTTTAATTTGTCATGCCTCATCCCCTCATCCTTTTTCTCCTGATCATAATCATTCTCTTTCAACACCACTGTCCTTCCCCTTTCTTCTTTATACGGACTATCCTCTTTCAGAAACAAACAAAGAAAAACTTGTCAAGAACGGAGCCAAATGGAAGCGGTATTGGATGTAAATATATATGTAATTTTATTATAAAATTAATAATTGTATTCTTCATTTTTTCACTCAAAATTACAGCATGAAATTGAAAAAAACTCCACAAAATGGAGTCTGGACTCGACAATATTTTTTTGCAAAATCTTTCATATTTCTTGTGCAATTATTAACCCAAACACAAAACATTGCTTACAATAAGTAAATATAAATGCTTCTATGAAATGTATGTCAGATCTATTAAGTTCATCTTTGTAGATGAAACTCTCAAAATCAAGGTAATTGATAATACTGTAATACTGTTCCAAATACCTACACCAGAAAAATAATAATTTTGTACTATTGTAGGCCATGACCTCCAATTGACTGTTTTTTTTTTTTTTTTAACTTTTTCACATATCTATCTCATCTTTCGGAGCAAACATGTGACCTACTAGTATTTGTTCAACTTGCATGAATGCAATGCCTCAGAGAGCAGCTTTGAAGGCAATATAGGAAGGCAAAGTGTCACTCTGGGTTATAATAACCATGTACGTAGCAGCAACAATGGGACTTCAATGGCAAATACCATGTACAGTGGAGCCTGAGATCAAATGCACAGTGATTGCAAGCAAATGCAATCAGCTCCATACATTGACTGCAATCTGACTGCAATAGATTGCAATCAGCTGTGACGTTGATCTCAAGCCCAACTGTATAGGTATAGACAAGTAGAGTACTGTACCCATTGTATCCCAACCTGCATACATATGGAATGTTATGTATCATATAAAAACATAATATATGCATACATACAGTGTATACACAATATATACAGTAATCCCACACATTTCAATTTATAGTATCTCCAGCAGAGCAGAACTATTTGATTCAATAACATGCATGTTGACATCAAAGCTTGAAAGAAGAGGTGTGCATTACTATCATAAAGATGAATAACAAGCTTGTTGAATGGTTCTTGAACCAGAACCTAAAAAAAAACAATTTTGCATACATCAGTTACAAAACCATACTACACAGAATAGAACCTGTATATATGGAAGTCCCATATATCCTAGTCATGTATTTAGTTGGCAATTCTTTTAAATTCCTCTTTTATCCTCTGCATTAGATTAAACTGAATGATAGAAATCAAGCATTTAATGCCCACACATTCTGTTATACAAAACTCATACACACCTGTATTTATTGGTATGTTATAATTATTACCATGAGGTACTCTTTTTGCATGATCCACCTGTAATCTATTCGATTTTTATGCAACAATATCAACATGAATGTCAAATACATATCTCGCAAAAATGCATTGTTCAGGCAGATCAGCACAAGAAACATGCATCATGATCATGGGCATTGACCAGCCAATTGAATACCAGGTAGCACAAGAATTCTGGAAGAGATGGAAGACGTGTGTCAGGAAAGAAGATTTCTGGAGGAATATCCTTGTGGTAGACACTGTAGAAACCTATAGTCAATGGGCATGAAGTATCGTCGTGTTGTGTAGTTGGTTTCTGGATCAACTGTCTCGACTTCAATACATGTATTGTTAAATTCTACGTCGATGGAGGACTCAGAGACTTGGAGTGTGTTAAGTTGTAGTACATATATTTGTTACTCTGGTCTGACACTCATTGAAAACACAGTACAGTGTATTGGTTCTCTGATTCTCTCCGCTTCTTAACTCTCCGATATGTCGTACATATATACTGGTTCTTTGATAAGGTATAATTCAAGTATAAGGTATAGACATTTCCTTGAGAGGGACATCTTGTAGGAGTTATAATGACTCATAGACTGGTTGTAAAGAATTCACAATTTCCACAGAAACTAGACGATCCTACGTCACACTTCCTGAATTCCAGTAAGGGTCAGCTTGGGATTATAAACTTCTAGGGTTAATAAAGGCTTATGTTAAGTGCGTCATGAAAGAGGATAATAGGCTTGAAGGCCGGGGAAGTGGTAAATGGACATGCATCACACAACAGTATACTGATATGCAGTTTCATTACAATATGAAAGTAAAGTTTATGTGTTGAAGTAGTTCCTATGTAGTTCTGGAATATGGCTTTATAATTTATCATACAGAGCAGATTCATACTCCCCCCCCCAAAAAAAAAAAGAAAAAAAAAGATTTTTTTTTTCTTTTTTAAATGAAACCTGTTCTAGCAACCATCTATCCACACAGACCAACGTTTTTGTTTCAGGCGCTTGACTAATGTTTCTCATTTAAACCTGTATGAAAGTAGCCTTGTCACACAGACCACCTGCTTATAAAGACCAGATTTTAGTATGACTGCTTTATGCAGACTGACAGGAGAAAGGACAGTGTTGGTTGACGTGACTACATAAAGTTGTAGGACATGGCAGAGTGATGACAAACAGCCTAACAAAAGACGTAAACCAAATACATGGGTTGATTCACAAATCATCAAACAATGCTGTACAACAGTGCTTAGGTTGAAATATCGGTAAACAAAAACACTGTACACTGAAATAGTCATGACAAATGGATCAACAACAAGCAATTAGTTGATGAGGAAACTACATGATTGATCATGCAGACATACGGCTCACAGGGAAGAAGATGGACTTCAAGTTATTTGAAAGAACACAAATGCTATTAACACAAAGCACTGGCTTCATACAACAACACTATGCACCCATGCATGCCATTGTCATACACAAATAACATGTATTCCTGTTTACCTTCTCACAACATTCGGAATTATGGAGAAACAGAGACTGCAAATTAGAGTATTGCTCCATTACCCAAGCATTCAAGCGATCCAAGAGATAAATATGATTATATCAGGTAATAAGATGGAGCAAAGACTGGCAAATATTCCACGGCAGTTAAACATTATTTGACCCCTGTGCATTCAAGTAAATATAAAAAGACACTTCAATAAATACAAAGCATTAATTTGTTGACAACTGGAAAAAGTGCACCATGTGTACTGTTGCAACAGTAATAGAGACATTGACTGGAGATTTGGTTACACCATTCTCTCTTGGGGGAACATCCCCTGGATTCGTCAAACAGTCATGTGTGTTTGTTCAATTGTGTGTGTTTGAGAATCTCAGTTGCTGATGTTGCTTTTTTGTTGACAGTGTTAAGTTTGACACATCACTGCTTGTTTTGCACACCCTGGAAGCCCTCTTGACTCAAAACTCCCATGACGATTTCTACCATAGAAAGTAGTGTCACTTGGAAAGACCTCTGTACCCCTGCCCTGGCCCCTTGCCATGTCACACATACAAGTGGAACATCACTGAGTCTTTTTCCTTCTTTTCCCTTAAACTTAAACACCACTAACTGTCACCCCTCCCTGTAGCTCCCCTTTCCTCCCCAATGGAAGGTAGTGTTGCCTTGAAAAAAAATCTGTGCCCCCTCTCTCCCTAATATCATGATTCCTTTAAATGACACATAAAGAATTAAAGTGTCAACTCTGAGACATCACTGACTGTCTCCCCTCCCTGTAGCTCCCCTTCACTCAAACTCCCCTCCCCTTCCTCCCCCATGGAGGGTAGTGTCACCTGGAAAGACCTCTGCTGGGTACCCCTCTCCCCTCCCCCTCCCCCTTTCCCTGCGGTCGCCCCGACCTCCAGTGAGTCCTCAGAGAACATCCCGCTGGTGGCCAGCCGGCTGGATGACTGAGGCCGCAGGGACTGACCGGTCTGGCCCAGCAGCCGGGATGATTCAAAGTCACTTGTGGCCCCGCCCCCTCCTTCTGATTGGCTGAAGGACTGGCTGAGGTAGCCTGATTGGAGGAATGCATCCATGTTCATGGCATCCGGGGTCATGGTCCGCGTGCCTTGGTCACTGCCCATGGTGGAAAACAGGGCTGGAAATAAAAACAGAAATAATATTACTAACAGAGGTGACATTTCCATATCACACCATAGAAAGATGAATAAACTGAAAACTTCTGATTGATGGAAATTCCAAGAACGCACAACATCTTTTTTTCTTAATTTGTTTCTACGTAATTAAATAAATAATGCATTTGCTCATGATCTAAAAAAGTACAGATAACTCAAAACGGTGAAAGTAAGTAGGTACAATCCAGTGAACACACCTGGGTTTCTTCCTACTGCCTGGGAGAATAGCAGGAGCAATGCTTATGTTGCTGTTCTCCATAGGGAATAAAAGTTCTCATTACAAAAGTTGGGGTTTGATAGCTTATTTTATGGTAAAGACCACAATAGAACCTGAATGAGGAATTCTGTATCTTACTTGATAGCTGAGGGTTGTCCCTGAGAGTTCCCCTGGGGATACTATCAGCTGTCATATCAGCCTCTATAAGTTCCATCCCATCATCCTCCTCTTCTTCTTCCTCATCCTTCTCCTTTTCTTCATCGTCTTGCTCCTTGTGTCGCCCCTGTCCCACTTGGATCACCCTTGGTACCGGGCTTGGAACCACAGGTGCCTGTCTTGCTCCCACCTGTACAAGCCTGACTGTGCCAGTCGGTACCACACCCTCAGATTGTGGTGCATTGTCCACCCCATCAGCAGCGGTGGTGGTGGTAGACGGTGGGAGGTGTGGCCCATCCTCGGCGTCACTCCCCACCTCCCCCACCGACCGGCGGTGCACCCCATGGGCAGCGGGTGGCTTGGAGTGGTATGCCTCCTTGTACAACAGGCGCTCAGCCGGAGGCAGGAGGCTCGGCCGCTGACCCTCGCTGACCTCGCCCACACTGCTATCGGCGCTGCTGCTGTCGTGGCTGCGGAGCGAGGGGGAGGAAGCAGCAGAGGGGTGCTGGAGACCAGCTGGAGGGTGGTGGAAGGGGCCATGGCCAGGGGGGTGGACAGAGGCTAAGGCAGAAGAGGGGTTGGGGTGTCCCAGGCGGGAGAGGAGGGCCACCACGGGGTCTCGGGTGAGCTTCAGTCGATTGGGAGTCACCTCTCCCTCACTACGGGGCTCCTCCTGAGGTGACAGAATTATGCATAGGAAACACAAGTACACTTGAAGGTAAAAGACTTCTGAACAAAACAGTGTCATAGAAGACAGAAAAGACACAATTCTTCCAAGGACATATGTGGGGCAAACCAAAAAACCGATTCAAGATTTATTTCTTAGAAGGATTTCCAAGTTCTTAAATTGTACATATTGACACAAGATTTCTGATCAACTGAAACAGAAAAAAATCATGATGCTTTTATTTTATATATGTTTATCAAGATGAAAAAATGCATCAAAATTTGATATCTAAAGTTATAAGAATTATTTCCACTTGATGTCCACTAATGACACAACAAGTAAAACAGATAGATGATGAGGGATCAAAATGAAGAAAGAAAGAGAGAGGACAGAAAGAGAGAGAGAGAGAGAGAGAGAGAGAGAGAGAGAGAGAGAGAGAGAGAGAGAGAGCAACAGAGAAAGAGATGCTCAGATTACCTGATCTTGAGGTTGCCCTCTGATGATGGTGCTGGCTGTGCTGCTTTGTGAGCTCTCATCAAATGCCTCCATATCTGGAACACCTAAAAAATGAGAAGAAATAGCCTTAGCATCAAATCAGCTCTATAAAATAAATACTTCAGACTAAAACTGGAGGCAAAATGTGTCATTATGAATCAACTTTCTGCCACTTCTTTTACAAATAGTTAATGTTTTGCAGGTGAACATAATCAAGGAAAGAGAATGTAACTAAAAATATGTCAAAATTGTGTTACATGTTAAAAATGGAACAATTAATATTTATGTCAGTCTGTATGATAAATCTATCTCCAAACCCAAAATGAATATTTGTTCTCATTTGTGGATTTATAAATTCATGAATGCTACTCTACAGGAATTGATACATTGCTGCTTACAGAAATACAACAATGATATGTAAAGGGGTATCAGAAAATTCACTTAGTACCCATACCGTTTAATGATAGTGCCAAAAATCACATAAAATGAGTATAATTCACACTCAAACACCCAAAATAAGGGCATAATAATTCATGTCAGGGCCAGCATAATTGTTGTTTTTGCCCCAAAATGGGTGATCCTGACTTACCAAATAGTGTCTCATCTGGGATCCGTCCCTCCTCCCTCTCACTGACAAGCCACTCTCCCTCAGACACGTCCCTCCCTGTAGAGGACGTAGTGGTAGAGTCCCGCTGTGTGCTTACTGTGGTGCTGGAAGAGTCCATGCTGGGAGGAGCGGGGGTGGCAGGCTTGGGAGGAGGAGGGGTTGGGGGCAGTGGGGTAGGGGATGGAAGGCGTGGCTCGGGGCTGAAACAGGAGAAACAAAACACTTTGTTTGAGATGACGATGGTGGAAATAAATCTGTACTGACAGAAATATACATGACTGTTTCCATAGTTATGGCTCGACTTGTCAGCTGTAGTACTTTGTCTATAAATACTAGTTTACCTTGAATAACGCTTCTGAGTGAGACCTGTACAAAAAAACACCCTACAGACAAACTGTTTATCAAGACTGCATTTCTTGTCTCCATTGAGTGGTCTTCAGTTACATTTTTAAGCCATTCTCTACTGAGGCTGACTTTTCTCTACTGAGATACTGAATAGCATGACTCCTGTGTAATCAACTGTACAAATCAAAGATGACAGGCCATGAATAAACTGCAAAAACCTTATAGGGCGTAATCAAATTACACCGTTGTAGTTACTGGAGTTCCATGGCTGTAGAATTAAATATGAGCAACTGCTTAACCCTCACTCTACCAAGCCTCGGAAGCCCCATTGGCTTACTACACATTACAATAATGGTACTGGAAGAGTTAACTACCGTACTGACTGGCGTATAAGCAGCATGTTTTTTTTTCTTAACAATCATTCGCAAGTCTGGGTGCGGGTTATAGGCGGCGTTAGCAAAAGTCGGTCTTTTAGACATGTATGGGACTATGCATTGTGTGACAACATTCAATGACAAAATAGATGGCTTTGTTAGGCATCCAGTGTGACACAATTGACATACTGGTAATACGATTTCAATCACATCACCAGCATCAGGAGTAGTATTTGTCAGAGACAACTCAAAAATACTGCTAATGAGAAAGCTACAGCTCAAACTAGCACACTCTGTTAGATGGGGGCCGCCATTGTTTCTTTGATTTACTGCGGCCTCCAGTAGAGTTCATTCCAGCCAACGAATGTTGAGGGCATAAACGTATTACAGTCTCGTGTTTACGCCCTCAACGCCGCAGATCAAAGAAACAATGGTGGCCCCCAAAAACGGAGTAAGTTGTAGATATTTTGTTGAATGTTGTCACACAATCCAGACGGCAGTGCTGTGATCACGTTCTGGTATTACCAGTTTTTTTTTTTTTTAAATTGCGTGCTCAAAGTCAGGGTGCAGCTTATATGTGAATGTGGCTTATATGATGGTCTGTACGGTAACTGTACATGATTGCATACCTAGGGGATGGAAGTGTTAGCTGGAAGTCATCTGCCTCTGGTTCAGACGTGACTGGGCTCCTGGGCTCAGGGGTGGGTGTGGGGGTGACCATGGGCTCAGAGGGTGCCTGCACCACCGGGGTAGGGGTGCTCCTAGGGGAGGGCTGGGGCGTCTCTTCAGCAGTGGACGGGAACCGGGGAGGGGAGGTGGAGGCTATAGGGGGTGGGGTTGTGGGAGGTGTGGTGACGGCTTCAGGGCCAGGAGCAGAGATGGTCGCTGCGTCTAGGAGGGAAAGAAACAAATCAGAGGATCAAACAAAAAATACAGAATTATTCTGTTCATCAGTTCCTATTACGCACTTCTGTTCGATGAGGATAAAATCATCTCAACCAAGAAACCGATAAAACTCAATATAAAGGCATACAAAATGGAACAAATTTAGCATGATTTGATTCTCATGTTTTTGTATTCTTAAATTACTATGTCATCTTTTTTAAACTTCCTTTCCTTGCTTTCAACCCTCTTTTGATTTGTTTTCTCTTAATAAATGTATGTTATGTTTACACTGGACAGCATCCACTTAGACTAACACTTTCTTCACTATCTCCTCATTCTCTGTCAAAGTTGTTTGATTCTTCTTCTGTTATTGTTTATTATGTGGATTGTCATTTGTTTTCAAAAATGAATGATATAAAATACCTTCTACAGAAGTTTTCATCATGGAATCTTTCAGACTCTCCGTCTCTGACTCAGCCTCCCCAGAAGTCGCCCCGCCCCCTTCCCCTGCCTCACTGGGCTCAGGGGTGAGGATGCGATCCCTAGGGGTGGGGGAGGGGTCCCTGGAGGGAGGGGCGATGGGGGACGATGGAGGGGTGGGCTCAGGTGTGCGTACAGGAGAGCGCTGGTTCACCTAGGGAAAATGTACAGAGTATTTAAATGACACAGAGCATATTTCATATGCACAAAATACAATTTAGAGAAAGTAGGGAGAGGCAGTACGCAAGGTTTTGCAAGGTACAATCTTAATCACTGTGAGGGTACAAGTAGAATATATATCCAAGTTTCCCACACAAAGTCCTCATTTTCTGAATAAAGTAACATTATCCTATTACTAAAAACAAGGGAATGTCTATGACAATTGCCATAATGAGCATTTCCATTGATCAATCCTTTTGCACATACACATTGTCAGCTTATGCAATGCAAAAGATCTTCATGCCCATGCTATTCAAACAGAACATCAGCATTCTATATTTAGATTCAAGTTGAACTAATTTGATGTTAGCATCATGTCAGAGGCTCTCAGTGCCATAAACACAAACAGTCCTGATTACATTATGATAATGGACCTCAAATAGCCTATTGACACACACAAAAGTAAGAAACATAGCCCAAATATCTGAGGTGACATTCTGAAGATGAACTTCCATTTTATCTGAGGTTCTTTGTGATCCATAACAGTGATTGGTCTGTTGGAACAGTTTTTGACTTTACATCAGTTTTAGAATACCAATGGAATACAACCCTAAATGTCAGTGCTTGGCTTCAGCTTTAGCTTCAACACTGGCATCTATTAAAAGAAAAAGCTTACAGGTTGCGGAGTGGGATGCCTGGGGTCTTGATCCGTTGGCATGGCGACAGACGACCTCTCCCGCTGGTGCTGCCCAAGGCACAGAGCAATCTTCTCTTCCAACACCTGTTCCACCAGGGCGGAGACCAGGGAAGGGTCGACGGGCTGACCCGCATCCACAAACAGCTGTAAGCCCCCTCCTCCCAGCGCAGTCACTGTCACGGAGGATAAGAAACATGTAGAATGATAGCGATGAACCCTTTGTTTGCTCAACAGACAAACTGCTGCTTTATTGGATTTGCGTGCATTACCTGCAACACGCAAAGACTTGACATATTTTGGAAACACAATGCATATTCAAAACAAGGAGGTATGTGAGTATGTGTGAGTGGGGGGGGGGGGGGGGGAGGGGGAGGGGGAGTGGTGGAACAGGAGAATGGAGGGATGAATGCCTTGCAGTGCCTTGTAGATCATTAGGACCCTGAGTTATGGGTGAGAAATACCTCATTGTACTACCCTGCATCTATAAAGAGAGACGACCCCTTCATCACTTGTTAGGCCCATAATCAAAGAAAAGTTGATTTTTCTCACAGGTTACTATATACAGTCGATCCTGTACACCACCCTATCTAAAAGAGAATCTGACTCTCTTTTTCGTAAAAAGGCAGATGTTATTAACAGACAAGTGCAATGACATGCAAGCTACTTGGAAGGGATTCAACTTGAGAAGTATTTCCAGACCCGGTTACATCTATGACTTCCCTTGACAGAAGTCTTTGTATAAAGAGCAGGTGTTACATTATAAGGCCCCTAAGAAAATAATCCCAGGATAATGCACTTACCAATACCATCTGAATCATCGGAGGACGAGGGACTGACTGGGCGTCGTTCAGTGGGAGTGGCTTCTGATGGTACGGGCGTCGGCCTACGAGACATGTCACTGATCAGCCGGGCCATCAACTCTTGCTCCACCCTAAAAGATGCAGGTGTAAAACAAAGGAGGCAGTTTAAATATAAGCTTCCAAAACTCCTAAAATCGAAAATAAAACTTACATTTCTACACTAGAGCAAATCAACTGCCATGCAGTCGATATACATTTTACCAAAAATGTAATCAGTCTATCTCCATGGAGGGACCATGTTTGGTTGGAATTGGATTATTGGAATTGTATTTATCCTTAAAAAAGTACATCTTTTGCAAAGTTCACCTCAGTCAGAATTGACCCCAACTTTACACAGTTCATTGATTTCATGATTTACATACAGGTAAGAAGCAAATCTCATGAACAGTTCTCAAGATATTGCGTAAACGAATCTGGGGCAGACAGACAACACAGTTAAAGACAGCCAGTCCCTTTTTCAGATCACCACAAAACTATCGAAACATTGGCAAAACATATAGAGAAGTGTTAGCAAGCTCTATATTCACAATTTGAAACTGATACGTAGTGTAAAATTCAAATAATGCACGTAAACAACGTCTGATGAATAGTCTTTACCTCAGGCTCTTAGCAGTTTGTGTTGAAATATCTGCTCTATTGATTAATCTGTTTATTTAATTATAAAACGCATTATGAAAAAAAAAATGTTCTATGGAAGGAATCATCTCCAACGTTTCGTAGTTACTCATAAAATTAGGATTTCACACACGCATAATAACAACATAGATACTGTAACAAAGACTAATACTTTTTTCGTACTACGAAAAAAGTCGGTTTGAAATTTAACGGCTGAAATTTTTTACATATACAGAAAGCTTCAACATGCTATAATAGGGACTTTTCGATTTGGACGTGACGCCAGGCGTCACCGTGAATGACGTCACTTTTACGCACCGCGCATGCGTTAACGTCGACACCTCGGCTCAACACGTTTACCCAGGATTTCACCGACCACCCAATTCACTCGCGCCGGGCTCATCCCCGTGCTGTCTATGACGTCATACTCCTCTCGATATGGACGGTGCCGGAGAAAGATTATGCTGAGTTACAGCAAATCAGTGGGAAGTTCAACGATTTTTCCATTTATTTTTTTAAACAAAATATAAATAGCTATATTACCAGAACGTTCATCATCTTCTCACTTAACATGAGCACCACTGACGTACCTACAGCCTATCAGGTACCTGTTTGCTCTGTCGTCTAGCAAGTTGCAAATGCACACTACAGTCCCACATATACATTTTAACCGCGCCCGTATACGTATTGCAACCAGTGGAGAGATCAGTGATTGCCACGCGGGCAACAGGGGCCATGACGTCACTACGTTGACTAGACGTGACGCCCAAAATCGAAACGCATTTCAGGAGCGGCTCAACGTAGGGAGTAAACGCGTTGACATACGCCTGCCGCCAGGCGTCACATCACTCTCGTTCACCCAATCGAAAAGTCCCTATTCTTAGAAATGGTCTTGAATCACACTTTCTTCAATTTACGATCGTGATACACGATTTCAAATTTTAAGCTTGCAAAAGGGACGGACAATCTTTAACCTATTTTAGATTGAAGACTACTAGAGTTCCTTAAAAATGAGACTCTCAGATGACTTGAAGGCCTACCATAGATCAAGACCTTCTTGAGGCATTTTGGGGTATTGAAATTGAATCACTACCTAGAAGTAATAAATTCATAACTTAGATTACGTTACATAAAACTCAACAAAGATTCTAACTTCCATGGCACCATCCACAATGCTCAAAGCTCATCAGATGTTGCCATGGTTGCAATCATTTACTGTAAGTTACCACTATTGTAAAGCAATAGATACTATGGGGCCCTAGTTATTATGCATGGGCATAGATGCCAAATTCCTAACCTTAATCAAACTATTTTCTTGCCTAAAAAGCAGTATTTCCTCATTGAATGAAACAGAACTACAGATAAACATGGTTCTAAAAGTTAGAATGTTCATTACAACCTTTAATATTCAACATTAATTTTCAGCACAAATATTGAAAAACTATACTAATAGGCAGCTCTGCATGGGTTTCATAAACGATCCCCTAAACTCACCAGTCGACTGCTCTGGTCTGCAGTAGTTCCATCCGTCTGATGCCCGCTGCTAGCTGGTCCGATGACGGCTGAACGGTGGAGGGGGGCTGAGCTGGGGGCTGCCGGGGAGGGAAAGGGGGCCCATGGTAAGAGGAAGGGGCGCAAGAGGGGGGCATCCCCCGCATGGAGATACCCTGGTTTAATTCTGAGGGTGCTGGCTCATCTGTAGCTGGTGGCTGAAAAATGAGAATAGATTCTGTGTTATATTCATTCATCAATCTACCACAGCCAACTCAATGTCAAATGTGACCTGTCACTATGAAATATCTATACATTGATAATATAGATGTGGAGAAGAAGAATACAATTATAAACTTATATTCATTATCTTTTGTAGGGATTTAAAAATGTTATCAATACTTCCTGCCCAGTGTCATGTGCAAAACACATTCATGCTATGAATCACTTGACAGCTTCATAAAAAAAAGCAAAATTGAAAAGTTCTCCATGATATTTACTGTGCTTTGTCACAAACAATTTCGAACATTCTTCAACAATCGTTGGCTCATCATTCAAATCTCACCTCAGATTCACCAATCGCTTCCCCTATGAATCCTGGCACAGGAAAATCCTAAGAAAAAGAAAAGGACAACTTTCAAGTTCAGTGTTCTGACCGAATAAAATCATTACATCTGTCAGCTCATTGTTTTCCACATGACAAAGCAACCCCGAGTAGTCAAATCAACATACAGTCATGTATTTGCAATAAGAGCTTATACCAGACAAATTGACTGTATAGCTCTGAACATAAGCTGGCGCTATAGCAAAATAACTTTGTTTTTCTGAAAACTTCAATTGCGAAAGGAGCTCATTCTAGACAAAACAAATGTAGGTGACAGGATAGTCCAATATGTGAGTGACCCATGCATGGTATGGGTAAGAAATTGTAAATTGTAAATTGTAAATTGTATTTATTTGGTCCATTTAAAGATACATATATGGAAATTCATTTTGTTCACATGATAAAAAATGGTAAAAAATATCTAACATTGAAAATACAAACAAACTCATTTTTACAGATTAATTGACAACATCATACATACAATGTACTACAACAGTGAAATTAAACATAAACCTTCCAAGTCAAACCAATGGGTTTACGTAAAATGACAAATAATGGCAGGTTTTACATTAAACAAACTGGTGTTATATCATACATACTATCGTGCAATAATGTGATATTAATGTACAATTGAATTAAATAGTTCTCGTACAGTGAAATATTGATTAGGTCCCTTTAAAATAGTGAAATGCATGGATATACCGTTACAAATATTTCAAGTGAACTCGGCATAACTAAGGGAGTAGTATTATAATTGCACTTATTGGGCAAATTGTCATTAAAGTTTATTACATTTGATAATATGACTAGAATGGTATAGTGATATGATCTCATTATTTTTCCATGGATTATACAACATTGAAATTATCAGATTCGCTAACCTGGTAACGATAGATTGGATACCCTTAATGGTTTAAAAGTGATCAGATGGTCACAACACAAGAACAGCAGAAGCAGCAAAACAACTATTCGTTTGCCCCCCCCCTCCCCCCCCTCCCCCTTCCCCCCCCCCCCCCCCCCCCCACGCACGTCCTTCATTACCCATCCCTCAATTCACCCTTTATATTGCACTCACGCTGGACTATTTTGTTGACCATTGTACATACGAATTGAGTACGGAACAAAAGAATCTAGGTAACGTTTAGTACGACATTTCGTTGACCTTATATCCTTCTTCCAGATCGCATGAAAGTATAATAATCGTTTAGAATGTGATCTTCACTGGCTAGTATTTCATTAGTCTTTTTAGTGATTCTGTCTTCACATTCCTTCCTGAGATGTCGTCTTTCTCCAATTATTTTACTGGCCCGTTTCACAATAGCTTCTAGTTTCCTGAGATCTTCCTTTCTGCAAGCCCCGAACCAAACAACACAGTTAAAGACTAGAACCTAATGTATGTACCGTATTTTTCGGTGTATAAGACGCATGTTTTTCCCCTTGAAAATCACGCCAAAGTCCGGGTGCGTCTTATACACGGCGTTAGAAAAAGTCGGGTCTTTCAAACTTACACGTATACACATGTATGGGACTATGCATTGTGTGACAACAATCAACATTTAACAACAAAATAAATGGCTTTGATAGCCCGACATAATACCGGTAATACGATCTCAATCACATCATCAGCATAATTACAGGTACGAAGAAAGCACCAGGACTAGTATTTGTCTGAGACACCTCAAAGAGACCGCTAGCTAGAAAGCTAAGCCCTAAGGGTAACCTCCGTTAGATCAGAGCCGCCATTGTTGCTTTGATCCGGCCTCCAGGTGGCGCTGTACACCTTTTGGCCCCGGAGATAAAAAAAAAAAAATCTCCGCGGACGATAATGTGTACAGCGCCACCTCGAGGCCGGATCAAAGCAACAATGGCGGCTCTGATCTAACGGAGGTTAACCTTAGGGCTTAGCTTTCTAGCTAGCGGTTTCTTTGTGGTATCTCTGACAAATACTAGTTCTGGTGCTTTCTTTGAACTGGTAATTATGCTGATGATGTGATTGAGATCGTATTACCGTTATTGTGTCAGGCTATCAAAGCCATCTATTTTGTTGTTGGATGTTGATTGTTGTCACACAATGCATAGTCCCATACATGTGTATACATGTACGTGAGACCCGATTTTTTTTTTTTTTTTCAAATTGCGTGCTCAAAGTCAAGGTGCGTCTTATGTGCGGGGGCGTCTTATCTGCCGGTCGATACGGTAGTTGTAAATTTGAAGCAACTACATGAACACATGGATTTCAAACAATACATTCTTTCAAGTGTCATAGAGAAAGATATTTCACATTTCTTTTTCCCTCTCAGTATTAGAAAAAGATTAGAAAGAGGCAATTAACTAGTTACACATGGATCTCATTAATACCTTTATCTATTTGAGATACATACGGTAGCTAACCCTTTTTCTGAGAGTAGTGCATGACCCAGCCCAATCCATATTAATTGTATGAACTTGAAGGTATGTTATCAAAGATATTCATTTACATGTTGATCAAGCTGAGGTGGAGGGGATGTGTTGGAAGAGACCTCGTCCATGTATGTGTGTATGTGCGTTTGCATGTATGCATGTATGTGTGTGTATATATATATAAAGGGCAAAGGACAGGAAGAAATACAGAGAGGTCCGCATGTAGCATCACACAGAAATCTTCATTCCACATCTGTTTGAGAAGGAATGACCAAACATGGTCATTGTCTTAGTCATGATGTAATACTGGACCTTAGCAGCGTGCACCTATTGGCTACAAACATCTTAGCATCATCTTACGCGTTCTGTTTTCAAGAAAATCAGTTTAGTCTGTGGATTCATTTAGCCAGGATCAGATGTTTTACATGTACTGTCTTACATCAAATTCAGAAACGAACCTACCTTCGAAAACCATTGCCACACCCTGGCTGCTGATGACGAGTGTGGATTTGGCTGCCTGATTTTCTTTCATTCATGAACTCCCTAGCCAGGAGAGTATTCATATAGCCTTTATGGTATTTTTCACATTCTGTTTGTATGCATAACTAAACTATGAATCTGGTATTTCAGGGCTTGACCATACCTGTTGCTCTGGCCCTTGTGGAGGTGGAGGGTTGGTAGACACCCTTTCACTGGAAGGAGCAGGGGTCGGGCCAGATGCAGGGGTCGCAGGCAGGGAATCAATGTCCATGTTAGGCAGTCTCTGCAATCCAGTTGAGTAATGGAACAATATTCATTATCACTTTTAATGAAGCAATTATGTAGTAACAAGAATGCTTGCTTATTTCGACTGGAATTCCTGATCCCCTATGGCTCTCTATATGGCCTTGCATTGTTGTTATTATGCTGTCATTGTATCATTCTATAACATTAAAGGGATAGAAAATCATCATTTGTGAGAGAATAACATAGCCAGCGGTAAACAGAGGAAAAGATACAGAAAGAAAGATTCAAAGAGAGAAATATAAAACTTCTGCACCAAGGCAATCAGTTTTGAAATTTCTTTACAGTCAGTACAAAAGTTATCTGATGTAATTCCCTGTTAAAGATAAGTATCTATTGTTCCCAAATATAATTCTACATTCCATTTCTGGTAGCTGCAGTTGTCAGTACAATAAACGACTGACATGGAAGGATATTTGTCAAATGATTTAAAATTAGAAATACAAGAACCTCTTCCTACCCCCCCAACCCCCCCCAAAAAAAAGAAAAGAAAAGAAAGAAAGAAGCAAAACATATGCATGAGTTTGTGATTACCTGTACTGACAGTTTTGGAGCCCCATCTGTGCCTCTAACATTGACTACAGCCACGTTTGTTGTTGGTTCTCTTTGTCCCTCCTCCTTTTCTTTACTCTTGCCCTTGGCTTCCACTCCACCACCCCCTTCACCACTGGTGATGGTGATGGGCAGGGAGAGCCCCACCCCTGTCCTGGGCTGCCCGAGGGGTATAGCCATAGGGATGAGCTGGCCATGGGTGGGGGTAGCCACCCCCACTCCCTCCTGCTGAGGGGGGCGGCGATGGTGGTGCCTGCTGGTGGTTGCCACGCCTATGTCTGGTTGGGCATGGCTGGTGTAAGGGTTGAAGAAGTACTGGGGATTGAGGGTGGAGGAGGGTTGGAATAAACCACCTGTTCTTGCCCCCCTCTGGGCAGGCAGCTCTGTCTGGGTCCTGGCATTTGATTGTTCTGGACAGACAGTGATAATAGAGACAATGAAAATCGTAATGAAGAAGTGAATATTTTGTGAAGAGACAAGAAATGATATAATTCTTGTTTTGCTGTCACTCTCCTTAGAAATAAGATTGATTGATACATCTTTGAGAAATATATGCAGAAAAAAGTCCCTGCATTTGTCTTCTTTCTGTACGATTACACATTGTATCCGGACAACATCTTTACAAAGTTATACAATCATGCTCACTATCACCTCAATTCAGTATAAATGTAAAAATGTAATAGTGCACATGCACCACATGTGTGCCACATGTCTGCTAGGCCATTTGAACTTGTGGGATATGCATGAGTCACCTGGCAAAAATTGCCAAGCAAATCACATTTTTGTGTGAAAACATTGTGAAAACATCATGAAAAAATATCACACTGTTCAAACAAATGTTAGAAAAATAGCATTCCGAAGTCCCAAAGTTCCAGAGTCGTAGGTACTTTTATTTTTCGCTGGCAATGCAAAAATATCATGAATTTTTGCTGCTAGTGGAAGTAGCCTTAAACTCACCATAGACGGGGCGAACCGGAGAGGCAAGGTGAGCAGCCATCTTCTTAGCCTTGGTGGGCGTGCGGTTGGCAAAGTGGAGGTAAGGAGCATCCCTGAGGGTGGTCCTCTGGGACTGGACACGGGTGTGGCCATACACGTGCCTCAGATACCGGTCCTCCTCCGACAGGCTGGTCCCAACCTTGCTCCTTATGCTCATCTAGGAGAAGGGGAATAGGATATAGTGGAACTGGAATTGAATTAAAGCTGTTCAAAGAGGGAGAACGTTGGAATGACCAGCTTCTTTGTATGATATTTACAATACTAATAATATGAGAAGAGAAGGCTCAAATTAAAATAGGAGGGAAGTAGAGAAATTGAACATTGCTCCTTATGCTCATCTATGAAAGGGGGAATAAGGTCAAAGTGGGATCAGAATTGAATCAACACTGTTAAAAGGGGAAGAACATTAAAATAACATTAGATTTGTTTGTTGATAATACAAAAATATAAAGTATGTAGAGTAAAAGAACATATAACTATCATGCATCTATGAAGAAGTGTTTGGATGGAAAATAAGAGGATAGGACAGAAGAAATGGAAATTTTATGCTTTTCCACCATTCTGCCTCATACCTAGCTGCTTACAGAAAGTAATGGCAGATAAAGCAGCAGTCTTAATTGTTGTTCCTAAGTGGCCCTCAAAACCTTGGTTCCTTCTCCTCAAAAGTATGACTCGGGGAGTCTACCAGTTTCTAATGTGACTCACCCCCTGTGGGATCGTATTGATATTATGTTGCAGGTTCTCCACTGACCGTTTAATCAACTGAACGACAAGACCATGGAGATCATCATGTCATCGTGAAGAGCCTCTACGAAACAGCAATATTGCACTTACATCAGGAAATGGAAAAACTTTTGTTCCAGAAAAGACTTCAATTATTTGAAGTCTGTGGAAATTCTCTTGGAATTTCTAACTGAACTCTTTGAGCAAGGAGCTCGCTATAGTACAATAAACATTGCAAGGAGTGCACTGTCAATTTTTTTAGTCCTGGATGGGCCGTTTACAGTGGGGAATCACCCTCTAGTGCACAGCTTTGTGAAAGGAACCTTGCAGCTCCGCTCGCCTAAACCTAGATACTCTCATATTTTGGATGTAAAGTTAGTTTTGAGCTATTTGCATAAGACTTTGCCAGCTAAATGCCTCAACATAAAACTCCTTTCTTTCAAGTTAGTTACATTATTAGCATTAATTTCAGCACAAGGGGTGCAGTCGCAACAGTAGTTGAACTTGGACAAAATGACACTTACGAATAGAGCTGTTACCTTTCGTTTTGATGGCCTTTTGAAACAAGATAGACCAGGTCACATGAAAGGTGTTCTTACTTTGGAAGCTTTCCAGTAATACAAGCGTTTATGTGTTATTCATTATCTAAAACATTATGTTCGTCAAACAGAATCACTGAGGGGTCAAGAGAAATCCCTATTAATCAGTAACCAGAAGCCACATAAGAAGACTTCTAAACAGACAATTTTGAGATGGATCCAGAATACTTTGGCTTTAGCAGGAATAGATGTTGCCATCTACAAGGCCTATTCTACTAGGGCTGCTTCAACGTCAGCAACTCAGAGGTTGGATGTTCCTATCTCTTCCATCTTTAATCAGGCTGGATGGGCTAGTGAAAAAACTTTCAGACAATTCTATTAAAAAAGCCTGGACTTCAACAAGAAGAAGTTTTCAGCCTCTGTTCTGGATTGTGAACATTGAGGCTATGCATGAATCAGTCCCTGTTCATGCATTAAGGTAATACCACTCTATTGTTTCTTATCTTTCTAGTAGGTACAATTGGACCTCTTTATCTTTAAAATCTCCTGTAATTTCTCTATTTCATTTTATGAATTTCAACCCTACATTTGATCTCATTTGCAGTTAAATCTTTCTGGGTATGGCAGGAGGCACAATTGTTGTTTTCAATGATGATGCACAAGTGCTTGCGGGATCTCCTTTAATAAAAATTAATTTCAAACAGTGTTCTCACTTAATCTTTCTATTAACCCTGTAAACTTGAAGCCTAATGAAGGCATTATTTTCCTTTTCATACCGGGCACACAAGAACAATAAAAAGCATGAAGAGTTATGAAGAGTACATTGTTGCACCAAAGTAAAGGTGAATTATCATGATTCATTGGAAGAAGGAAGAATTTTCAAAACACAAATACATTTTTGTCTCAACGATCTCTAAGCTTACAGTAATCAGACTTTTTCTGTGTCTATAAAAATCAAATTACTAATAATACTATTAAGAAAATAGCAAAACTTTCGGTAACACCATGTGGTTGTATTCTTTCTGATAATTGGCCCACCTATGGGGTGAAGAAAGGAAAGGAAAGTGAAAAGTGAAAAAGGAGAGGTGAATTTTTATATTTTATAACACTTACACAAGACTATTCTTAGCTTTAGTTTTTGGTGTTTTAAACCGAAAATAAATGGGATGGAATGGAGGTAGAAGAAGAGGGTGGGTGTTGATGAAAGTTGTGAACTAGTCACAAAGTAGTGATAAAGAGAAAAGAAGGAAAAGAAAGAAAAGGAAATGAGAAAAGTGTAGAAAAGTTATAGTCAATTCTGCAACTAACTATAGATTTCTTTCAAAATCTGAAAGAGGGAGTATCAGTCTCGACATTTCGGGCAGTGTGCTCTGTCCGTCATCCGGAGAATAACTCAAAGAAACTAACGAGCGCGCCGAGTATTTATGCGATCCGAAGGGATCCGAAATAACCCGAGAGTGTCCGAAATCAGCCAATAGGAATAGAGCATTTCGGCGCGAATGTGCTGTGTGCACTAGAGCATGAAACAGCTGAATAGGTGCGAAAGTGCGGCACGAATGCGCGGTGTGCACTGGAGCGTGAAACAGCGCGAAAATGCGGCGTATTCAATTCCCCGAGCTTTCGGGTAGGTCGTCGTCCCGTGTGCGTTGTGCGTGGTGCTGCCGGTGTGCGTGGTGAAGAAGTGGCATCGTTAGTTTCTTCGAGTTATTCTCCGGATGACGGACAGAGCACACTGCCCGAAATGTCGAGACTGACACTCCTTCTTTCAGATTTTGAAAGAAATCTATAGTTAGTTGCAGAACTGACTATAACTTTTCTCCACTTTTCTCATTTCCTTTTCTTTCTTTTCTTTCTTTTCTCTTTATCACTACTTTGTGACTAATTCACAACTTTCATCAACACCCACCCTCTTCTTCTACCTCCATTCCATCCCATTTATTTTCGGTTTAAAACACCAAAAACTAAAGCTAAAAAAAATCTTGTGTAAGTGTTATAAAATATAAAAGTTCACCTCTCCTTTTTCACTTTTCACTTTCCTTTCCTTTCTTCACCCCATAAGTGGGCCAATTATCCGAAAGAATACAACCACATGGTGTTACCGAAAGTTTTGCTATTTTCTAAATAGTATTGTTAGTACACTCTCACCATGGAAACATTCAAAGAACATTTAAAAATCAAATTGTTCTTACGGTTTCATCTTTCTTTGATGATATACTTCTTTATAACCTTGTTATTCATTTTTTGATTGGTCCCTCTTGAGAAAGCCTAAAGGCTTTGATGATCAATTTTAATATAGTATGACAGTAGAATCCATGGCCTCCAAAGTCCTCCAATTAGTATGAAAAACATGTAGTGGAATCACGTTGAGGACAAAAGGATTATCTCTGGCCTCTTGTACGATAATAATGACATACATGCAGAGAAGAAGGAACTGTGGCTCTGTCATCATGTTCATTCGTGTTCATGTTCCAACACACGTTCTTAAACGGTTGTATTACAGTCGTGACCAAGTTTCGTTTTGTCCTGCTAAGTGGGGATTACCCTGGGCAATGGATTAGAGTTCTTAGCCCACAATGGCTTCTTGACGTAGAGAAGACTTGCAGCAGCAAGGCGACGGATAAAGTCCGTGTTGAACATAGAGGGCTTCATACCCACTCTTGCTCATAAATGGGTATTTGTGCTTGGAATGATTTATTTATAAAAGCCGAAACATTACAACGTAACCATGAAGAATCCTTTGTTCACTGGTTTTTCTGTAAGAGCCATGTAGTTCAGACAGAAGCCTAATATGTAGGAGATCTGCATTTTGCAGACCTAATTCTGAAAGTTTCCTGACTTTGTCATTATTTGAGAGCGAGTGGCTGTGTAACCTTTCCCTAGAATCGAGAAAGTGTAATATTCGGTTTTGAGGAAATAATCTTTGATAATTGATTGAGCTTTCTTTTTACGTACCATGAAAATAGTCATATCTCATTGAAAACTAGTTAAATTTTCATTTATTCTACGAAAGTTATAGTACCTCTGACCTTACACTTTCACAGTTGGTATCCCAACGATACATGCCAAATATGTGCAAACTTTCATGATGTTTGCAGATGTTTGTAAAAGGGACGGGCCATCTTTAAAACTTAAGGTTTATGAAAGAATGTTAAAAGGTTTTATGGCAATATTGTGGGTATGGAAAAGCGTTTCCGAATTAAAGAGTGATGTTATTTGTCTGAGGTTTACTCAACTTACAGGAGACTTAGCTTGACCAGTCTTCCCTCTCAAGTTCTCCTTGTTCTGCTCTGTGACATCTCTCCTATCCTGACCATGTAAGCCCTGCTGACCACCCCTTCTCTCTCCTGACTCTCCCTCCTCTTCTTCTTCTCCTCCTCCTCCTCCTCCTCTCCCTCGGCGTCTCAACCCTGTGTCGATCTTTGCCTGGACTCTCTTCTTCCCCATCTTCCCCGGTATGGTGGCTACTGCTGCCCCTGCCTGCAGGGAAGCTGCTCTGGCCTTGGTGGTGGTGGTGAGTTGCCCCTGTTGGTGGGGGTTGCGTTGAGGGTGCTGCTGCAGCTGCATGCTGGGTCTGGCTGGTTTGTTTGGGGGGAGACGGGTCGGGGGCGACTGCCGACCGCTTGGCTTTGCTGGATGGGAATGGAGCTTGCTATGCTGAACTTCTCTCTGTTTGGATAAATAGATCAATTATAGTAGAGATGTTAAGAGACAATATGGAATTTGACTTTTTTCCCTTCAAATTTATATGAGACCTGAATGTTATAAAACCTACAAATTGTAGTAAATACATTTTGTATGGTCACAACATAAACATATCGGCCATGTTGGTAGAAATGTGTCCAAGTTTAATCAGCTCCTGTTAGTAAAGATACATATTAGTATTCTATTCCATGAGCATGTATCTCCTTCTTATCATATGTAAAATGCTAGCAACAAGTCAAAATATGTGCACTCTTTCAGAACACAGGAGGGAGAGCACGCAAAATCTGCCATTTTAGATCTAAAATGAGTTCACTTTTTTTTTAAAGCGAACCTGATGAAATGACAAAATGTTAGCACTAATAGTGCATCCAAATGAAACGAATACCTTTATTTCTGCATCAATGGCTGAGATCTGTTCATCCACTGCTTGTCTGATTCTTGTCAGATCTCCTGTATCCCTGGAGTGAGCATAAAGAAAAGGAAACTATTGTTGCATGCTGGTGCTCAAATAGGAAAAGACAAAGACAAGAACATCCATTTTGATATAAAGAAGCAATCATGAGTGGTTTGAGCCCCAAAAATATATCACATGCACACTCACAATAGGCTATGAAAAATAATGTCTGCTGGGTCTTCCATCTTTGCTGGTAAAAATGAGGGTATTTCATGGCCTTGTATCACAAAAGAGTTGCAATTGATTTATCAAGTGTAAATCAGTGTCACAAAGAAGTTGAAATAGAAATTGAACATCTGTTTAAAGGGAAATTGATTGTAACTTAAGTGGATCTATAATATTTGATTGACTGCAAATAACATTGGGTAGACTTGAAATAAAGAGCAATAGTTTATGATATGGATAGTTGCACACTCACGACTCACTCTTTGTGATGCGGCAAAGATCAGAAGGAAGGAGCTAATACAAACACCTTGTCCTAGGACGTACATGTACATGTATGCCCTAGGACAGGCTAAGACCCAGCATCTCTTGTACAAGAGTCAAATGGCTCACTACTAGATCACAGCACTCCCAATAATGTAAGTGAATTCACTGCATGTCAATGGCATGTTTTAGTTTGGGATACTCATAGAGGGGCTCTCTTTAGGACTAGCAAATCTTCAATCTGTTGACCCATTTTGCACCATAAAAACTGCTGCTCTATGGGATTTGTGTGTATTCATGGTGCAATAATTCACAAGTGTCACACTGAGGGTCAAACAAATGTTGTAAAATCAAACATTTACCCCTCTTTGCAGATATTCTGGATAACTTGGTAGAAGCGCTCCTCCTCGTGTGTCTTAGCAACCGTATCCAGGGCTGCTTCGAGCCGCTGCCTGGCTGCTTGGACCGACTTGAGCAGGGCTTGGGCCTCAGGGCATACTATGGGAGGGACAGGGGTGTCGTGGGAGGGGTAGGTGTGGTGTGTGGGGGAGGAGGAGGGGTGTGGGATGACAGGCTCTGTGAGGCGGACCTCCTGGTTTCTCCTCTGTGGATATTCATAAGAAATGGTGGATATACAGTTGGCAGCAAAATTATTCAACCCCCCTCTCATTTTTTACAATCTGTCATAATGAATAATATTGCAGCAACAGATTGCTACTAAATCATTAAGATAGTTAGCAGACAGTTAATTACTAAAGAATACCGGAGAAAATATCAAATTTTACTGCACAGGTCATCTGAAATTGCAATTTGCGCCCAAAAAGCATGTTGCAAAATTATTCAACCCCCTATTTTACACACAAGAAACGAATACACAAATAATGACAATTGTGCAGCATCCATTTGCTGCAATGACCTCCTGCAGACGAGATGAATAGCCTCTCACAAGCTTCTCACAACGCTCATTGGGGGTGTTGGCCCATTCCTCTTATGCACCTTGAGTGACCATCACAGTCTCCAGACCTAAACCCAAAAGAGAATTTGTGGTGGGATCTGAAGAAATCTGTTGCAGCACGTAGACATACATGCATCGATTACCTTAAGACCATTGCGCAAGAGGAATGGGCTAACATCCCCAAGGAGCGTTGTGAGAAGCTTGTGGGAGGCTATTCATCTCGTCTGCAGGAGGTCATTGCAGCATATGGATGCTGCACAAAGTACTAAAAGACACACCCATCTGGGTTGAATAATGTCACAACTTGTTAGTTGTGCATATAAAGGTTCCAGTTTCAGGTGGAGGATAAATAAAATCAGCATTCACCTCAGAATATATGCACTGGCTGTGAAATTGTCATTATTTGTGTATTCGTTTCTTGTGTGTAAAATAGGGGGATGAATAATTTTGCACCATGCTTTTTGGGCGCAAATTGCAATTTCAGATGACCTATGCAGTAAAATTTGATTTTTTTATCCGGTATTCTTTAGTAATTAACTGTCTGCTAACTATCTTAATGGTTTAGTAGCAATCTGCTGCTGCAATATTATTCATTATGACAGAATGTCAAAAATGAGAGGGGGGTTGAATAATTTTGCTGCCAACTGTATGAGCATCAACACAATTCATAAATTGGTAATATTTTGGGGTTCTTCTTTAGAACTGGATATATGAGCATCAACACAATTCATAAATTGGTAATATTTTTGGGTTCTTCTTTAGAACTGGCCGGTGGCAATGGCTCAAATGAATATGGCCCTAAATAGATGTAAGATATGTTCAAAATTGTGAAATGACTGATGTATGACTAGCATACACAAAACAAAATTAATAAGAATAAGAATAATTCCATTTAAAAGGTGCTTTACTGTAAAAGTCGAAATTTTGCGCAAGTAATTTTTCGCGCTCGGATGTATAATGAATTTTGCGTGTTTTTAATTTCGCGGGTTGTGCAGACCTTGGGACGATCAATTCACTCAGGTCACCACTGCCACGACAGTGCTGGCCGGGCAGCGGCAATAGCATGATGATGTTGTTGAAGCACTGACTAGAATAAGGCTAAACCATAAACGTAGGCTTACATACGTGACGCATACAAAGCGAGCCTATATCAACTTCATTTAGGCGCAAATATATTCACGAGTTATTATTTTCGTGCCAAATACAAGCCCCGCGAAATGCGCGAAAATTTCCACTCCGCAAAAATTTCCACTTTAACAGTATATGGACATTTTTAAGCGTGCTGGTCTTCTGTTTTTAAATAAAAATACTATACTTTCCCAGGGATGTGTTATGGAAGGATATGAAGCAACTTTCTTTCTTTGAACCCATGTGCCAAGCCGCTGAAAAGTTATGGTGTTCTCAACAGGTGCTGTTCAGGTGTTTGAACAATTATGAACATGATTGTGTGGCAACGGCTTCTCAGAGAGAACAAAAGAAATGTACAGTCTCATTTCGCTTGTCCCGTTCTGTTAATGGCATTAATACTTCCATGAGCACAACAGGTATCAGCAAACACAAATAAACAAGTTTTTCAAGTAATATATCTCTGCTGCACGCAAACACACACAAACGCCATTACTGATAATACACAGCTTAATATATCATTTTGAGATGGTTGAATCCCCCAAATGCACAAGATGTCAGAAAGTGAAGAAATTGGTCAATTTTGTAAGTAATACAAATAGCTTATATGTCCGATTTTTAATGATTCCTCAATACTTTTCGAAACAAAAGCAGAGTATTAGGATCTGTCATTATCTGCCGTTAACTTCCTTATAGTTTACAAATGAATTTGTCAAAAACAAAACGTCTACAGACAAATGGGAAATTAAAGAAATTTATTTTCAAGTTGACATCAGGTAAATGGCGGCTCGGCACATGGAACATCAAAGCATTGTCATGATTATGGAATTCTTTTGACATTCATGAGCACGCTTTAGAACCCATACAGATGTTTGAATGTATTATGCTCAAGTTTCTACTCCTTCCTAACACCTCCCTGACTTTCCTGAACATAAAGTTTGTGAATAATAAATGACAGATACAAAACTATTTGTTGATGTCTTCAAATGAGATTTGAGAGCAGACAAACTTAAATGTTGTCATTCACTCTCTACTGAAAAGTCTCTCCCAAGTACATCAAACTATAAGGAATATTGTATATTTGGTTTGTAGGATCAAAAAAGTATTACATACAAATGATGGTAACAACCATGTAGGTAAAACAGTGAGCTGAACAATATATTGCGACAACATTCTTATTTTGAAACTCTAGCAGGCTCACCAAGTACTTGTCAAGTGGAGCAGGTTCTAGCCAGGCCTGGTGTCGTTTCTCCATGTCTCTTTCTGCTTCCTATCAAAGACCCCAAATAAATCACATGTTACTAGCTTATTAACACAACATAGTACTCATTCCGTACATTTTCCAATTTCAAACAAGGCATTAGCAATATTGTGTCTCGCCCACTTGCGAAAATAACCAGAAATATCGCAATCTCCGTTGCTACGCAAAAGAATTGTATCCCTGCCTGATTGTGAAATATCTGCCATAGAATGTAACATTCCATAAATGAGATGGGCTATTTCACGCAATGCTACTTCCTCTATCTACTCCCCCTCCCCCACCTTCCCCCTTCTTTGAGATGGATTAAAAAGCCTCCACCAAGTTCTATTAGATTAGACAAAGACAAAACAGGATGATAATCAGTTGCACAATAGAGGCGAAGTAAAAATTCTGTGCACAAGTTAGGAAGCCTTCACCAAGAGTCTTGCAAGTAAACTTTAATGTATGACCTCAAATGACCTTTGACCTTATCATGTGACCTCTTACAGCACAATAACATGCAGGTGCCCCCAGTGCATCCATCATCCAAGTTTGATTGCCATTGTAGCAACATGTGATGAGTTATGTGTGATAAGAGAGTCTTGCAAGTAAACTGTAACGTATGACCTCAAATGACCTTTGACCTTATCCTGTGACCTCCAACGGTACCATAACATGAAGGTACCCCCAGTGCATCTATGACCCAAGTTAGGTTGTAATCCAAGCAACCTATGTGAAGTTATTTGTCAAAAGAGAGTCTTGCAGGTAAACTTTAACGTATGACCTCAAATGACCTTTGACCTTATCCTGTGACCTCCAACGGTACCATAACATGAAGGTACCCCCAGTGCATCTATGACCCAAGTTAGGTTGTAATCAAAGCAACCCATGTGAAGTTATTTGTCAAAAGAGAGTCTTGCAGGTAAACTTTAACGTATGACCTCAAATGACCTTTGACCTTATCCTGTGACCTCCAACGGTACCATAACATGAAGGTACCCCCAGTGCATCTATGACCCAAGTTAGGTTGTAATCCAAGCAACCTATGTGAAGTTATTTGTCAAAAGAGAGTCTTGCAGGTAAACTTTAACATAGAAAAAGAGAGTCTTGCACATACTCTTTAATATATGACCTCAAATGACCTTTGACATCATCACATGACCTCTGACAACACCATAACATGAAGATACCCCTAGTGCTTCTATCAATCAAGTGTGGCTGCCATTGCTGTAACAGTTGCCAAGTTATGGATCATAAGAGAGTCTTGCAGGTAAACTTTAACATTTGTGACGGACGACGGACGGACGACGGACGGACGACGGACGGACGCCATTAGGATCCCTTAGTCTCGCCTTCACCTCCGGTGGGCGAGACAAAAAGTTAATACATCCTTAAATATGATTTATTAGGTTCATTGATTGCTGATTTTAGAGATAAGGAAATAAAACCTTCTGTCTAAGTCAATTTGAATGAAAGAAGCACAAATCTGAGAAAAAGTCTAGCAAAATATTAAGGAAACCAGAGAAGTTATTAAGAAAGATGAAATCAATATTTGGCAGCACCTATTATGCCATTGAGTCATATCATGAAGAGCTAATAGTGTATGACAAATTGTGTGTCTTTTTTGCAAATTGCATTTAAACAAGACTATGTCCAACATAAAAGTAGCTGACAAGTGAAATATCATATCAAGATTAGTGATTAAAATCAATGTTTTCCTTTACCTTCTGTCATTCACATCATTCCCTAGTTTTTCACAAACAACTTTTCTGCTTTTATTGAAACAAATCTCCTTCTTGGTGATATTTTAGGCAAACTGATTATTATCTTCTAGAAACACCTGTGTCTCTCTTGACTTTGTTACTGCTATATTCTACCTGCAATGGAAAACACTATCATTTGACCATAACTTGTAAAGTTTCTGGAGGCAACTTGTAGGTACATGTGGAAGGCTTCTTGTGACATTGGTATATATTACTCAGAATATATATTTTTAGCAGAGCAAAACAACCTAAAGCTTGAAGCTCAACAATTTCCTTAATCTCTCCAGCTTAAAGAGAAGGGTATATGGATATCTTACAGTTATCTGCAATTATATAAGGCATTCACCTAACAGAAAAACAGACGTTGCATCCAATTTTGCACTTTTTCCTTGTTTATTTGAAAAATACTCAGAAACGAGCATTATAAACCCAGATTCTAAGATCCTAATAGGGCAACATGTGCAATCAAATATGGCAAATAATTGCATCTATTTTTTTGTTAAGTTGATGGGGACAAGGGAACAAATTAATCCCTTTTCACTGCTTATTGATGTTCTCTTGTATCAGGTTGAACAAACTGCACTGTTTCTGGTATTGTACAGATGATCATACTATCAAATGGCACATAAGACAATTAAAGTATTATTTAGAGATACAGAACGAAAGGGAAAAGAAATCATACACAGTGAGAAGGGCTACAGAAAGGAATAAATGAAAGAAATAAGGAGAGAAATAAGAAGAGAGAAGGAATGCAAGGGGAGAGAAAAGGCAGAAAGAACACATATAAACACTGTGTGTGAGAGATAAAAGGAGAGATAAAGATAAAGCCAGGGAAAGGAAGAGACAAAGAAAGGGAGAGAGAGAGAGAGAGAGAGAGAGAGAGAGAGAGAGAGATGGTCAGAAAAGAGGCAAGATGATGAAAGAGAAAGGGGTGGGGTGGGGGAAGCAAAATAAACAAGGAAAGAGAGAGAGAGAGAGAGAGAGAGAGAGAGAGAGAGAGAGAGAGAGAGGGGTGAGAGAGGACGAGAATGAAAGGGAGACAAACAATTACATACAAACTTCAATAGAAACCCAGAGAGAGACAGAGAGAGAGAAAGAGACAGCAAAATCATGAACCGGAAAAAAGAAAGATGTCAATTAATTACAAACCTGTCTGAGTTTCTCCGCAATCCTCCAGTACTGTCTGTCTGGTGACGATGATGCATAAGGAAGCGCATTACTCTCTGCTCCATTTTCTCCTGGCTTCAAAGTCTGCAAAATACCAACAATATTATGCACCAGTCAGCACAATTTCACTGTTATTTCATGCCTTGTTTGAGTCAACATGCTCATTCAACCAGAAACATGTCTGCTGAAATTAGTGCACAGCAAACCCAACGGAGACAGCTAGTCAGTAGTGCATGCATGAGTTAACCCCATTCGTGGAATTGATTTTTTCTTCTTGTTGTCGTTGCTGAAGAAGGGGGCACTTCTTCTGGTAAAATATCATCTTCTGATTATCACTTTAAATCCTTTTTACACCTAGCTTCTATATGCCAATAATATAAAATTCATAAGTTTACAATATCACAAATTACACATAAGATACATTGCGAGCAGTGAAAGATGGAGAAGCTAGTATTTTTGATGGCTTTGTGTACATACCTGTAGGTTAGCTCTAACCTGCTGGTTGAGTTCTCCCAGTTGCTGGTAGACTCTCTGGGCTTGCTTCACGGTAGGACTAGTGGATCCATGGGGCTGGCCTGGCTCAGCGTAATGTGGGCTGCAGATGGAAATAAAAGAAAATATTCAACTTATTAAAGATAACAAGTTTGACCAAAATAACCATTCCCAATCATATGTTTGATGGGGAATACAGGGCAATCCAAATCAATGCATGCACAGAGATAAAGGAGGATTACTATATGGTAGATTCAAGGTTTATTACACATATCAAGCATTTTCATTTACCTTAAAATCAAGAAGAATGACAGCAGTGCAAATCACTGACTTATATGCCCCAAACCAGAGCCAGTATTAGGCCAACTCGGTTCCAACAGAGAACAACATGGTGCATATTCTTTTGTTGTCTGCTTGCCCAGCAAAGCAAAATGTGCCATGCTGTTACCTATTGATCGAAACAAAGTTGGCCAAACTCTGTGTATAGATGGCTCTGCCCCCAACCAGAGCCATCTATATACGGAGTTTGGCCAACTTAGTTTCATTTGGTTACAACATGGCGCATATTCTTTTGTTATTCGCTTACCCAACAAAGCAACACGTGCCATGTTGTTACCTATCGAAACCGAGTTGGCCAAACTCTGTATATATATGGCTTTACCCCCCAACATGTAAACAGCACCCTCTCTTGTTAGTGAACAAGCAGGTACTCTTCTCCCCATTTATTCACAGCTGGAATGAACCAGTTTCTAAATGAGCACAGAAACACATTTCCAACAATTTATAATAGTTTTATCAATTTAGAACTGAAAATAGAATTTAAAATTGTGCAATGCACTAAATACACAATCACTGCATTTACCTTTCTTTGCATTTTTTCCCACTTTCAACACTATTTCTCATCTTTAACACATTTCTAACTCATTTTCTTCCACGGGGAGTAATCCAGAGTCCACTGCACGATAATTTGTAACAGCAATTATCAAGCAGTGTCCAATAAAGAATGATCAATATGAAAAAAAATGCTTTTAGGTAAGATTTCAAACACACTGAAGATTTATAAAGCTCATTGTTATCGCAACTGATTAAGAATACAACTCAATTCTCAGCAATGATGATCATACATCATTTTCTATTAACTTGTTCCTTTTCCCTTTCCTTTCCTTTCAATTATCTCCATCTCTGCCTCTCTTCTCTCGCAACCTCTTTCTCTCCCTTTCTCCCCCTTTCTCTCCCCCTCTGTCTCACCCTCTCTGTCTCACCCTCTCTTCATCACCCTTCCTTTTTCTCTTCTTGCTCTCGCTCTCTCTCTCTCTCTCTCTCTCTCTCTCTCTCTCTCTCCTCCCTATTCCTCACTCCCCCACCTCCCCCACCCACTCTCTCCACCTCCCTCTCTCTTTCATTCTATCTCTTCCCCCCTAACACTTCCTCAGATTCTGGCCACAAGCACACAGTAGAGAAAGACAGAGTCAGAGACTTTTCTGCTCATCTCCCAAGCCTTCCCCAGAATGAACGATGACATTTCCACTAGGACTTTTGGAGTAAGCCCTCGCCCAACGACAATGAATATTTCATGATGCCTCGGTACGGCCCTATGGATAATTCATTGCTACACTGGATCCTAGGGCTGCCGCGTGGAGCATCTGAAAAAAGTTCTCATCAAGCGCAAGTGAATTACTGCTAGGTTCAGTTAAAATGGGTGGATCACCATCATCACGCAAATCCGCAATAACAAAGTATTACAAAACACATTATGAAAGTTCGTTGGCATACCCGTTTCTCCGTCCTCCACCCAATTCAAGAGCTAAAACATGCACACTGTGATGACGTCATTAATTTACCAACCAGATACTACCATATTCTCTTCCTTTTTTGACCAATATATATTGCATAACTAATAAACATACATTAATAAGTATGGTATGTAAAGAGAAAATTCTTTAGTATGGTCAGCATTTGAAAAAAAAAAATAAAAAAGCTGTTTACTTGCCTAATTCACATCATGGGAAATGCAGTATTAATCAGTTTTGCTTCTTTTATAATAATATTTTATTATATTTCAAAAACGGATTTTACTTTAAAATATATTTCTCACTGATCAATCCCAGTGCATGTAAGCAGAAAAAACAAGAAAAAAAGATGGTCTGCATAAAAATCTTGCAAAATTGTGATAACTATCTTGTCATCAATGGCCTGACCACATCCTGTACCTCTCCAATATGATGAATTGATCTGGAAGCCTTCCAATGGACATCATCCCAGAGGCAGCGAGTACGTGGTACTATTAACATGTCAGGACACAGATTCCCCACTTAATACCTCGTGTCAGCTCAGGCCCAGCATTTTGCCTCTTAATCGGCTTGATATTCGGTGCCACCTTGGATAAAGCCCCCAGTGGTAATGCAAACAGGCAAATGATAAATTGTTGATGCTCGTGATATGCATCTCTGATCTTTCCACCCGGTGCTCCCCCCACTTGAGTAGGCTGTGTTGATGCTCCTCCGCCCTTCGCTTTCCGCCGTAGCTCTCTCCCCCGAGGGGGACAGCGCGGGAGGAAATGATTAAGTCGTCCGACATCATTACCAAATGTCAAAACATCTCTAGCAGGATTAAAGAGAAAGTCTTAAAATTATCTGACATATAGGAGTGAGCATGTTTTTTTTTCATTGTGTAAAATTTAATTCTGATTGACTTCAAATATTAAGCATATTATACCTAAGATGTTAGATGCTGAGCTATCCTTGTACTTACAGGTGAGATATTAAATAATCAATGTACCAGGCAATGAAACATGTATATTGTGTTCGCATTGAATATAAGTCCCTCATACATGTGGTCATGCAACATGACAATTAATAACCAGCATGAACATAATATTGGGCAGTTTGACAGTTAGCACTATGTGATAATTCCAAGCCTGTAAGTTAGCGCATATTGCGCTTCATCAATATTCCTTGGATTTGAGGAGGGGTGCAAAAACAGGGGGGAGGGGCCGCATTGACAGGCACACATATGGGCTAATAGACATTATGCCATCCCACACATCCACATACATGCATGCACGCACACATTAATGATTGGTATGAAGGACATTTCTTCTTCCTATATTTCTTTAAATATTCAAGCATGGAATGAATTAATTTTGGGGTGTGGGGTGTGTGTAATTAGATTTGAAAGCATCAAGCAAAATTGAAAAGTTCTTGCCTTACTTGCGATTTATCATATACTGTATGTTCTTTTATAACTAATATCATGAAACACAAAGAAGAAGAAGTAATTGCTTTTTAATTGTGCAACTGGGTCCCTTTGGCTTTGCAACTTGGAGAGCTGTATTTATAAACACAGAGGGATTTTATAAAGTGAAAGCAGTGGGGATAAGGGGAAGGGGAGGAGAAGCAGGACCACCCTTCCCCCCCCCCCTTCCAACACCTATGGCCTTAATGGCTCTTCCACTTCACACACATATTAGTCCTCTCAGAAATCAGTCCACCCAAAGTGGTTGGCTCTTTCTTTCCTTCCTCCTCATCTCGTTAACATCATCTGATTGCTGATGGAAAGAAGGGGGGGGGGGGGGGGGGGAAGAGGAGGGGCAAGCTATGGGGCACACTTACCCACTCCAGCGCACTCTACAGCAACAGCATGGTGCCGATCCACCCAAGTATATCACGCGCCCATGAGCGTGGGCCCCGGTGAGATAATCACCTATATAAGGCGATGATCATTGCTCCATCAACATAAATCCTCCAATTCATAATGCCCTCCTGACATTCAGAATGGCTTGGGGTTTGATACTTGGCTGCAATGCGGGGGCAAGGACTGGCTGGTTGCATAAATATGACGGAGATGGGGTATTATGAAACACGGACGTAATCCAACATCGCAGAAGTAGGCCAAATACCGGGGTACCTACAATTTTCTGCTGAATGAGGAGTGCTTTATATGACTTGCAGCAGTAGAGAGTCTTATATAAACGTAGGGGAGACACATGAAGTATATGGTATTGGCAGGGGAAAGAGGAAATGGGGATGGAAGGAGTGGGAAGTCGTAGATATGAGGTGCTTTTTAAACTAAAAAAACCTGTAAAAAATGAAAGATACTATTCACGTCACTATGCAACAGACAAACTAATAGTGCACAACACTGAACACTGAACAGATGATATGTGCATATGCGGTTACAGTTCGATATTCCGAAGGTTCGTTTATTCTAAAGGTTTGTTATTCCGAAGGTTCATTAATCTGAAAATAAAAAAGGGTTCATTAATCCGAAAACGAAATAAGGTTCTTTTCTCCGCAGGTTCATTCATCCGAAAATTAAATAAGGTTCGTTTTTCTGAAGGTTCAAAAGCTTCCAACCTTATTTCTTTTTTTGATTAACGAACCTTTGGAAAAAGAACCTTATTTCCTTTTCGGATGAACGAACCTTCTGAATAATGAACCTTCGGAATAACGAACCTTCGGAGTATTCGAACCTTCGGAATAACAAATGCTCCCCGCATAAGCAATCATCTGCTCCTGCACACAACCCTTTACTTCCCTCCTACCCCTAAAATTAATCATGGCATACAATATCATGACATGTACGACATCATCAGAAAGAACCTTGTCATTTCTTGGAAGTAAAAAACATACATAACAGTAAAAAATTCACCTTGTATAATCAAATCACATCGAATGAGGGTAAATTATGATGTTTGTTGTCACAGGAGGATTTGGTTTGCTTGACTAGCTAGATTTCTATCAACTCTTCCTGTGACAGACAATATGCTACAATATACAATTTATGTGTATTATGTAAGCCAACATAATATTGATGGCCTCTAAAGAGCTAAATGAGAAAAAAATCTTTCTGGGGAGATGCACTGATTCTGCATCATTATGCAAGCAAATACGCTCAATGGTGTACTCACAAGAGCCCTAGAAAAACTGACCTTATTCTACTAGCAAGATACTTTTTTTCTAATAAACTGGAGATGTTAGCAACTATGGTAAACAAAATCACAACACTACTGTAATATTTAGGACGTCATTAAAAGCTTTGACCTCATTTCACCTGAATTTCAAAAGAATAGAACATGTATCTTAAAGTAACAAATGGTATGTGGTGCTATAAAAAACACACAAGAAAGGAAAATTAAGTCTAAAAATCCTAGATTTAAAATCCACAGAATCACTGATGACTTCAGATTAATCTTACTTAAAAAAGGCACATCATTTACAAGATGTTTGATCCCTATATTCCATATTATATTAAGGATCAACAGTGGATTTGTTTTATTTGTCTATTCTCAGGCTTCTCATATGACTACTAATAATGCACTAAAATGATGACATTCCAAACTAGCGAAGTGAAAATCTGCCAACATATTTATAGCATTAGTTGCTGAAGCAGCGGTCTCTACCCGACCTGCTTTTCCATTGGACTTCACATCTCTAACTCAAACCAAGCTGTTTCTTAGTTATTGGAAAAAAAAAACCCTCCTTAAATCCTGTCAAGTTCTCCCATTAAGCATGCTGTCTCTGATGAGGCAAGAAAAAGAAAGGGCAAGAAAATAAAACAGAAAAGAATGTCTACATCACGAAGATAGTCACCCTGTGAGCGCTGATTAATCTAATTGAAATGCACTCTTGATTTCTGCTCTCTCTGACACAACTTCCTTTAAATCATGACCTCATGAGTGCAAGAACCCCCCCTCTCTCTCTCTGTCTTCACTTCCACTTCTCTCTCTTACTTATCCATTTCTCATTCACCATTTCCCCCTCACTATCTCTCAACCCCCCTCTCTCTCTCTCTCTCTCTCTCTCTCTAACTAATCTCCGTATTTCTAATTTTCCTCTCATTGTCTTTTTCCACTCCTTTCAATATATATATATATATATATATATATATATATATATCTCTCTCTCTCTCTCATTTACAATATGTCTACATTTAGCTGAGTACTGTTCACAATGTGTCTGTATGATGCTTAGAGAGGAACACGTCTGTGGCATGGACACGTTATTTGCCTCACCCACAATTTTTCAAACCTAGTTTAATTTCTATACACATTTTATAAGCCCAAATTTGAATTCATAGCATGCTCCGAAACTGAGCGCAACTAGTTGAGCAATCCCGCAATACCCGAGAATCTGCATGCTCATGCTAGAGAAAATATTTTCTCCATGCCTGAAACCTCTATGACCTGAAGAATAATGAAAATCCCATTTGTCTTCATCACCAGAGATATTACATAATAGTAAACACAAATGACATTTGCTCTATGTGTGAACACATCTCCCTGTCTGCCATCTCTGGCTGAAAGGGATTAATGTCAGATCTTCATTGCCCCCTTCATTCTCCTCCACCTCTTCATCTTCCTCCCCTCCCATGCTCCTTAGTGGCTTCCTGTCTCTCCGCCGCTTCAGCCCGAGTCTGTCGGGGTATCAGGCAAGCTGACGGGGGACCCCGCCCGTCTCTTGCCCTCCGATGACTTCTAGTGATCCGTGCTGCTGATGTGTGTCACTCACTCACTCACGGTTCTTAAAGGCTCACAGCAGACACATCAACAAACGCCCATTTTAAAGGCATGCATGGTCACGTGACTGCCCCAACAAGTTCCTGATATCTCACACATCTGATTGCCATGTTGGATTTTAGGTGTGATTAGTAACACAAATATGATGACCATTTATAAATAATACAGTTTTGATATGTATTTCTTTCTTCTTAAGTCAACTAAAGGTACATTCTCTTCCGATGTCAAATAGAAAGAGAATCTTGGGCATCGTTCAAATCTACCAGATTTCTGGATAAAAATGATTTCAACAATTTGAAATGTATAAGATTATCAAAATGGCAACAAATAAAGACCACTGAGAATCGTATTTGCCCTGTAAAACGGGAACAAATTAATATAACAGATTTTAATTTTTGGCAGAAAAAAATGACAGGAATGAGAGAAACCTGAAAGATATATCATAACTAAACTTTTTAAAGTTTTTAGGCTGTGATTTTAATCAAATGAAAGTACACTTTGTAATTTTTTTTTTGTTCAGAGTTAAAGAAGAAACGTTTGATCACATGTATGGATCAGCGTATCTGTTGAACAGTGTTGCGCTCTCGGGGGTTTAACTCTGGCTATATTCTATTTACGGTTTTCTCCATAAGTATATTGTTCAACTAAGTTTGGCCCTGATAGGCTTAACTCAGACTATATATGGCTTCATACCAAGCGCAACAAAGAAAGACTAGTTGACAACAGTATAATGTTCGGTAATACCTCGTGATTGCTAAATTCCTTCAGTGAAAGCAGACATTAACTTCAATGCAGGGACAAGTCTCTCTTTCTCTCTCAGCCTTTAATTCACTTCAGGAGCCAAAGATAGCATCGAATCTTCTTTGACATCAGCCAGCGAAAACAAATCTGCCCTATCGTCTTGCATCAACGGGGTTTTGGCGGGGTGGACTAATTGAGAGAGAGCTGGATAACGTCCAACCACTCCTGACAGAATGCTTCCCCAGTGGGCGTGGGCCCCATCAGTTTCATCATCAGCCCCCAAAATGAAGATGCACTTGAACTTTTGCAACAAATATCACGTCAAAATTGATTACGCCACCTATTCCAGCAAAGGTCTCCTTTTTTGCTGGTGGGTGGCTCACACGAGTCTAGCTCCTCTAGAGAATAGGAGTAGCTTAACATAATCCAGCCAACAGCTCCTCTCATAAAGAATGCTTGGATTCTATAATCTCACTCTCTCTACTCTATGCTATTGGCTGTTAACTTTCTTTGTACCAGTTGTGACATTGTTCAGAAGTAATCCACACAAGTCCCATTGCGCTGAAGTTCATCTGGCACACAAATGGCAAAGTTTTTTTTTCAGACTTATTGCAAAAGAATAAAAGTTGTTTTACGGTGTACCATGAAAAATCATGGTATTCTGTAGCATTCTGCATTATTTGAGTGCCAAATATCAAAATTACACAACATACTGAATGCAGCTATTCCCAGGTGCTATACTAGATGAAATTCTACTACTCTGTTCTTTCCTCTCATCTGTTTATGAACAAACAACTCTAATGTCATGGAGAATAAAAAACATTGTCAACAAAACATTCTTTCTACATGGTACCCTTCTCCCTGCTGCATCTTGAACATGCAAGATTTACAAGCCCCATCGAAGTGTAGACTGCTATAAGACAGCTCCATCTTGAAAGATAGCTGGGAAACCTGTAGTAAAAGTATATAATCCACTGCAAGTATATAGCTGTCACATCACAGACTAGTATTATCACCTACTCAACAGCTGATCTATGGCAACACAGACAAAGATTTGGGCACCGACTCCCGTTTTCAATTAAACTCTGCGTTGCAGATTCCGAGGCGGTATTCCTGCGCCAAATGGGCTTCCAAGTAAAGCACTGTTAGTCCTCCAACAAGATTTCAGAGCTTTTAATTCCGCTGATCTGATTGACATTTCCACATGGCAGAAACTTGGCGAAACTTTGAGAACTAGTTTCCGTTGACTTGTTCAACCTGACATGTTCTCATTCCCCAGACTCGAAAGCCATGTTCAATCTACACTTATCTTGTAAAGCTAATCAAGACATGAGCATTGGGAACATTAAATAAAAGTCAAGTTTTTAGAGATAAAAAAGTTTAGTTTTATCTAAGTGATACCACAGAAATTATTCATATAATCCATAATCCATAATATAGTCAGGCTCTTGTTAAATTATGTTTCAACTAATCAATAATTTGAATTTTAACCCATTTTTTTTTTACTGAGCCTGTGTATCTGTGGGTTGGCTTTTTCCACTTAAAAGATACTAAGCAATGCAACTCAACCCAATTCCATGGCAAATTTTGACATCCTTTCTGGACTAAGGTTCATAAAGCCTGAACATTTGACTGTGAGCAACAGCCTAAGTTAAAGCTAAAAACTGCCTTTGCCTTGGAATTTTTTTCTTGAAAATTTTCTTCAATTATTTGAGTGATTGAAACTGTCTACTTTGGTGGTTATGAATCACTTTGCATTAAAAGTAAGGGATAGCAGTCTGTAGTAAAGATTATGAGACCCATGATCATGGCACAAACATTCTGCATCATCATGAGTCCTTTCAATTTCATCATTTTGAAAAATTCCTTCCTTTGATCCTGATATCAAAACAAATCAGCATGATTACCTTTAACTTGCTAGGGATAAAACCCCTCTGTGCTGGAGTTTTTTTCTATTACAGTTTGGTCACAAATTTGCGACAGCGGCAGGTTAACAGTTAATCTAACACTGTTCTTAAAAACAAAATAAACACATAAACATGTACAAGTGCAATTTCATCCCTACCATTGTTGCATGTGATGACTACCATATATTTACACTGCTTATACTCTGATATTCATAGCTTTTTTTTTTGATAAATCAAATCAGACCCAAACAGACATATTTGTTTCATAGTGGCAATCTTCTGAATGTTCCCTCATCTGTGAAGAAGCAACAAACGGAGATGAACCCACATCACTTAGCACCAGTGCATCTTTCAGTCCCTATATTTCATTACACCTTCCCCCGAAACAGCTGATTCCAGGGAGATATATAAGGGGACAAGAAAAGAAAAAAAACCTGGCTGCAATGCAGACTCCCACATTGAAGGTTTCCGGCCTAGACGGGCTCAATGGAATCCTGGGGTTTTGCACACGGAGCCGTCAAAGACAAGGATTTGCTCCCAGGAGGTATTAAGGGGGGCTCAGAGAGTTATCCCGGGCACAAGACGAGGCGGCGAGGCTGAGACGTTATCTACTCCATAACAGATGTAGGAGAGAAAGCAGCGCTGAAAAGTCTGTGTGGTGAAACATGCACAACAGTTGGGTAATTCAACACAAGCTAACAGATTTGTTTGATTAATTAAACTGGATCTTTTGGTGAGGGGTAGACATCCTGTTTAACACAATGTAAAAGTGAATCCCAATAAATCTTGCATTAGTAGAGAAGTTTCAAGCAGTGGAAATCCATGCACTATATGCAAAACATATTTTTATGTTCTATATACATGTATATGAAAATCATTAAGTACATTTTGCAAGAGGCTGAACATCTAGCCCAGGGCAGAACTTAATAGAGAATGATGACTTGTAGGAGAGTGAAGAAACACACTGTCCTATGCATAGAACTTCAATATAAAGTCAAGTCACATTTTCAGGCTAGATTTCCTGTAGAAGAAGAAATCTGTACAAAAACTGAAATGTCTTATAGGTTTGGTAGACTTTTATGCATGTAATTGATGTAAAGGCAGTTTGAACGAGAAATGATGATGGTACACAGATTAGAGAGTTTTCCTGTGCTCGCATTTTCAATGTTGGATGTACATGTACTTTAATGTACAATGCTCAGTTAGATGAGAATTCTGACTTATGCTTTTGCTTGTAGCTCCAATGTCATGGTGCATGGTAGCATAATTAAGGATGCAAATCATGTCTCAAGTTCTTCAAGTTACAAATTGTATTAATACAACATAGGAACATACATGTGGGTGAGACAATGTTGCCGTACTACAGAAAGCAGAAGAAGTAAACTGTAGAAGCCACACTGGATATCACTGTGTGGAGCTAAAGCGGCTGTCTACCCTGAAAGAGACATTGATACATGAATGGATGGGAATCAGTTTTCTCTAAGAAACACTGAGCCCAGGAGACTACAGAGTCTGCCTTTATTCTGTCACAGAGACCACCTCGCCTCAGTTTACCCGATATCCGAGAGCGAGCCTCCGCGCGAATCAAGACGACTGGTCTGGCACCCCCCCGTTGTCATGCCAACCGCTGACATATCCATGTCCGTCGCCGCGGCGGTGACATTACACCTGAGCATTTCTTCACCTGTCGGCGATGTAAGGCGAGCAAGGAGCAATTCATCCGTGTCTGACGGCGGAAGGGTGATTGATGGCCGTTTAAGGAGAGTTTGGGGTTTGCCAGTCGAAGGCAAGGGAGAATATATCTGCTCATCCTGTTGTGCATGGTGGGTATCTGCCATATTTGCAGGGTTGATGGCGAGAGATTTTTGTTTACTCTGAGGATGCACGGCACAGTAAAAAGATAGCTGCAAGAGACATTCACACACTTGCTTCCTGTTGAAAGGCTTTCTTATTCCTTCGAAAGAAAATGTGCATGAGCAATTCAGTCACATATATTCCAAAAGCCTGCTGCAAAGAAAAAGCTATGAACTAATTCATATTATATTGGAACAAAGAGAATCTTCCTTTAAGATTTTGTATCAAGCTATTTTTCCTTTGCTGAGAATAATCAATAAATGAAGCGAGAATGAAGGACGTGCTCTGCAGTAAACATGGATCTTTTTCCTACATGTATGTAAAGTGCGTGTGGAAAAACGTGTCCTTTTTATAGATGAGAGAGGAGAGTGTAAAAAATACTAAGGGATAAAAACAGGGACAACAGGAACAGACAGAAGCAGAGAGAGAGAGGAGAAGAGAGAATACGTGGGAGGAAGAGGGGGATGAGCCGTGACAGAAAGAGAGGGTGAAGAGAGGGGGTGGAGAGAGAGAGAGAGAGAGAGAGAGAGCAAGATGGGGGAGAGGAAAGAGAGTGAGGGGAAAGGGCATAAGAGAAAGGGAGATAGGAAGGAACAGAGAGGGAGAGGAAAAGGGGGTGGGGGTGGGGTGGGGGAGGATAGATATGAATTGAATTGATGCTTGTGATGAATACACTGAAGCCTTATCATACCTAACCCAATCATATCTCTCAGGGCAGCATGTGATTAATTTTCTGTGGAAAGCTGTGAATGCATTCACACCGAGTGATATCTAAGGAAGATTTGAATATGGTCAGCAAAAGGTCACACATTTCTACAATGGCATGCAATATCTATCTATGCATTATATAGAAGATATATAGAGTTTTTTTTGTATTGGATAATATGCATAGTCGTAAGGGGCTGTACACTTTGTACAGCTTTTCACTTGACAGACAGGCATTGGCACAAACAGGAATAGGCAAAGTATATTACATGTTTAAAGGAAGTGTGTTTGAGTAAATACCATGTTGAAAAGAAGAACATCGTGATTTTCACTCCAAGGATCTTTTCATTGAGATAATCCTTTTATCACCATGGGCACTTTCACTGCTTTATATAGTCAATGGTTCATTCATGACTTAGTACTCAGAGGGTTAACCAAACCGTGAAAGTGACATGAAAACAAGAATGAACACCAGGAATATTTTGTTCCTGCGCACAGGACTGAATCCTTAAGTTTTGAACAACATCTACTGCAAGCAGCTGGCAGAGACGCTCGCAGCATACTCACGTTACGCATAGCCTTGTGGGTAATTCCAGTATGCGTTACAATAATGCATCACACGTTCATCTGGAAAACAAAAACAGTCTTAAAGAATAATGTTAGTGGTTTAAGTTGCTGGAAGACATATGAAACGTGCTCTGCGAGTATCCCAGGGATCATATTGTTATCACACTCGCCACAGTCCCAGCGGCAGTGGGGAGGAGATAATGTAGGGTGATGAGAAGGATGGACGTGTCATGAGCGGCTACGCTGCTATCATTCCTGAGGGAGGAACATCTCTGATAGCAGCATGACATGGTAGTGGGGGGAAGAGATGAAGAGAGAGAGAGAGAGAGAGAGAAAGAGAGAGAGAGAGAGAGAGACAAACAGACAGAGAGACAGACAGACAGAGAGAGAGAGACAGAAAGAGAGAGACAGAGAGGATAGATGGAGAGAGCGGTAAAATGAGAAAGAGATAGATGGGGAGAGAGAGAGCAATAGAAAGAAAGAGTAGGGGGGGATGTAGAGGGAAAGAGAGATAGTTTGTGTACGTGTGTGTGTGTGTGTATGTGTGTGGGAGAGATAAAGAGCAAAGAAGGGAAAGAAAGGATATACAGATGGGAAGAAATAAACATAGAGAGGAGGCAGAGGGCATATAGAGGAAACAGGAGGGAGGGAGAAGTGAGCAGACAGAACAGATAGGTGGGCAAGGAAATAGATATTGTGGTTGCCATGGAGACTAACAAGAAGATGACGAATCTGTAAATCAATTAATAAAAGTAGGTTAGATTTATCATAAAAGGTGAATGAAACTGGGGGAGAGTTGGTGGATAAGGTTGACAGACCTATACCCATCCCAATTATATGGCCTTAGATCACCAAATGAGCGCTGAATTTACCGCACTGGCCAATCTCTTTCTCCAAAAACAAAATTGATTAAAAAACAATTGTAACTGTATCATCATAAGTGATATTGATCTTGTTGTACAGCATAGATCTATGTAGTAACAGCAGTAGAATGGTTCATCAAAAATTATGAAAATTATTACTTATATAAAAGATTATACACATTTCTTGATTCTTTTTTCAACAGAGTATTCTGGGTTTTCAAATAACTGAAACACTTAGTATATCGCTGGGGCTGTTACACTTAGAATATATCCCTCCCTTGAAATGTGAGAAAACACTCAAGACATTCTGCTTTGCATAACAGGAAGATTCAAAGAGGATCCCCTGAATACACAAGACAGATTGGCATATTGATGTGTTGTTTTCCTTCTCTGCGTCACAGTCTCTCTGTCACTGTTGGACAAGCAAGACAAGAAGCATCTCCAAAGGGCTTGTGGGATTGTTACATGGTAGTGGTCATCGCCAAATGAGGGAGGCAAACACATTTGACATTAAACGTGTCTTCACCATTCTTAAGTTTGGTTACCTAATGCTTTCTTTATCTAAAATTCCTAATTACAGAAATTGGACTGCACACAGTCAACTGAATTGCCTTGGCCTGTTGTGGTGCATTTGGTCAAATATTACACAGTATCACAAAACAGTGATCCCATATCTAATGAAGAAGTGTTGTATTCCTTCTGGACATATTAAGAGACAGACAGTCAGTCAGACAAACATCCCAATGTAAAACTTACAAACAACATGCCGCGGTCCCTTTGTGGATTAGAATGGTGAGCAGATATTTTGAACATGACTTCTAGGGTGCGTCTCATCAGCCTAAAGTTGACAAAATGGCTAATTTTTTGCCAGATTGGGCTGATAAAGATGGAAATTGCTCTTTAACATGCCACTTTAGGCTGATTGAGGGCATTCTAGAGAGAGTGGATTAATGAAAAAAAATCAATTTCAAATACTGAGTGAGAGAATGACAGATGGACTATGTTTTAGAAAGCCTGGCATTTTGCTCTCTCTTGAATAAAATGAAAAGATGTACTCAAGATTGTACAAAAATTACATTGAGATGCATGTTTACAAATCATCTAGACACGAGGTGATGTTGACAAAAATATAGCAACCAACAATATGCTGAGAGAAGATGTATACTAATGATGGATCACGACAGCTATCATCCTCCCCATGCTCCTCCTGTGGGGATAGTAGACTCAGAAGATCAGTTAAACTTAACCCTTTTTTGTACCAATGCAATGATCCTCTACAGGACTTGGCTGTATTACTGGTGCAAACATGCATCAACGATACATGAAGAGCTAAGCAACATTAGATGGGACTGCTCAGATCGCATGGGGTGATTGACCGGTAAAGTGAGTCTTGAGTTTGCATGGTGCATGGCAGTGTATGTTATTTCATCCTCCCATGAAGGCTGCAGAGAGAGGTGTGACTGACTGCACCATAATAAATGGATGGTATACAAATATACCAAGCTGTGAGATTGTATAGTGGAAATTATCTATCTGAGGAGGGAGTGGCATAGAACTATTTTTTCCGAGGGGCGAAGCCCCCGAGGAAAAAATAGTAACCTATGCCAGTCCCTCCGAAGATGGATAATTTTCACTATACTTTCGAACTCAATGCTTGGTATATTTGTTTTATATCCCTTCTGTAAAACAATAACAGAACAAAAATACTTGCCTTTTTTTCTCTGTCTCGATTCATCGGTTCATCCCAGGTAAACACGCAACACGCCGCGCACTGCAATCACTGTGCACTAATTTACGCCCACTTAGGTAGAGAGCATGCGCAGTAGTCCCAAGGAAGAATTAGTCAATAGAGCATGCGCAGTCCTCCCCAGGAAAAAATAGTGAAATATATCCGGAGCTCTTCGAGCATCAATTGACCAATCACGTTCCTAGAATACTCATGAATATTCATAGAAGGGATATAATAGTTACTATTAAGGTAGCTAGATCTTTTGGTTACTCTGTGAGGTTATATTATCCCTGCAAGGATGGATTGCTCATGACCATATACGACCAACAGTGTCAATCTCACTTCTTTGCTTGAGATAAAGCACAGGAGCCTGTACATCACTGTCATAAACTAACGTCAAACTTAAAGCCAACACAGAGTCTTTTCCAACCATTGGTTTAAGGCAAGTCTAAGTCAACTTGTTTATCCGGCATATCTGATGCTTCTTTGTATGAATTTGAGAATCACCTATGAAATTGATAAAACAGAAATACTGACAACCTTAAACAGGATGAGAAAATGACAAAGGAAGGGGCAGATAACATTTAGAAAAATAACAAATCATAAACAATGGGACAAGGTATCACTTTCACATGACAGGAAAAGCTACCATCTCACATTGAGAGATTTTTTTTTTATTACAAAGTTGAAACCCTTCCAGGGAAGACGGTTCCAACGTATCATCTTTCCCAATGACATCAGCATCACCAAAGCTCATATTAGTTATTCCATCCTACGGGGGGAAGACTCTATCATCAGCCAATCTTGTACGTAAGGAGAAATACCAGAAACTTGAGTCACCTCGCTTTGTGTCATCTTCTAGCTCCATGGAGCAAAAGCCTGAATAACAATGCCCAGGTTGCCATGGATACCAACATTTTATGCCATCATCTCATCCTGCTTAAGGTTCACGCATAGAGACTATTTGAATGGTATTATGCATCTCTAAGAATTGAATATTATTACTATTATTGTAATTGGATAGACAACTTTCATCCTTCTTGGAATGCCTTTTGAGTGAGCAAATCTTTAGCTTTTGAACAAAGTATTAATCCCCTGAGAACAAAACAAAGGAAAACTAGAGCAATTCGACTGCCACGCAGTCGATATATATGCCTCCGCCTCTTTGCTAGCTCCTTATTTATTCACAGAAAATCTGTATGTTTAATGGGGAATGTACCATTGAATGCCTATGTGAAATGAAAATCATAATTCTGTTTTTCCATGTTAAGCCAAGTTTAGCAATGTTCATTGACCTTTGACCTCTTATTTCTTTGACTTCCAATCTGAACAATCTGCCTAAATTCCTTGTATCAAGTTAAAAATGAGCAAATTTTGACAAAGTTCTTTGACCTTTGAGCTCTGAACTTTCAGGGATTTTATCAAATATGCCATCAGACTATCTCCATAAAGTGATTCATCTCTGTACCACGTTTGGTTGAAATGCATAATTGGATTTGGATTCATTGTGAAAATTATCAATTGAGGGAAAATTTTTAACCAGTTTTGGCAAAGTTCATAAACCTTTGACCTCTGACCTTTCAGGAATTTTACCACTTCGTGGCGGAGGCATAAAAATAAGGGGGAAGATGGCTTGGGGATTTAACGTACTTGTCATAGAACAAGGACTTTTTCTTCAGGAAAAGAGCAAACATGGGATGGACAGATGAAAAAGAGTTTGATATTGCTGTGTGATACAAAGCTGGCAAGAAGTAAAGCCCAATAAGTTATACCAATATCAATGCAAACACTACTTGTATTGTGGTTTATTGTATGATGGTTTGGTAAGATTTTTCCCAAATGACATTAAAGTTAAGTGTGCCCATTCTGTAGAACTTTGAACCACAAGTACAGAATGAAAGTCCAGTTTGTGAAACATAAACATCTACAGTGATACAGCAATGAGTTTCTTTGATCATGATATTCAAAATGATTTCCTCAGCGCAAGGATCTGCAGGTTCCCGAGTTTAAACTTTAGATGACCTATCCAAAAGTCAAGAGAAGGTGTAATGGTCAGTATAAATCCATCTGAAGTCATTGATTGCCTTTATTTGGAGGAATGGCAATGAAATAGTATTTTCATTCATTTCCTCTGGTATTAATCAATATTTTGACCTGCAACAGGGTCACACTACCCTAAAAGCCATTTTGTGCATTTTCATCTGTGTATGCTTGTCAAAAATGATCACATAAATCCCAAAAAAATCATTCTTTTTTAATACATCCAATATGACTTTGAATGATCAGAACATCTAGACCTAAAGATCAATTCTATACATGCTGGTACTAGTAGCAGGTCAGCCTTGTAAAGTTTGCATCTGAGTGCAGTTCATGTTTGGCAGTTTTAATAGTCTCAACTGAAAAAGGGGTCTAGCTGGATGCTCTCAAAACTGAAACCTTGAAAACGAGACATTCCTCGTAAACAAGACACAGGTTATTTTTTGCACAAATCAATCTTTTACAGACATATATTTATCTGACATATGGGGGAAATAAGAGCCAAAGCCATGCATTCCCTCCTACAGAGTAACCCATGAAACATGAGAAACATTTTGGCAAGGAAAAACAGTCAACAACATCATAACAGTCTCCAGGAAGGAGGAATGTGTGCAAATAGACCAAACATATTACCACCAGCCCCCCCCCCTCCCCCCTCCCCCCACCTCCCCATCACCACCCTCTAGTTTATAGGGCAAGGTTAACAAGTCTTAAGTATGTTTGCCAGCTTGGTGTGGTGTTGATTGGTGGAAAGAACAGGGGAAGCTTTGGGGTAACCCAACGCCCCAGACTGCCTTGAACTTCAGCTGAAGGTGCAATAACCGCTAGATCTCCCCTCTTGAGAAACTGGAGAAACCTGAGATGGAATCTGGGTGTCAGATCAGCAACCTGCCTGCCCCAAGAATGGGAGCAGAGTGATAAGGGCTGGTATAGAGTCACCACGGAACCGGGAAGGCTTGCAGGAGGGAGGAAAAGGCCTTGAAGTGGATAATCACAGGAGGTGAGAATAAGGACAGGACAGGATTAGAAGGGTGATGTTAAAATTCCCTCATGAGTCAACAAAGGAAGACAATAAAATAGGAAAGGAAATAGCTGCGATAAATGATATTGATTAAAGCTTCACTTTCTGCAGTTGCAGCAAAGAATAAAAGAAACCAAGTTACTAAATCTTGCACTTAAAGTGTACATTTACAGAACCTTGACTACATGAGCTGATCAAAATGATATATTTTTCACATAGATGAAAATCAGGAAATATGACTATGTAGGATGTAGAGAAAGAGAAAGAAAAAGAGAAAGAGAGAGGAGCAGTAATAAGAGAGAAAGAGAGAGTGAAAGAGAGAGAGAGAGAGAGAGAGAGAGAGAGAGAGAGAGAGAGAGAAAGAGAGCGAGACAGAGACAGAGAAAAAGAAATGGGAAGGTGGAGCGAGAGAGAGGAAGAGAGAGAGAGAGAGAGGGAGAGGGGGAGGCAGTGAGAGGTAGTGATAGCAAAACAGAGACATAAGAGGTAGGGGATGTGAGAAAGAAGGAGAAGAAGTAGAAGTAGAAGTAGAAGGAGATTGGAGGAGGAGACCAAGCATTAAGTACAAGTCACAAAGAACACAAAAAATAGGGTGGGGGAGGGGGGGATTTTAAGATAACAAGCATGGGAAAATAAGTAATCAGCAGGATGAGGCAAAGAACTGGGAGGGAAGATAATGGCATCAGGGAAAGTAGTGGTTTCATGTGAGAGAGAAACACATTTAGAAGGCTTAGGATCTATAGAGGAACAACATAAACTGCATGGCAGCAAAGATCAAGCCAAGCCAGCTGCATATCACACGTATCACATGGCCTGCAACATGAACCAGCATGTCACAAGAGGTGACCATCTTCTCATCGTCTCAGAGCAAACGCTGTCACATGCACCAAGAAGATTCATGAAACAGATTTGAACAATAAGTCATTTTCAAAGAAATTGTGTATGAGAAACAACATTGACACAACTTGTAAGATGTTGAATAAGTAAGTTAGTATAGTAAAACAAAAACAGTTGGTAATTATCTATCTGGCTCAATTGTACTACACTCCTTGAAGAATTTGTTGAAGTTAAAAGATGGATTTTGGAAAATCATGCAAGCGTTTTAACTGTCATGTTGAGAGCTGACCCATCCTAAAATTCCCCTTCCCTAGCTAGAGTTACTCACAATTAACAAGAATTACAAATAGTTGAGGGAAATCAAACAAAACTGTCATTTCTTTGTCTCTCGCGCTCTCTCTTTACACACACACACACACACACACACACACAAACATCTCACATGGGTTGCTTTATTTGCCATATCAAGTGAGAGGAAAGCTTGACCACGATTCTGCAGTTGTATTTCCACAGCACACATGTGCTTTAAATTACAACTAGGCCATGTTTTGCTTGCAGACATGTGACAACTACACCTCGTTGGTTTGCAATACTCTCCGGTCTCCTCTAATGAAATTCTTCCGGTCAACCTGCCTCCTTCTGCGTTGCCGGAGGAAACAAACCTCACTCGAGATGGAGGCACCATGTAGATTCAGGGATGAAAGACAAGTAGACCATGTGACCTAAGCTAGGGGGTAATTTATGCAAGGAAGCTAGTAACTATATTTGGAGACTGCCCTCATATCATAAATCAGAGACTACCTCATTGGTCATGCATCTCCATATTTTAATACTGAGCTTCAGTTTTGTAATGGCAGAATCCTCTCAATATCTTTGAATCATCTTAAAAAAGATCTCAAATGTCAAAGCTATATTATATGTTATGCTTGAGGTTCAGAAGGAAGTCTTATATGCATTCAGCAAATGCAAATTACAACGAAGTACCTCTAGCCAGGACATGTAGACATCAATATAATAATTGGGCAAAAAATGATCACACATTTATCATGTGCAACCAACAAATGCCATTGGATGCTGTCTACACCCCCTGATCATCATATCTCTACAAACACAATAGCAAAGGCTCTGGAGGTCAATCTACATACTGCTCAGACAGCACTCCAAGAGGGAAGCTAATCAGGCTAAATTGACACCTTCCCTCAGCGTAAGACGAGAAACGAACATCAAAACAGCGACTCCATGAGTCAAATCATGGGATATTAGCCTACTTGACACACAAGATTAGTGGCGCAGATTCTCTTACAAAGCAATTACCGTGTATGGGATTAGACGACAGCAGACAATCTAATATGATACCGAGACTGTGCTGTTACCGAGCAATTCTACCTTGTGTACAGATTAGCGTGTGTGATACATGTTAGTAAACAAGATTTGACTTAATACCGTACCTGTAACTGAAAGTTGTTTACAAAAATCAATTAAACATTAAAGATTGTCCGTCCCTTTTGCAAGCTTAAAATTTGAAATCGTCTATCACGATCGTGAATTGAAGAAAGTGTGATTCAAGACCATTTCTAAGAATATAGCATGTTGAAGCATTCTGTATATGTAAAAAATTTCAGCCGTTAAATTTCAAACCGACTTTTTTCGTACTACGAAAAAAGTATTAGTCTTTGTTACAGTATCTATGTGGTTATTATGCATGTGTGTGAAATCCTAATTTTATGAGTAACTCCCAAACTTTGGAGATGATTCCTTCCATAGAACAATTTTTTTCATAATGCGGTTTATAATTTGATAAACAGATTAATCAATAAAGCAGATATTTCAACACAAACTGCTAAGAGCCTGAGGTAAAGACTATTAATCAGACATTGTTTAGGTGCATTATTTGAATTTTACACTACGTATCAGTTTCAAATTGTGAATATAGAGCTTGCTAACACTTCTCTATATGTTTTGCCAATGTGTCGATGGTTTTGTGGTGATCTGAAAAAGGGACTGGCTGTCTTTAAACACAAATTAGTGCAGAGAACCTGTGACTGCAAACAAAATAATTCAACAACACTCTGGGTAAATTTATTGGGTAAAATTCATTAACTGTTTTCAGCCTGTTTATAGTCTTGAATATCTGACGCGAGTAACACAATAGTTAACAACATTTTTGCATAGCGCGTAACACCTAGGCATAATTGCATGTCTCTCTGTGTTTGAATTTGCATTTAAATTGTTTCATGCACTTTTCCACCTTAGCAACGTTCTCCCTTTTCTAAGTTCCCAATTAAACCACAAGGAATAAAGTATGAAATAAATCTGAGAACTAATCAAACTTTTATGAAAAGCCAAGTGTAGGGTGATTATAAATATACTTAAGCTTGACTGTTTTTCAATTGATGCTATGTCAAAATTATAAGTCTATCTATGCTTACACTTTAATTCTTGTGTAAATGATTTATCTGCCTCACATTAAAACGGAATTAGTCCATGACAGAGTGCCAACAACAAATACTATTCTTTAAGTAGGTTTTTCCTTAGACAGGGTCACAAATACGCTGCAGGTGAAAAGAATAGGGAGAAACACTCAGGACACATGACAGATGACAATAAATGAAACAAGAGGAGAAATGAGACTGACTCACAGTCCTGTTTAACTTTTTACGCTCTCTTCCCTCTAGGTGTCACACTTGGTTTATGACTTGGCAAAGCTGGCAGAGTGGGTGGGTGTTCATCATGAAAACAACAAATTGGGGGAAGGATGAAGGCATTTTGGGAAAATTAAAGGGGAAAGTCTGCCCTGAAGTTAAGTTGATTTTGATAAAAGCAAAAACATGAAAGAAACAAATCAATGAAGGTTTGACCAAAATTTGTTGAAGGATAACAGAGTTAAGAATTGTCAAATCTAATTTTTTTGTTAAATCACTTGCAAGCTACTCAACTGTAAGTTGTGTACTATTTTTTTTTTTAAGTATCCTCTTTCTCAATAGAATCTATACAATTTTCCCTGTGCATTTGATATATCATTAGATGCATGTTTTTACAATCACATCTCTATGGAAAAGATTTATTCTTTCATCAAAAAACAGAGAAAGGGCGATTTATTTAATCATACCGCACACACCATATGGAGGAGCTGCTCACATGTGACGTCACAAAATTAAAATTCAAACAAATCATAACTTTTGCACCCTATAACAGATTTTTGTCAAACCTTCACTACCACATTGGTGCCATTTTTCTGTTATAAGTCAAACCAATTTCCCTTCAAGGTGGATTTTCCCTTTAAAGGGTAACTAAACCCCAGTTACTAGTTAAACTGAACAAAAACAGAGAAATCAGAAATTAACCTTATATATGCACAGTGCACACTCACAAATACAGGTTTTCAGAATTAAAATAAAGAATAAACATGACATTAAATGATAACATATCATTTTCCAGGGAGCTTTGCTGAGCTTCTCCTCTGACTTGTGTCCTTTCTGAACTTAAAGGGAGCTTTGCTGAGCTTCTTCTCTGACTTGTGTCCTTTCTGAACTTAAAGGGAGCTTTGCTGAGCTTCTTCTCTGACTTGTGTCCTTTCTGAACTTAAAGGGAGCTTTGCTGAGCTTCTTCTCTGACTTGTGTCCTTTCTGAACTTAAAGGGAGCTTTGCTGAGCTTCTCCTCTGACTTGTGTCCTTTCTGAACTTAAAGGGAGCTTTGCTGAGCTTCTTCTCTGACTTGTGTCCTTTCTGAACTTAAAGGGAGCTTTGCTGAGCTTCTTCTATGACTTGTGTCCTTTCTGAACTTATCTTGAACTTGCTTCTCTTCAGGGTTTCATTCTTCTTTATGCCACACTGTGAATCATGATGTCCCTACGTATCGAGAGATACTGCGAGGACCCTTGGATTCCCATGAAGCTTCCACATTGCCAGAGAACAGACAATGATCAAGAAAGATAATGCAAATTTGATGAGCCATCTTGCCAGGAAGTTGGTGGCATTTCTGTCAGATATGACCATAAGCCAAGAATTATGCAGCCTTCTGGATAAAATGTAAGGGAATTTCCCTTTTTGGCATCTAGCGCTTAATTTCATAGGATCCTATGTAGTATACATAGCGATCGATGCATGAGCTCAAAGTTAAACCGAGTTCAAACATGGATCTGCCCCTCCATTTAACCCATACATTACCGGCCCTGAAAATTCTACTGGCTTACTACACATTTTCAGGCCAATGGAAATGAAAGAGTTTATTATAGAAGTATATGGAAACATGAACTATGGTAAAAAGTATGCAAAAATAAAGGTACGGACAACAGTTATTTAAATCAATTTACATATCTATGACTATTCATGTACTGTTCACAAATAAAATGCACTGTAACACACATACTGTTCTCTCATATATTCACAAACACACACACAAATATATTTGTATGCACAAATCATGGCAATGATTTAACGTGGTCGCTATTTTTTGGGAATTAAATCATCTCATAGTCAGCATAGCCATACAAATTGTTGAAGAATGGGTTACAACAACAACAAAAACATTTTATCTAAAGAGTAACCCCCACCCCCTCTCAAAAAAATAATAAAAACTGAAGGGAATTAAACTGGAAGATCTGCCTGCTGTCTCATGCCAGTCTGACTTTCACCTACCTCATGAACCTCCCCAACTCTCTACTGCCCTCTCCCAAACCCTAATCGTGCAGGATGTGAAAGCTATAAATAACAGCCAACCCCATTCTGCCCTTGGAGAGCTCCACACTCTCTCCTTCAAAGTAGGTCTCCTCTAGAGCTAATGTGCTGGGAGTCACACCTCTGGGATGGAGGGTGGTGATTAGGCTGGCAACGCACCCCCTTCTCAAGCCCCTATGCTCCCCCTCAAGATTACACCTGCAAGGTCAAACTAGACACATAACGTGCACGCATGTTAAAGATTGTCCGTCCCTTTTGCAAGCTTAAAATTTGAAATCGTCTATCACGATCGTGAATTGAAGAAAGTGTGATTCAAGACCATTTCTAAGAATATAGCATGTTGAAGCTTTCTGTATATGTAAAAAATTTCAGCCGTTAAATTTCAAACCGACTTTTTTCGTACTACGAAAAAAGTATTAGTCTTTGTTACAGTATCTATGTGGTTATTATGCGTGTGTAAAATCCTAATTTTATGAGTAACTACCAAACTTTGGAGATGATTCCTTCCATAGAACATTTTTTTCATAATGCGTTTTATAATTTAATAAACAGATTAATCAATAAAGCAGATATTTCAACACAAAATGCTAAGAGCCTGAGGTAAAGACTATTAATCAGACGTTGTTTACGTGCATTATTTGAATTTTACACTGCGTATCAGTTTCAAATTGTGAATATAGAGCTTGCTAACACTTCTCTTTATGTTTTGCCACTGTTTCGATGGTTTTGTGGTGATCTGAAAAAGGGACTGGCTGTCTTTAAAGGTATAATGTCGGCGTTCACCTCACGCTGACACAGCAATGTGAATTTTCTGCATGGTTTATTGCAACATGTACTCCATGTGAAGATCTTGGTCGAATTTTAATTGGGAATTATGAATATTCAGTGCTTTGCTGAATAACAGTGTGTTATGAATCACAAAACACACAATGACAATTCAAGTTTGTACCCTTTGTGACCATCCTTTAAAATCTTCTGCCTATATTTTCTTGATTGTTTTGTTAACGAATGTAACAAAACACACATCAAAAATTAAGTTTGTTCCCTGTTGACAGTCAACAACATATCCTGTAGAATCTTTACCTGTTATTCTTGTATATTTTCTCTGTTGGGAAAGGGGAAGGGAAGAGACATTCAATTTTATTTCAATAGCTGAAGATTCCTTCCAGATCAGACTGTTCTACATTTTGCTTTACTTAAACTTATAGCATGATAATGGCACGTGTACCCATAACCCATTAGCGCTGATGGCATATCTATGTGACATACACACTTGGCACCAGGCGCTGGAGGTGTATCACCCTTGGTACATTAACAGTAAAGACCTGACTTCACCTTGGGGTCCCATTGGAAATCAACTGAGATAATATTTTACGAAATATCACTTAGATATGACCTAGAGATACTAAGTTTTGAGGGTTCCAACCAGTGATAAAAATATTGGTTAAATACGATGCTGGTTAGTCATATTCTCATAGGCATTGTGAATATATGATACTCAATCTTTTTGCTTAGGTAAAACCAGAAATGAGTCAAATTTGGCAATTCTCAATCAGATCTGAACTGGTGTTAATCCACAAACTGAGGTGTTGTGTGCAAAAATCCCCAGGTAGAACTAAATAGGGCTGCCTTAGTGAACCACATCATGGCATAGTCCGGATCTTATCTCTCCAGAGAGTATGGCCCACACCCTCCTAAAATGAACAACTTATTACCCCCCTTCCCTTCATCCCTCACACAATAGAGGAACATATTGCTGAATCCCCCCCCCCCCCCCCCCCTTAAATACAATGCGCTCCGACATGAAGATCTATAAATAAACCACTAGCTTCCCTGGATTCTGAGCATTGGGTGAGGGGGCAATGGCAGAACCAGGAAAGAATAAAGGAAGGGGGCCACTCACCATGCACATGCAACCTGCATGAACTTTCAGTAGTGACCCATCGAGAATAATGGTTAGAATAATAGCTTATTGTGCATCGACATGTGATCATGAAATAATGGTCTGTGTAGATAGGTAGGCACACATATCTCTCAACCTAACTGGACTTTCAATTTTAAGAGTCAAAATATCTTGCTACCGGTAACCTCTTGGACTCATCAAGCAAAGACCAAACACATACAGTACTTTATGGAGCATCTTTCCAATCAGTTACAATAGCGCAGATATCGTGTGTCTTCAGAGAACATTTTATCTGGTATTGCATCACTAATACCAATGCATCTGCAGAAGAATGGTGCACAATGGTAGTAGTTTTAATTGTTGGCAAATTGAACTATATGTGAGGATATGGGGTGGGGGGAAGAGTTACCCCCTCCCCCCCCCCCCTCTCCTCCTCCTGCTGGTTGTATACAGGTGTCAGTGTCCTCAGCCAGTTAGTTTCAGTTCATGGTGTGTCTGAGGGGCAGAGGGGATGTCAGTGATTAGACCCCAACCCCCCATGGATCACCCACGTCTCACAACCACTGGTCTAGTGAGTATGCTCCGCGCAGCTGCAGACAGAGAGAAAAAAAGGTCTGGAACAGCCCCCATGCTCATCACTAGGTGTGTTCACATATTTATTTCATATATGTATTCGGCTGGAATCTCCAGATCTTTCCATGTAGAGAAGCACTATTCTTACCCTTGATTCCCAAATCTCTCTAGCATAAACGTGTGTGTAAGATTATGTTTCAAGGATCCTGTTGCATGCACATGTTCAATCTTTAAAACTTATGTGTGACACAGGTCGTAAACAACCATAGCAACAATGCTATGCTTAGTGCACACTGGCTGGCTCAGTACCTTAATGCAACAAGGCACCTGAGCTTTATTCCATATAAACTACACAATCGGCTTAATAGATGTATAACAAAGTTGCTTTACTCCATATGACTGTATCATTTGACAACATGAGCCAGGGTCAGGAAGTACTGCTGCTGGTGTACAGTTTTCTATCCCAATCTGGGTAAGTTTGGTCCCGCCCAAGCACACTGCCTTGCAGGCGATATCACAGTGATGGAGCTCGGAGCTGCGCTTCTGTTTGTGGAGGACTCATATAGAGCACATCTGTTTAGAGAAAGTGCCCATCCAGGGTCTGGGGAGGATGTCACTCCTTATCGCCCCCACACTGACCCCATTTCTTGCACCGCCCTCTCTTGAGAGAATATGGACAGGCCCCGGGCTACTGTTTACAGAGGATTCATGTAGCTCATCGTTGTTTTGAGAGGTTGCTTGTCTAAAAAGGGGAGAGGATGTTGCTGGTTAGAACTCACACCGCTCCTCCCTTTACACAATAATTCTTAACCCTATCACTACGAAAGATTGGTCATACCTTGATCTAAGAACTGTGCAACACTTATCTTATGTTAACATGCTACTCCCTGTGTTAAGTCTATGGGATTGAGATTGAGTCTAGGAGGCAATGGGTTAATATGCAGGACAGGCCCCTAGGGTATTCCCAGTAAGGTGTTCTACAGTTCATCTCTGTTGGATGTGGATGGGAGAGAAAGTCAAATACATTCAGTCACTGTCTTTGCTCACAGCTTTACTCCCTTCAACCAAAATAACGAGTCATGCCACAATCTTGGTGCTGGTTAAGGTGCTGGACAGACAGGACCTGAGGAAATGTTTGCTGAGGACTCTTCCAGCTTGTTTCTTTTCTGAGAGTGTCAATGGATTGGGTGGGGAAGGCGGGAGAGGGACATAGCTGGTCAATGCCCTTCCTTGCCCCCCCCCCCCCCATCCCCCGATCTGATAGTTCTTTCTTATCAGAGGTAGAAAGAAGGGGAACTATCAGGAGAAAAAAGTCAATCAATGCCCTTCCTCCCCCCCCCCCCCCCACACACACACATACACAGAGTATGTTCTTGGTGGCCGAGGTAGAGGACAGGCAGGGCCAAGGGGTATATTTGCAGAGGACTCCAAAGGCTCTTTTGTCCAGTACAGGACAGATGGGTGTTGCGATTTGAGAATATGTGACTTAAACAAAGTCAGTTCCATCCTCCCTTTCCCTGCACTCCTACTCCCTCTTTCCTTTGCTTAAAACTAGTTGTCATACCATGATAGGGGCGTCGGCTAAGGTATAGGATTCAAGACCGATATTCCCTGGGTTTTATCTAAAGGCCAAGTTTACTACATTTTTGGAGATGGCAAATATAATGGCAATGGGGAATGCTCTCCTTCCCCTTCAACCCCCCCCCCCCCCCCCCCACCTTCAGAGTTTCCAGTGCTCATGCCCTGAATGAGTAATGACTCTGTAAATTAGGGGATAGGCCTGGTCCTTCCAGTGAATGTGGAGGATGAATGGTTAATGCCCCCTGATCTTCATGTATCCACCCTTTACTTAATTTGCACTTGCCCACTCGGGCCACTGGCACTGTGTGGGCGAAAAGGCAGAACGTGCAGAGTACAGGGACAGGCCCTAGGGTTTTTTTTTTTTTTACTTTATCAGGACTGTACAGCTGGTCTCCAAGCATAGAGAGGTTGTCTTCCCTTGGAAAATGGAAGGATGTAGTTGGTTAATGTCCCCGATGCACCTACCCTTTACTAAGTTTCCGCCAGCCTGATCATGCTACTGTGTGGGTGATAGCAGAATAGGGGACAGGGTACAGGGTACATTTTGCTCAGGAATATGCAGATTGTGTTTGACCATTGGGCAGACTGACTGAATGCATTGCACCACATCATACACTATTTACTAAGCTTTTGCCTACCTGATCCGCGATGTTAGTAACTGATCTCTGCTATGCTGTGGACAGAGTATCGGGATAGGGCCTCAGGTTTACTTTGCTTATAACTACACAGCTTGTCTTCGTTTACTGATGGAGCTCGCCCTATCCAGGGATGCCATCACAATCTACCCACCATTTTAATACTGAATATGCATCTCTGCCTTTATCCCGCTACTGCGTGGGCGATGTGACAGGACTCTGCCAAGTATAGGATGGAGTTGAAAGGACAGGCCTGAGGGGTCTATTTGCCGACGTCTCACATAGCTCCTCCGCCTTGTTTAAAGAGACAACGTCCATCTGGGAGCCCAGGGAGTGGGGAGGATGTGGCTGGTTAGCACCCCTCTGTCTCCAGCCTGGCGCTAGGCAGGGCATTCCTGGCCCACTCCCCCAGGAATCACGAGGCAGCATCAGTCAGGTGAAAGATCCACAAGTCTGATTTTACTGTCACGATTAGTCATCTTGGGATAGGTATTACAATGGTGATAGCAGCCTCTGGCAATCTCAGTTTTTGTTTCTATCCTGTTTATCAAAGAATAAGAAAGTAACTCAGGAACATTCAGTGAGATTTGTTCTGGGAATAAATATGTATTCATAGTCATACCATTTCCTCTTTTACAAAATCTGCACTGCCTAACAAGAAATGCAGCACAAACCACATGTGAAATCAACTGGTAATCCTGACTGTGAGCCCTCATTACATTGCGAAAGTTAATATTCTTAAGTGGCACTACAAAGTCTGAAAAGGAACCACATGAGAGCGAGTGGAAGTGTGTGCAAACATAGGGCACATGGACAGGGAAACAAAGGACAAGAGGGAGAGTGAAAGATAGAGAGTGATAGAGAGAGAAACAAGAATTGTTTACAGGATGGTCACTATTACATGAAATCAATTCAAAATACACAGCACTTATTGATTTCCAACAAACTTTTAAACTTACCACAAATGAAATTGCTGATAAGACATGCCTTACCATGACTACTTTTCTCACCTCTAAAAATGTTTACAAATGTATTTTCGGCTTTGACTCAAGCTCATCTATAAAAGAATACAAACCTAATCCTACCCCTTTTCCATTCTCACCCTTCCTCTGTGATGACAGTGCAACTTGCTCATCAAAATAATGGGAGCCATTTGATAGCTCCTGCGTAAGAGGAGAGGCTTAAACAGACATAGTGCAACCAGCTGGCATGGCATGCCTGCAATAAGTGACATTAATTCCTACTGGGATAGGCAGACAATGACTCGAATACCATCCAAACCACATGCACACACGATGAGGGAGAGCCCAACGGACAGACGCCTCGAAACCATTCCTCTCACACCCCAGCCATAATAAGGATCTCGGTGGGACATACTTGAGATTGCACTTCAAGTTGTTCTGAAGAATAGCCTCAGGTAGCAGTGACTTCCACAGGTTTTAAGTTTGCAGCCCTATTTATTTTATGAGCTGTGCCAAAAATTGATGACGTAGGTAGTTGTGCGAACAATTGGCATGATTATAGTATCTCAAACTTTGATTATCATTACTTATAACACTTAGAACACACATTCCACATAAGAGACAATAAAGCTGTTTCTTTCCATTAACTGCAGACAATTGTTCTATTCCCTAACTCATCTGAAATGAGTCACAAATTATTAAAAATGTGGATCATTATAGGGCAAACAGCTTTCAGCAAGTTTCTCAAATGAACAATACATAAATTTCAGACCATTTAAACCCTTTAATCTCAACAGGTTCAGACTTTCATTCCTTCAATGTGTTGATCTTAACACTGACCTGCACAGTATTGCATGTATGCCATACATGTAATTTTGCTTAAATAGCACACTTGCAATAGCTGCTGTTGTAATCTCAGTTATTCAGCAAGCATGATGACATCATTCAGGGTCAGTAGCCTTAGCAAGACGGTGCTGTGACATCATATTTCAGGACTATGCACTGTCATTACCAGTAAGCCCTCCGTCCAAAAAAAAAAAAAAATCTGCAGCATCATACACATCGACCGCAACAGGTATGCCATGTAATCAAGCATGGCGTATCATTGAATCATCATTGATGGGTGAGTAACCATAAGTGTTAATTAGTGAATTTAATAAATAGTATGACTATGTGTGCTTTGAACGATTTTTAAAGCTTACTTACATGTACCAATTATGTGATTCACGTCTTAATCTGTCCTATCCCAAGAAGCCCACCTATGGGTTTAATTAACGATGAGTAAAAGAATGTCAAAACTTATTACATGCCTCCGTGCTTATCATTCAGGCATCAGGTACATGTGTATTAATATTATTGATTAAGGTGAAGTAGATGACTGTTTGGCCTTAGTTAATCAAATTACATTTTAAATCTTTACTCACTTTGGCTGATTCATAGCAACCAGTACTTGGTTCTTGGCATTAGTCATTGACACATTTTTGCCCAGTTGTGCATGGAAGTCCTATAAAATAGCCCTTGTCTGGCACAGAGGAAGTTAATATCTTCTCGAGATCACTCATTGACCTAATTACAAGTCAGTGACCTATGACACTGTACATGCCTAATGGAATGGATTTGGACTTTCATAGCTTCATAGCTTCTTCAGATCACTCCTTGACCTACTTAAAAGTCAGTGACCTTATGAATCTGTATATCAATGTCAGTTTCTTCATATCAATTCACTTCAACAATTGCTTGACATGTGAGATGAGATACTACAAATCCACAACTTGAAAAGAGAACCCCTCTTTCACTTGGTGACGACATACAACATTGCAATGTTTCAAACTTATTTGCCATTTATCTCCTGATCACAACTCGGCGGTGACGATTACAATCTCAGATACACATAGAAAATAAGAAACGTCAATGATGCCAACTAAAGTTACAGAAGATTGCAATCTCTCAACTAACCTATAAATATTTTCCAAGTTCTGTGCTCCATTTTTGTTTTGCAATACACCTCAAATAGGAAATGTACAGTTACCTCGTGGATACGGATACTACAAGGTAGAATCAGCGATGTTTATCACGAGGATGTGTAGCAGAGCTAAATTATCATCCAATTACATCTCCCAATGGAAACAGAAAGCAGCTGAGCCTGGGAAGATTCCGATCACGTGTGACATATGGGTGTCAACACCGGAGAACATAGCAGACAGTTTAGCCGCACTCTGACGTCAAATTTATCGTAAGCTCCAATCTCCAGCTCTAAGTGATACCACCTTATCATTGTAGATATGGTTTTCAGCAGGTGTATTACAGGGAAGAAATACAAATTTGCTTGAGGGGATATACTTTTGAACATGATGTCATCAAACTAACACTCTAAACCATACTTCCTTATATCAAAACCTATGAGGAAAATATATCTTCTTACAGGGGCTCTCTTGTTATCTAAGGGGGCTCTTTTTGCTTTGTGGGGGTTGAATTACTCTGAGCCCCAGTTTATTTTTTTCACTGGCGTATTGCACAGTATTGTATTGTATTCAACTTTAAATCTATACCTATGTTGATGTGTATTTAATCACCTGCATAGTCATATCACATTGTCCACATAAAGCTTTGTTTCAGAAGAGAGAAAAGGGAAGGGTTTTTTTTTTTTGCTAAAATCTAATCACATCAATACATTTTAAATACTTGATCTTTCTATCAACTATTGTGTTGATTTATTTTTTTACACAATTCACAGAAGAACAGAAATTAACACTTAGCAACAACAGCACACATTTTTGTTATCATTCTTAGGATTTATGAAAATAACAAAACTTACGATAAATTTACATTCCGAATCAACATTATAAAGACATGGGACTATGGGGGCCGGGGCACTAAGGGTTTAAATGCCACATTTCCATGAAAAGCATGACATCAACTCACACAAATAATTTACTTATTTCAAATTAATTAAATATCAAGGGAAAAAATGTAATACCATACATAGTTTAGCATGATTATCATTGGTTCCAAAGACTTTGAAACTTGTATATCTGCGCTGTAACCAGATCATATCATTAAAGAATATGATTTTATTTATCTAATAAAAATAATTAAACTACAAACAAGTGGTGATATTTTTTATCAATTGCAACCTGGACTATCCTCCCCCCCCCCATTTTTTTTTAAATTCTTAATTATTTGCTGATTTCCAGATTTCTTTGTTTCTTATAATTGTACAGAAATGTTTGATTTGCAATCTATTCCAGTCACAAAAACTAATAAAAATATATGAATATAAAAAGAGAGGGGAGGAATGAAAAAGATACAAAATAAGATCATTAAAAATAGCCCATTATGTATATTGACTACATCTAAGCTTCAACATGGGAAGTTCCGCACCATTCCACAGCCATGATCTTATCCGATGGTCCCATTCTGTTGACCTGTTCTCATCTGTGCGTACATTAATGACGGAGAGGAATAATGCAGATTCATGCCCTATCATCTCATCACGGCTGCAGTATATTTAGATCCATGGCACACAGCCAATAACGATACAATAAACACTCCCCCTTGACATACTGATACGCGGAAAAGCCGGTTACTGAACTTTAAAGACAAGGTTAATGTGATATGGGAGCATAGTTATTTTAAGGGGGCCGGTACAGATGGGAGTAACATTTCCTTATCCCTCTCAGTACCAACTAATCATAGTCCTATGTCTAGTTCACATGGTTTATTGTCTAGATGAGACTGAAAAGGTTAACACGTTGAGCAATAAAGTTCTCAATAGTCAATACATAAATTGGTGCTGCAATACTTATCTTCTTGACAGAAATATCATTTCCTCTACTACAACCCGTCATGACTATTCTCTTGCCATCACTCACAATCCACTAAAAGTGGGATACCTCCTGCACATGTACTCAGCACTATCCCCAGTGTTGATTTCATATTAAATCAAACTTTTAAGCACTATGGAAAACACAATAAGTGCAGATGTTTGTGAGTCGATATTATGCAATGACACAGTGTGCATATCATCCCTTCTATGCCAATAGGACTTGTATACCACACTCAAAACCAATCCTGGAGAGAGCCCAATGTGTTCTGATAATTTTTTTTAGCTACAATCCGACATACAATTAGTGAGATTATCAGTATTGAGATATGTTTATGATCAACATTATGATATCTAACTGCTCATGGCATGGGGAGCATTTATCAACTCCATTCTAGCCTACAATTAGCATTTTCAAAAGTGATTAGAAATTCTGATTCTATCTTTAGAAAGTTCATAAATGCACCTGTGAATTGCAATGTACTCCATAATATGACATTGATCTTGGCATACATGTATCATTGAACTGTATGATGTATGATTATTCACCCTGACAAATTTGAGTATGGATTCTCACAAAGTTGCATTGGTTAGAAAAGCTCAGCTCCCATGTACAATATCACGTAACAGTGCATGGATCATGCGTAGGACTGTCACGTACAGATGAAAATTAGCCCGGGAGGCAAGAGAACCTGAGATAGATTTGGCACCTGACAGCTCTGAGATGACATTCCCAGATACGCCGCTCGGGAGGAAGCTGTTAGCATCACATTTAGACAGAGGGGGAAACCCGCACTCAAAAAGGGAAGAAGACCTGGACTAAAATTGGACGACAAGTTTATTCTCAATATGAAAAGATACAATGCGGCGATATCTCACCACGATGGCAATCTATCGCCCCTCGATGGATCGAGCTCTCTCCTCCTCTTTACCCCTTGTTTCTTTATTATCAATATTTTGCGGGGGCTGACAGAGGGCCTGGAGAGAGGGAGAATGAGGTGTGGGCGGATGGAGGCTATAATTGGGGCATTTTGATAGCTTCCGCTTCCCTCATCAGATAGTGCAGACTCCTGATTTCCAAGCAATGATAGCAACAATTTCTGTTTCATAATTTCAACAGGTTATCCTGCACACAGTTTTCATACACACACACATCACATACATGCTCTGCCAGGCACCCTGTCAAATGTAAGTTGCCCATTTAAACTATATGATAAATCAACTTTAATGAATGAATGACATTTGAGGGCAAAATAGATTAGATGTAGACATGCTCTTTTTTTCTACATAACTTAATTTTGTTTGAGGCAAGTTTCCAGGATTGGTTAATAGATTAGAGGATGGAATTTAGACTAATACAATAATTCAAATACCAGCATACTTCTACAGAACTTAATTTTGTTTGAGGCAAGTTTCCAGAATTGGGTAATAGATTAGAGAATGGAATTTAGACTAATACAATAATTCAAATGCCAGCATACTTCTACCAGGGATATGAATCCCTAAAACATGGAAACACAACTTCTTGGCTTCTTGAATTGTAGTTCTAACGAAAAACAACTTTCAACTTGAACATTTATCCAGCATTTCTAAAATCTACGGGACATTACCCTAAGCGGGCCTGTCGGTTCCCAAGTGGAATGGTTCCATAGTAATTCATTCTACAGACTGATCCCTTCATTAAATCTGGTATCACATGAAAGATTGGATAGGATTGTTGGTGAGGTAAGACAGATGTACATGAGCATCACCTCAGTTACTTTCCTTAATTAAAACATGAATCTTTATTGCCTGAAGAAAAGCCAACACTTGTATTACCTTCATCCCACACAAATCCTTCATCTTATGGAGACTCATCTCATGAGTCCTGAAAAATGTCTCAAGGTTCATCAAATGAAAGCTTTGACAGTCTTCATCTTAGTCCATGAATCACGTTCTTCCTCTCTCTCTCTCCTTTTTATCTCATTCTCTCTCTTCTCTTTCACACTCTCACTCATCTTTTTTTTCTCTTCCCTCTCTAACTGTCTACCCCCTTTCACCCTCTTCCTGCTTTTTCCGTCTCTCCCCTCTGCTTTTACTACATCTAGTCCTCTTTTTTCAAAGTCTTCAAAAAGACCTTCTGCAATACAAAATTTGATGGATTAATCTGCTCTGTGACAGGATGTAAAGTTTGATGAGGTAAACTTATATTGCCATGGGCTGCAAAGGGTAAGACTCATCATTATCACTGACATCACAGCTTGGTTCCACTCAAACAATACCAATACTAATGCTCGTGGATTACCTTTTTTTCAAAGATTTTTATTCATTGCAATTTGCAACCAGTATTTTTTTCCATTTAAAAACAAAACAAAAAACAAACACTAATTGTGTAATCAATCAATTGCATGATCTGATCAGGCTGTACTTTTTAGAAGGGAAATTAAACAAGTGCTTTTGTTCCTGGAAAATTCATGCATTTAGCCTCTAAAGCAGTGAAAGTCATCTCAATTTGCTGAAATATTCATTCCTGAAATGCTAGTGTTAGGACTGGTATTGGTTGAGCAAGCTCTGTGAAATTGTCTCCATATGGCTCGTGATCTGATGGGGGATATCTTGGGCAGGAACGAAAGGAGTGGAGACTAATTTCCTTGCTAGAAATCTTGGCATCAGACTTACAACAAATACAATGGGCATTTGTGAATTTATGGAGTGAAATCATAATTTAAGAGGGTCTAGAGTGAGAGGTCATAAGGACAGTCATATCTTGTGAACTGACCAGTCATAGCTAGGCATGAAACATGTACAGAATAAGAAATTGTAATAACAAAATATATCATAAAAAAGGGTATATTGAACAGATTTTATTACTAATTTCTGAGAAATACAAATGGCTTTTAGCGTCCAGGAGCAGGAAAGCTTGATGATTATGTCAACAAAAGACATCCTAATAATTTTAATGTCATCCATCCTTATTCAGCAACTCTTGCTCAGAGGGCAATTTGTAAAGCATGTCATAATGACAGTCAGCATTCACTTTACACCCAATGCTCATGGTTAGATTTTGGACTTTGCGAACCCTGGTCCAGCTAGGATGTCAAACTTTGCTATAGAACTCCAGAAACCAAAGGGGTTCAATAGAGCCTATAAGGAATTTGAAGTCTATTCAACAACCTGTCAGCTATTGTCCGCTCAGTATCTGAGAGGGAAAAAGCTAGCCTGCACATATGCAGACTCACAGGAAAGAACGGGTTTGGGAAGATCTACTACACCATGTGCATGGGCTTGAGGCTTCTGGACATGACTGAATGCTAGAAAGGAAGGACTATACGATGAAACATACATATAAATGTGCACTAGGGGGTTGCACAGATGAAAAGCACATGGAGAAAGAAACAGAGACGCAAACAAAGAAATCATGATACACAATTCTTTGTTTAAAGTGAGAAAGCCTTAGGGGCAATCATGCAATCACATGATCAGCTCTTACTCATCTCTGAATGGTCAGTTGCTGTTTCCGGCTTGGACATCTTCCATTAGAATGAACTGAAACTTTAGATCGCTTTTACATTTGTTTGAGGAACAGCCAAAAGGGTAACAAGGTTAAACTGATGAATGCATAACAAGAACGGACATCATATTCAAGAAGGGTGGTAAAAAGCAAAAAATCAAGAGGGGAAAACAATCACCGATGTGGAGGAAGGAAGGAGCAAGAGATAAACGGAAAAAAGTGAATGTGGAGATGGAGAACAACAGAAAACAAACAAAAGGAGCAGCACGAGCAGGGGGTAAAGAGGAAGTAGGGGGGGGGGGGGAGTAAGAGGGGAAGAACTCAATGTTAGGGAAGCACAAAAGAAGATGTGAAAAAAAACAACCTGAGGGTCTGAAGAGATTCAACAATTCACAATCAACTAGATAAAAAAGTTGGTTAACTCTGTTCCTCTCAAAATGTTTTATGGAAGTATGTGCCAACTTTTGACCTTGGCTGGAAAACCCTACAAACGCTTCTTGGGCATTCTTTGTTGAACAAGTAATAATGCATTTGCTATGCACTGGAGATATCTGGATAAGGCAGGCAAGACCGAGACCATAGTCTTGGCACCCCTACCAGCACGATTCATCAGCAATGCTGCTAAGCAAAATAAAAGTCTTTGGTTAGTCACGATTGGTCATCAGTCTGGTGGTCGGCAGCTGAAAGTGGAGAAGCCTTGTGTGAACAGATCCAGACTTCGTCAATCAGCGCAAGACTTTATTTTTTAGCTCAAGACATTAACTCTTCCGGCGATGCACAGAATGCTTCACTGTGAGATTTGTGTAACTTATTGTTATTGTGATGCGACTGTGGAACGTAAGGAGTTAATCCATGTTGTCAGAAGTCAATGTGTGACTAAAAATACTGATAAGTCATAAACAAACGTGATCACAACAATGGGATTATTTCATGAGGTTAACACAAAAAAAAAGATCTGCTAAATATATCACAATCTTAAGGAGTATAAGCCTATGATATAACCACTGTTATGTAGCACAAAACATCTAGCAATGGACTTGCATAAAAAGATCTAAAAGATGTTACCAGTGGTCCCCCATAGAGACTTCAACAGTAGTCATACTGGTTAATTACAATGGAGACATGTAGGTGAAAAAGACCTATAACCTTTGCCTATTTTGAACTGGTTGTAAGCTGATAGTATTCAAATAAAACAATGATATAGAGCCCTTCCATAAATCTATGTTGACAACTCACTATTAGGTTACATAACAACAAAACTCTTCAAGAGATTGATCAAGGGAGTGGATGGATGAACCCCAACATTTTGGCTCATCTCGGGTAATGTAATCAATTTCTTAATGAAGGACCTTCATCTGTGAGACAATACAGGAATATACCATCCAAGGGAGGTAACTTTGGAGGGGGGAAATGAGCGGGGATCCTTTAAAGATGGCAGAGTACAGACGCATCCGGGCAGGCAGGCAGGCACCCGTCACATTAATGTCAGGCCTTAATGTCAGGCCGAGGGCTTCACATGTCCCCCTGCAGTCGCTGGGTCTCGGGGGAAGCTGATCGTGTCATCAAGTCTGCACACACGAACAACAGTGTAAGGGACCGACAGATAGCTAGCTAGCCAGCGAGCTATTATATACACCCCCACCATGGATCAGGCTATGTGGGGCTAGGCTGTCAACATCGCTTGGCCAGAAGACAATTGAATTAGACTCGATGACTACTTGCCAAGAACGTATTGGAGCTTCTGGGAGCATGTATCACTGACACAACTGATAAGACACCTGTCCTTATTTTACTCTCACCTCTCTTGTCTGGTTATATTTTGTCTGTAAGTCTCTCGAGCCATTGTCTACAATCACTCCTGCAGGAGGTGCATGCATTCTCCTGTCTCATTTGCAAAGTTCAGGAACCATATGGATGGAAACTTTAGTAGCCTAGTTAGTTTGTAGCTGTATGCATTTCAGTAATTCACTAGGCTTAGTGGTTCCAGGTGTATAGCTTTCTTGCACATAACACAAGCTATGGAGCAACAAAATTGGATACATCAACTTGTTTGGTTAACACATTGTTAAAAAAACTGTTAAAAAAATAAATCAATAGATTATATATTAAAAATGTACAATAGAAAATATTATACTCAATACTAACCTGCCAATGTGACTAGAATGCTAGATAATTCTTACATTTCTTATTGCTAATTTTTATTTTAAGATGATAAAGGTGTATACATATCTTCCATTGTTATCTTTAATTGTACAACACTTTGCACATGGATAAAAAATGTGATGTTGGTATACTCAGAAACTCATACAGGTCGAATAACACGGACACAGGGCAGAGGAGAGGGGCCAAGGGAGGCTGAGAATAGCATACCCTCATATGGCTGTCACTCAAGACCCCAGGTACTCCTGGCTTCTGTCCACAGTGGCTGTCATCATGTATCGCAACCAAAAAATAGGTTGTCTGGGGCACAAAACAAAGGCTTCAAAGAGATAACTGAGAGACACGGAAGCACGGAAGAGATATATTCTTATCACAGAACAAGACAGCTAGGTGCATGAGGTTTTGTAGCTATAGGTTTATAAGACAGATAAATCTAACATTTAGATACATAAACCCCTGGAGTGGCAGATTGGTAGGTTTACATTTGATTTTTTACTTATTTATTTACTTCATCTTTTTTCTTTTCTTTGGGGGAAGGGTATTAATACATAACTTTGACGTAACATTTTTTAACACTCACAGGAGTTATTGGATAATCCTATCATGTCTTGAAAGATTTCTTTTCACACCTCATTGTGAAGTCTCGGGGGACCCTAATTCTGCTAACTTTGAGGAAAAGGCACTAATTCAAGCATTTCAACTGGTATACTAGTCTAGATTCTAGGCAGTGGTTTGCATGGACACACTGCATGCATGGACATATATCACAATTAAGTCTGGTTACATAGCATCCCTTCATCCTCACTATCTCCTGATGGATGCTGTGGAGACAGTTTCAGCCAGTGTCCAGAGTTAGTTGTGGTTGGATCAGTACATCTGAAAGAAGCAGACCTCATAGCCTAAAACCACAGTCTAATTCACAGGTTGTTGGTACAGTAAAACAGATCACCAAGTCCCCTGTTTCTAACTCCATCCATCCTCAATCCAAGCAAAGAATGTAAAGCTCCAGCAGGCAAAGCCTGATGATGGCCTGCTCAAAGATGCAAAGATGATTTTTGTTGTGACTGTGGTGCTGAGGAGGTCTTGCTTGGATATAAAATCTGTGACAATACAAGTGTCTGACTTAATACATGAGAATGGGGTGAGATGGATGGTACACTAAAAATATGATATTTAGAGAATAGATAGAAAAGTACAATGGAAGAAAATAGGCAGAGAGGGAGAGAGAGGTGGCAGAGGGTTGCAGAGAGAGAGAGAGAGAGAGAGGGGGGGGGGGGGGGGGAGGAGAAAGTGAGAAGGGTGGTAGAGAGGGAGTGAGAGATAGAACAAGAGACAAAGATATAAACAGAGAGAGAAAGAGATAAAGATAGCAAGAGCGTGAGAGAGAGAGAGAGATATAGAGAGTCATTGAGAAAAAAGGAGAGGGAGAACATGAGAGATGGAGGAGACAAGAGACAGAGAGAGACAAAGACAAAGAGATAGACAGAGAAATAGAAAAAAGATAGAGAAAGAGAGAGAGACGGATAGAGAGAGAGATAGGGAGAGGGAGAAAGAGAGAGAGAGAGAGAGAGAGAGAGAGGGAGAGAGTGGAGGATTGGAGGTGTGCAAGAGAGACACAAGCTGAAATGCTGAAAGACTGGGAAGGGGAAACATATGATACTTTAATAACAAATGCTACTAAGAAGTCAGAAGAACAGATAAGAAAGATGGAGAGGGGATTAGAAGAGACAATAGACAAATAAGTACATATTTTCATACATAGACAGAGCTATATTTGAATGCTTCAGAGAGCTTATAAATATATGCAATACACCTCATACGTGGGTGTGTATGAGTGTACGCAGAATTGCAGATAGGCAGGCAATAAAAGAAATAAGAGTATAAGAGAGACTAGTGAGATTGTAATATTATCGTTGGCAATAGTCACTCATCTGGCTGTTCTACATACTCAGCTTTCATCCTAAAACAGCAGAATTTTGCTCTGCATCACTTAGGGGGTATCGCATGAATGTATCCAGCATGTAACCCAATACAGCGGGCAATCCAATGAAACAGAGCCCGCTATTCCGCCATACTAGCAAGGCTTATTGTGTAGGCGTGCAGTTTTCCACTCTCCATTTCCTTGGTCCTGCATAGACTCTGACAGAATGCTTTGAATATGGCCCACATCACACCTAAAATGTACTCTCATACATTATATGCAGGAACGGTTACTGTTCCTTTCATAACTGTAACAGAGAAAAAATTTTTGCACAGATTTGTATTCACTTTACAATGTAGGAATTGTCTTTCTACTCCTTTATCCTCTTATTCCAGCAACAGAGAGAAAAAAGTCTCATGAGAACATCTATGAGGCATAGATTAACAGCATGCATGTAATAACAGTGGACTGTCAAGTAATTTTCACAGATTCAAAGCAAAAAGAGTAATCATACCACAATCAAGCTCTAGCTTTTTCTCAAATATCAACTACATTAAGAAAGATCAGGATCAGACCATTAAGATATGATTTTGTGTGAAGTTGCTAGATAAGAGTTTTATAAAAATAGGAGACAAATGAACTAACTCGAGAGACTGATTTTGAGCTTACCACTATTTTCCCTTACCTCAATGCATGTGAGAACAATTTGAAATGGCTAAAAAAAATGCTACAATAAAAAGAAATGTCAAGAGTTAACACACTTCACTGTTCCATAAAGCATTGTCCCTCTTGTAAGGAGCTACATAACATAGCTTGTATAATAACTCCCAACTCTTGTCGCTCTATATACAGCCTCAATACAAGTGACCTTTCCAAGATTATATCCCTCAGCTCCCAGATTGCAGAAGGAGTGTGCCCGCAAGCGCAGGTGCCTAAATCCAACTCGAAGCACGGATACGTCAAAGTAGCATTATTTCACTTGCCACATCTCAGAGAGCTGATCGGGTACGTTTCAAACTTAATGAATTCCAACATGATGTGTGTAAGGTACAACTTTCCACATCACATGTCCATACTTCATGTGTACTTGTTTGTACATGAATGTACATACCCTGCGGAGGAGAATGGTGGATTACCTATTAAACTTAATGGGAGCCCTATGGGACATTGACTCCCCCCCCCCCCCTCAGAAAAAAAAAATAAAAGGATTGTAGCATCCTTCAGTTGGCCTACATGTATGAGCAACCTGAAAGAAAGTAAGGAAATACTGCTACGGTACCAGAAAAAAATAACAGAGTTGAAAACATGATGGTGTGGACGCTGGAAACAATATCTAAGATCGACTGTTTTCAACAAACTGTGATAACACGCCTTTAAAGTATTTCTTTTAACATGACATGTGTCTTCTGCTACCTTACAAATGAGTAGATCTTAATATTGCACCAGCCACCCACACTGAAAGAATTTAAAAATTGATTGATGTTCATGATGACATTTTCCTGAATGCAATCTTTATGAATATATGATGGGCATGTGTATAGAAACATAAAGAGCAGAGGAAGAGGAGAGAGTGACCAGATAAGGAGAGAGAGAGAGAGAGAGAGAAAGAGAGAGAGAGAGAGGGAAAGAAAGAGAAGAGAGACATAGAAGGGGCTAAGAGAAGAGAGAGAGAGAGAGAGAGAGAGAGAGAGAGAGAGAGAGAGAGAGAGAGTGAGAGAGAGTAAGAGAGAAAAGGGTAGAAGATCTCTATGGCTAAAAGTTATTGCCGAAACTTATTCATAGGTAACATGTGTGTATTGGGTGACACGATTTGACTATGTAGAAGGCTGCCACAACTGTTCTCGAGGCTGAGAAGGGCTGAGATGGCGTGATATTTGAGAGAAGTCGCATCAGGCTGAAATTGCGATGAAGCTTCTCGGCGCACAAGACAATCCTGAAAGTCACACCCATGAGTAAACACGCCTACCCGAGAGCCAATCACTGGGAAACAATGATATGAAATACAAGACAAACAGAAACTCGCGGCATTCACATGAAACTGGAGAGCCAATTCAGATAAGAGGGTATATCTTCTCAGGTATATTCATGTCACGAGTCTGCGCTGTACGCTATTTGCTATTCGCATGGCATAGTTAAAAGATGAACCACAGCAAATGCTAATGCAGAGTCTCTTGTCCCTCTGTGTATAATCAAGGCTTGTAACAAACAAAAACAATCCTGTAGTAATACATCACATTATTATCTATTCATAACTCGACCCACTGAACCAAATGTTCATTGGCGATGGAGAGCGCCTGAAATGCAAAACAAGTGCTAAACGTAAAGAGTGGAGCCATGATGAGAAGATGAAATATTGGATGATGGAGGAGGGAGAGCGTGATCCACAGAGATAAGATGGAATGTTATTTTCTGGTAAGTGGCACATCCATCAAATATCGCCGACAGATGACTGATTGTAATTACACAGTGAGGAGCAGGGGAGAGAGAGAGGTATGAGAGGAAATGGAAATAAATCAGGACAAAGATATGAAAGCAGATGACTAGAGGAGTGGGTGGGCGGGGATGAGAAGGAGTGGTGAGATAAATCATAGGGATGGAAAGAGAGATGAGTGAGGAGACAGGGCAAGAAAAGTTTGGTGAAGGAGCATTAACGGCAAAGAGAAAGAAGGGGATGGAGCTAGGGAGAGAGAGAGAGAGAGAGAGAGAGAGAGAGAGAGAGAGACAGAGAGACAGACAGAGAGAGACAGAGAGAGAGAGAGACAGACAGACAGACAGACAGAGAGAGACAGACACACAGAGAGACAGCGGGAGAGAGAGAGAGAGAGAGAGAGAGAGAGAGAGAGAGAGAGAGAGAGAGAGGGAGAGAGAGAGAGAAAGAGAGAGAGAGATAGACCAGAACCAGGATGAAAAGCAAACAACATACGTATTATAGAGAGTTAAACCAAAATTAAAAAAAGAGATGATAAATAGTATACAAGTCTACCATATAAATAAATATAACAAAAAATTTAACCTGCTCACATTCTAGTCATTGTAGCCAATCCCTAATATAAAACCAATTTATCAATCTCTATTCACTCTTAAACAGAATGCAAGTGGTATCACAGAAAGTTTCAGTTTGGGCCAACTTGAACTAAATAAAAATGATTAATAGAAACGGGTTAACCATTAAATTAAGTAACACAATGGCTACAATAAAAAATAGGTAAATGACATTCAATTTCATGATGTTTGTGATTACATAGATTCCTACAGCACTGAGGCCTGTAAAGAGGAGACTTAATGGTGAGATACAAGACACAGAGCCTGTTGCTACGCTGAAGAAGTATACTTTATGGCATCAATACTAAGGGGCGAACACACTGTTGAGTAGGGAAAACCGTACTTAAAATATAATTAAACCCACTGCCCGGCAACCAGAAGTGGGCTGTTAACATACTAAATACATTCTCTCTCTCTCTCTCTCTCTCTCTGCCACTGCTTCTTTTTCAATTGACATAATTCTCTCTCTATCCTTTACTCTTTATACTTGTTTTTGTTCTTTCTCCTTGATGTGCGATAAGGTACAAAATGTCATAAAACTTTTGAATGATTTATGCCACATACACTGTAGCTCCATGGTAGATAGATATCAGACAATGTTTTTTATTTGAAATATTTACAGGCATGAATATTTTTTTTCAAATACAAGATATGCAGGCATTGACCGTCTTTGTAATGTGTTAAACACATTGCAATAGAAAACAATACCCCATAGCTACATAATTACAATACCTGCATGATTCATAAAAAGAAGAGGGAGGACATAAATTTTGCCTGAACACTAGACAAAATCAAGATAAAGCATTGTATGTGTATGTGTGAGTGACAGGAAGTGAAAAAAAGGGAGAGAGAGAGAGAGAGAGAGAGAGAGCAAGAGGGATTCACACTTCAATTCATTTGTAAAATGCTGAATTTCCAGCTATATACAACTGTAATGAAATGCTAACACACTTTCAAAAAGTGTAACAAGGAATTGCTGTAAAAGAAATAATACCGAGGCAGTCAAACATCAAACATAATGAAATATGAACCTTCTGCATACAATATGTTTTCTGGTTTTATATTACAGTATAGATCATATATCATATACCTAATATCAAATAGAAAAAAAAAAAAGCACTCTGTAGAGGAAGGAAATGAAAATATAAATATGTCTTGTGTTTCGACCACTGTAATTCTGCCTATTCTCCTATAGCTTGTTTCTTTTCTACCTCATATCACCAGCTCTCTCTTTCTCTCTCTTGCTCTTCCTCCCTTGCCTTCTCCCTCTCTATCCCTCCCCCTTCCCTTCTCCCCCTCTCTCTATCCCTCCCTCTCTCTATCTCTCCCTTGCATTCTCCCCCTCTCTCTATCTATCCATTGCCTTCTCCCTCTCTTTCTCTCTCTCTCTCTACCTCTTCCTTCCTCTCTCACCACAATATCAAACAGGATACCCAATGAGGGGAGTGAACAAGAAAGAATGAAAGGAGAGCAAGAGAAGAGAAACAAACTGCTCAAAGACCAGTAGAGCATTGCCGGGATACGTGTCTATGTTGACGTAGCTATGAGCTGCTGCCGGGCAGCCCACAAATGCCAACAGGTTCGCTCGCTTTCTAGCAAATTGGATGTCAATATTTAGGCACTGCTGGATTGGGCATTGTCCCCTAGACTTGGTCTTTGTCCTTGCCATAAAAGTAGTGTTTTCAGACATGACAGAAAATGATGTCCAGCAACACACTTCATGATTTTTTACTCCATTTCTCTCGATTCTGCCATGTTTAATGAAAAGGTGGTGAATGATCTATTAAAAAAAAAACAAATTTGACTAGACTGATTCAGTGAAATATTGCTAGTCTAATATGGTAAACATCAATATAATTTTAGAACTTCACATTTATAGGTTATCACACCACACCTCCTGTAGTAATTTTGTATTGTTATCTAGGGTTTCAGAGAAAAACATTTTGTGTAGGCTGAGAAAAGAAACATGCATGAATCCACACATTTTGTTTTTGACCTACTTCAATATTATTTGATTGGTTAGTTATAATCGATCAGCGAAATCACTGATCAACCCACACCTAATCTTGATCCTACACGATCTTCACATTGAATCTCTCACCCATGCAGAGTTTTCTGCACGTCTGAAAGAGGGCTGGTTTTCATCCTCCATCATGTTTTCTGCTTGAGATATCAAGTCTGCCTAGGGTTGCCCGGCAGCAAGGCAATTCTGGTGCTATTCCATCAATAGTAATAGAGTTGGCTATCTGTGCTTTCTGAAGTGGCAGCTGCATGGAAACACATTGCAGGAATATAGGTTAAGGGAGACTCTTCCTCAAAAGGTTAACTGCAAAGTGGTGTTTTTTTTTTTTGGTCATGAATATTTCTGACTGAAATCTGTGACATAATTATCGATATTAGGATGTCACCTAAAGAAACTTCCCATGGGCACAAAAATAATTTAAAACTACTTTAAAAAAAAGCTTGAAAATTAACAGAATGTAAAGAAACCATTAAAAAAGCATTGTGTTATTGTCACCATTAAAAACTGTAGCAGAACTGTCAATATTTGGATGCCACCTACTGGCACTTTTTTTTAATTCATGGTATGAACATAATTAATAATGAAACATATGCAAAACAATTTCTAGTTGATTTGGAGCATTTTAAAATTTTGCGCGCGCATTATTGCACTAACGTGCGCATACGCGCGCATTTTTATTCATTGAAATTAATTGTCACATCATTAATTTCATGCATGTAAAATTTTATTAAATTGCTCGTACATGACGTCACGATATGGAAATGACCTTGAAATCTAGGAATTGATAGGTTCACATACATGCCTATACATGATGAAAATTTCATGGAACATGGTACATGCATTGCTGAGATATAGATGACACAAAAAAAGTGGGGGGTACGGAATAAAAATAAAGAAAATTCTAACAAAATTAGAAGGTGATCTGTCAGTTACGACAGACCACCTAATTAACTTGTTAGCTGCCACGATATGCCGAGAAATTAGCAAAATGTGAGGTACTAGTGAATGGTTTTGCATCAAACTGGGCATTAAACAAATGCTTTTTTATAATCAACTGTTGTGGGTGAAGAATAAATGTGGGCTATTAAAATATAAAGATCTACTCTCAACACAAGGAGGATGAGAAATATGATCAAGTACAGCTTCAAGATTGCAACTCTCAGTTTCTAGGTCATCAGGAATTACATCTCATGTTAAAATAGATTTCCATGTAGAAGGGTTTAGGTGTGGGGGTGATTGATAACTATCTAGATAAATACTTAGATAAGTGGGGAGATGGGATGGTAATAGAAGTGGGATGGTCAGAGGAGAGAGCATGCAGCAGGTGAAGGGGTAGGGGATAAATGGGGGTGGGACAGGTGAAGGGATAGGAGGTACATGGGGGTGGGTTTGGCAGGTGAATGGGGAAGGGTTTTAAGGAATTATTAATTGATAAAGAAATCATTATCTAGATAAGCGGGAATAATGGTGGTTTTAGAAGGGAGGGGCAAAGGCATAAGGGCAATGGGCAATGATAGGGGCGCAAATCTCTATCTTTTTGCACTGAATTCAATTATTTTGATTTGTTTCTTTCTTATATGACAGTTTATCAAAATTGGCGAAGAAACAAAGTAAATATAATATATCTTATTACACCAGGAATAGAAGGAGAAGGAAATGAAAAATATGAACCCAATTTTCGCAGTTAATGATTTCTCAGTCTTTAATTATTATGTCACATACAGTACATAATTTACACCTACACAGACGAATTACAATCATGTTTAGATATGTTTTTCTAACTCATTGTTTATTGTTTATTGTTTATATGTGTCTCAAGTATCTCAATATATTGTTGTGTTATTGTGCTGGTGGAAAGCAAATTTCCATGATTTTGGACTGAATAAAATATCTTGTATCTTGTATCTTTGGGGGGGGGGGGGGGAGGGGGGATAAGAGAGAGAACAAGGGAAATATAGGTTGATAAAGAGTGAGATGGTAACATAGCTGTTCCAAATCGCCTCCCACCCATCCATCTATCTCACCGTGTCACATCCCGTTCAGCGCAAAGTGCATTTACATACGGCTCATTGTAACTCAAGCATGCTGTAACCTCTAAAGTGAAACCCAAGAATGGGAGAAGTGGACCGGAATGTGATAGGAAACGCAAAGAGTTTGCTGATGAAATTTTAATTTTCGGCAGTGGGATGCAGATTCAGTGGTCAACTCTCTCTCGCTCGGAAGGCGGATCTCCACAGGCCGCAAAATTGGGGAAATAACATAATTACTTTTCTCTTTTAAAAAAAACAGAAGAGAATTTACATCAAATGTTCTGAAAACTCATATCACTAGTCTATTAAGCTCAATTTAATCTTCCACCTCAACTTCTCTGTGAACTACTCTGTTCACTTTTTAATTTGGAGCAGAATAATAAAGAAGGAAATTATGGAAGACTAACAAATTAACGGCAGGTGTATTTATCGAATATTTACAGTTTCTGTTTAGTACTAGACTCACTGTCAACATGTGTTTATCTTTGTGCAGAATAAGACAGCAATGTTTCAATAGGTGATTCCATCTGTAATGACACTGCAGGTAGCTGGTACTTCAACACCACTTATAGACCATATAAGGACAAGTTGCCAACAGTGTATAGCCAATTCTAAACAGCAACTTGAGGCAAATAAAGATAACTTTTACTCATGAAAAATTGTATTGTTAAGACCACCTCAAATTACAAATTATGGTAATCAGTATGCCCTTCTAGTATCTTTGAACTTCAGGATATCATACATGTACCCTACCTATTGACACGCAAATGAGCTATAATTATCTAAACTACAAGCATGGTTTGCAATCTTGCTGGCAACCATGTTGGCAAGCTTGACAGCTAGCTTATTGCAAGATTGCTGCAAGTTAGATTGCATCTCATATGCACATTTGCAATGGAACAAGCGTTAAAACAAACCCCCAAACAAGCTTGTTGCATGCTTGCGGAGAGGGCCCTAGGTCGTGAAGACTTGCCAGCTGCACGCAAACCTGATCCATGCTCTGGAGAGTGGAACCAAAGATGACGGATTGTGCTCCACTGGTGAGCCAAGCGTGACGTTTAGCCTTTCATCTCACTCCCTGCAAAAAGTAGCATGCACCTGAACTTGATTCCACCAGGGGCCGTTTCCACAGAAAAAGGTGTTTCACATCTCCATGCATCTGTTTTTTGCTGCTCTTTTTCCTTTAAAACTCTGAATATCACCTACTGTAATGGTATAGGTCATTATGGATGCAGGCACAGTACTACTGTATCTAAAATGCAAGAGGGCCAAAGGGTGGGGTGTTGCAATTTCATGAAAAAAATAAAAAAACAGAAGTGTGGTTGTTGGTTTTACACCTGTATACAGCATGCTGTAATGGCCTATGATAGATACTGGCATAGATGTAGCCAACACACACACACACAAAAAAAATGTCCGGTGGGTAAGATGTTGCAAGAGAAAGATGAAATTTTAAATGCTGTTTTATATCATTTTTTATATTTGCATACTTCTCACCTCTGAATATTACCTGCCAAACAGGAATACCATGCCTGAACTATAGAAAGTATATTATTATTGTTTTAAAACCTTTTAAACATTTGAAACATAAAACCATATTCTACAATTCAGAGGTAATGGCTTGAAAATGGAATTCTGTTATCACATGAAACTAACAATACACAAGAAAACTATGTAAAATGACATTTCCATGTTTTGGAATAATGGAGGGGAAGAAAGACAGAGGTACGATTTGTCAATTTACTGCATCCTTCCAGAATATTCAGATTCCAAGCTTGTACATGTTATCAGAATCCAGTGGAAGTACATGTAGCATACCCTAAAGGATATCGCATGACCAGGTGAAGGCATCCCACCATCGCCATTGGAGACTTGACCAATGCCGGATAAGATGACCCACACTGATCAATCACTCCAAGTCTTGATGGCCGAGGGAGGAAAGGAAGAGGAGGGGATAAGAGGTGAGATGGGCCCGGAGACGAGGCACTTATTCTCGTTCTCGTTCTTCACCTTCCCGTCTCCTCTCCCTCTCAGGTATGCATGCCACAGGTGAGCTTACCTGAGCTGTATAATCTGCCCAAACGCTGTCAATCACATTACAACAAGGAAGAGAAGTGGGAGATTTGATGACCCGGTCTCTCTAGGCAATCATTTCTTAGGGCATGGGATTGCCCACTGGTAAAATGTGTAAAGTATCTCTCTGTATCCTTACTTTTTATTTTTCTCTCACCTACATCAATTAAACAACACAGTAAAATTAAACCAGACCAAAAAGTTTGAATGAGCTCTATTGCTGGCCTGAAAGTCATTCTTCACTATTTTCTACAGGCATAGACTATATCTTTATTTCCTATATGAGGAAAGAGGCAAGAAAGATGTATCTTATGTTACTCAACATTCTTAAGCTTCATTACTGCTCATGTTTAAATTTTACTGGTAAGATAATCACGTCAATCCCTTCAATGTGTCACAGAAAGGGCTTGATCATCTGGGAACACTGAGCAAGAAAATAATTGAGGGCTTTGCAGCATTAATAATATTTAATTCATACAAAATGTTCATGTCGGGCTCTAAACTAATTGATCCTTAATAATTTCTTCCCATTGGTTTATAATCATAGTATAATATAAGCAAGTCTAAGCACACTTTGAGTACTAAGTACATACTTCTTACAAACCAGCTTGTTCCAAAGCTTGTTATAATAAAATGAACTGTTTCAGAATTTTAAATGGGCTTCATATACCAAAAGCACAATTTCAGCCATGTACATGTATGTTTTAGACATGAAGATTAATTGGACAAACTAAACCTTTAACTAATTAGGCTAGTACTTGCAGAGCAGTTTGTATATTACAGGAAGCAGGGATGCACTCACATCCTGTAAACAAGGAGGAATGTGTGTGGATTTCACATCAAAGAATGAAAAGGCTACCTCTTGAACAATAGCCCAGTGTTCATTTCAAATTCCTTCTGATATGTACTCTATGAAAAATCCACACAACCCGATTTATGATGGTAGCTTATCATAATCATTATTCATAACGGTAGCTTGTAACAAGAATTGCATTTAGAAGATGATCACAAACATAAATTTATGACTGTTCTATTCACCTTTATACTGATCATTCAATATCTACCTGCCTAGTAATGAAGAGATGTGGATTAGAATTTTACATTTCCAGAATATCTGGAAAAATAACAGAATTTACTTCTGTTAGCCACAGCATATTATCTGGCATTTAATGAGATAATGTGAGAGCGTGTGAGCAGAGCAGTAAAAGTATCCCCAATTCTTGGAAGGGAGTAAACGATAGGATACTGGCCAATCTGCAGGCAGGTTATCAATTAGCTAGGTTAATCTCTGTCTGGGAGACAAAGCAGGGAGGTTTGTGTGGTTATGTTAGGAGCACAGCATGTGAGAGATTCTGTAACCAAAATTCATGGGAGTGCTTAGGGCAATGTACCCCCCCCCCCCCCCAAGAAATAAAGAGAGCCCTCACATACAACAAAAGAGCCCATGTGATGATTTAATTTCATATTTATCAGAGGGTATAATGCAAAGCATGGTGAAGTGTGTTTGTTTCACGACGCAAGGCTTAAAAATTAGCCCTAAAAATATAAAATGGTGAGGTAATTATGAACCAATCTAATATCTCTTTTGACCTCTGACAATCTAAAGTGGGTTCTTCAACCGTGTTTTCATCTATTTTATGTGTCATTTACAAAACTTTATATTTTAGGACTGCAAAAGAGCAGGAGATCCAATATATTTGCTAATAGGTTTCTTGAGAGATTGAGTTAAGGTAATTTTAGAATTATATATCTTTCTGTGACCTAGTTTCAGACGAGATTTCATCACCTGTTCAACTCTTTTAAATCCCTCTATGTCACTAATTAATGGTATGATGTAACCGTGGTATACGCAGAGTTAATGCCAGAAGTCGGACAATATCCCTGTCCTACACAGGAAGAGAGAATGACCAACAGAACCGAAAACTAAATCAAGATACAGACATTTGACAAATAAACAGGTGTCCCTGCCAGTCCCCAAAATTCACTTCTTAGTACTGGAAATCTTGTCCCAACACAGGATATCAAGAACACTTACAATATTAACCAAAATAATGATGATTAAAAGAAGTTCCTTTCAGGCAGATATTAAGTTTCTCGCCATACAAATTGCTTATCTTTCATACTTGTTCATTATCATACGAATCTCTTGAAAAAATATGCTATCAAAAAAATAGATCACTAACTTTGTCACAGTAAGGTAGCTACAAGCTCTCTCAAAAAACATGAAATGTGCAGAGAAAGGCTGTAGAAAAAGACTAATCGATATTTGATTACACATACATGAATGCCTTGCTACCATTATCTGTCTAACATAACAAGCAAAATTATAGTATTCATGTCATTTAATTCGTTTCACTCTATAGCTCTTAAAACAGCTACGGAACATGTTGTGTTTCCATGCCTTTAACATTTTTTGCAACCATTTGACAATATCTTCTAAATTATAATAAATGCAAAAAGACGTCAATACTATAAAATCGTCTAAAAGCCTTTAAGATATTAAACAAATTAATATTGCTTGTAACCTGGATTGGTGCAGGCCAGTCACTGTACAGCATGTGTGTCAGAAGGGCATAAATGCTTTTCCAAGATGAATGAATTAAAAACATGCAGGCACCTAATAGTGTGTAATCTGATCTGAGCGGATATCACAAGTAAGTTAATGAGAGTAATGAGTTCACGTTTAATGGACCACCGATTATTCAACACTTGCTCATTAAAGTTCCTGCACAATTTGATGAAGGAAATGGTGAATAAAATCAATATAAAATGTTTATAACATACCTGTATCATATACCATTTTGATATATACTTTATTTCATCACAATTTTTTCATGTCATTGTATGGCACAATTTCTTTATGTTTTGCAACCTATGCTGAAATCAAATAACATGTTGAGGAAATAAACAAACTTGAAATAAATTTGATATATATACAGATAATTGAATTCTATCACAAGGAATTCCATCATATCAGCACTTTTAAATATTATACCAATAATGTCCATCTTCAAATAGAGCCCTGATATATTTTTGACTGGCTCTGTGCATCAAGCATTCATCATCCAGCCTTTTAAATATAGACCCTTCACAATCTTTGCTCTTTTAGAAAACGGTAGTGGAGGCGCGCCGCAAATCTGCCAGTCTGCCTGTACAACACGCATGCACAAATGTACCAGGTGACTGGGCAGCTCAGCCGTAGTGCGTTAACTGTATTACGTTTCAGCTCACACTAATTGATCTCTGAAACCAGAGCCCCATGCCTATGATAGGGGATATTTGGCTAATATCAGACTAGAGTCGGTGTGTTTGACACTTGATCACGGGGATGTACTGGTCCGTAAGTGGAGAACCTTATCCTGGTAGCTATAACGTTACTAGTTCGCTCCCTTTTCATTTCCTACCCTTCTTCTTCTTCCTGGGTTTTTCTCTTCTTTCAGGGGATGTTCAAAGCTTATTTACTCCCCGGATTGGCCTATATATTTACTCAGAGACTGTTTAAAGCCTGCTTCCCCGGCGCTCCCTGCCTGAGTTACAAACCGAGTCTGCTTTCGTATATATAGAGGAAGTCCTCTCATCTGTGTGCCAATTTTCCTCTCCTGGGCTTCATCTAAATGAGGCTGCTTTCTGATATCTCAGACTTAGACTCAGTACGATGTTCTGTTTCCTATTACAACATGATGAATAATCACAGTATTTCTGGTTGAAATGTACAAAAGGTAGACAAATACCATTCAATTCAAATAAAAACAATAGAAGATGCACACAAGCCTTAGGAATATTAGATTAATAACAAGAAAGTTACACATTTGTTAAGAGACTGTATGTTTAAATTGATACTGATGTCACTGTGTACAAACAAAGGACTTGTTACCACATTTCTTGGAGCATATTCCACAAATATTCACCAGCCTCCTCAAGCCTGATATCTTTATTTTAATACCAGAGTTGCTAACTTTGAATTGAAAATTTTAGAATTTAAAGAAATTTCATCAGAAGTCAGATGTCTATCAAATGCATGCAACCTCATGACAATAATCTATCAATAATCCTGGAGATTAGATGATGTGATGATATCCAGTGCAGTAATATTGGTCTAATTTAAGGGAGTCTCCTGCTAAATCAGATACACTTGGCAGCTCTGATAATACCAATTAGCCCACTAAAAAGGTTCTCATTCCTCCATCATCTCCATCTCCATTAACATAACATTACCTACTCTCTTGCATTTTCCTTCAAATGTGAGAGTGAATTTTCTTCCAAATCTACAACTTTCTTCATTCAATGACAAATAATCTTGTGTGATTTTACCAACATAATGAGTTTCGATCTCATAAAGATACCTACATAACACAAAATGTCAAAACCAATGAAAAATAATCTTGGGCTATTTTATCAAATTAATGAGTTCCAAGCTACTAAAGGTAATTATATAACACAGAATGTAAAAAGCAATGGAACTTGATCTTAATGTGATTTTTACCAACAAAATGAGTTCCAATGTAATAAAGATACTTATGTAACGTAGAATGTCAAAACCAAAGAAAAATTGTGTTCCACTGCAAACATATCTTTCACAGAAACAATGTCAATGGTCAAAAGAACAAGCAGAAAAGGGAATTATCAATTATTGCCATAATGTAGCATTTAACAAAAGACAGTATTACAAGAGCATGGAATGTAATATGTTGAAAAAAAAGAGGGAGCAAATCTAAAAGGAAGTAAAAGAATGAGCTATGAAGAGAATTACAGAGGGAGAGAGAGAGAGAGAGAGAGAGAGATTTGTTGTTGTCACATCCATAGCATAGTCGACACTTATCTCTCTTGAATTATTCAGGATAGATCAAATGGTGCTCAAATCTTTTTATACAGATCACTTTACATAAATGTCCTTGGCAATATAAACAATGTACAATTCTATCCATCAAAATGCCTGGCCATAACACCTATAAAGACTTAATTATCCCATTGATGGAGAAATTGGATGTCAATAAAATACTTATAACTAGGTCATAATGACACTAATAAAATATGTTTCATAGTATGGCAGACAAGCAGAGACTAATCAAAACCCTGGGAAGCCACGCATTTATTTTGCATTTGATTAATAATGACATTTCTAGTAGCTTATCAAACACACAAATTACTTCATGAACACTTCATAAAAATCTATGTCAGGCATTAGAGACGTCATCTGACAGAGAGTTTAGATGTTTTGAGTTTACCCAGGTTGTTTTCTCCCTCTCTCTCCCATCGCCCACTGATCCATCTTCATTCAGAGTGACCCAATCTATCTCCCAATCCAATATTCATGACGTCTTAACCAGTGCGGGTCTCATTCTCTTGCTTCTCATCATCGTGCACACAATTTTCTTGACCCAGTTTCTGTCGTCAATGTGACATAAGAATGTAATATTGTTGGTTCAAGCAAGGACGCGGTATATGGTTGCAGCGGAAGACTGTTGTATTCGAATTTGAGTAACATGGTGGGGATTATGATGTTTGTTATACAAGATTGTAATGAGGTTATTTTTTTTCTTTCCCTGTCTGTGCTCTGCGGGGTATGTGTTTGTGTGTGTGTGTGAGTGGGGGGGGGGGGGGGGGGACTGGTGACGTTATGGTACAGTCATCTGTACTTTCCTGAGCTTGAGTTTCACCTACATCAGTTAAATTGCAAGAGGGGTGAGGTGTATGAAAACTACTGTGCAAATAGACATACTATATGAACAAGTAAGTGACACTTAAGATAACCTGACCCTGGTTGGAAGAAACTACCTCATGTGAGTCATTAAGAAATCAAGTACAGCCCTCTGGCTTAACTTAAGTTTTGAAATGAATTGTTCACACAGAAATATATAGCAAGTAAGCAACTTAAGTACTATAATTTGCACATATCAAAACATATCTGAAATTGTAACAACTGTATTTATATTTTCACTTACAAACCATGCACATTTTGACAAACTGTCTCTCCTGTCTATCTTTTGGGAGTTTTCATAGAGAGTGAGAGGGGTGGGGGAAGGGGGGGGGGGTGGGCAAAGAGAAAGAGTGACATACATAGAGAGAAAAAAATGAGGTAGGCAAAGGCAAGCAGGATCTATATTCGAGAATAGCACTGCCATCTTCAAACCTAAGATTTATATTTCACCCAACATATGGTTAAATAGGGCATGTTCTGATGCGAAAGTATGCTCGGCACATTTCATATCAAGGATAACTTTTCATCATTCACTCCATCAATAGAGGCAAAGCAGAAGATGGAAGTGAAGGAGCAGCAAGAACTGTCAGTATTTTCCTATATTAGAAAGTCAACAGTTAGTTTAAGAAATCTGACAAAAAGATTACCCTACAATAAGAATACAAGTATGGACAAATACAAGGATGAAGAAAGAGGAAGAGAGATAAAGAGGGAAAAAGCAAGAAAGGGAGAAAGAAAGAGGGAGGGAGAGGAAGACACAAAGAGGGAGGGAGACAGAGAGAGAGAGAAAGAGATGGAAGGAGACAGAGAGACAGAGAAAGAGATGGAAGGAGACAGAGAGACAGAGAAAGAGATGGAGAAAGAAAGAGGAGAGAGAGAGAAAGAGAGGGAGAGAGAGAGAGAGAGGGAGACATTGGGTGAGAGTGAAAGATAAAGAGTGAGAAGCACTGATGGTGTTAACCTCTCATAGTAGGTGAAAGGAAAAGAACACATGAATCCACCTGCAGATTCTATAGTCCCATGAGTGCCTCCTCGTGTATTTCTGGCAAATCTCTGACGGAATCTATGTTCTTCATCGACTTTCACATTCTCCGCTCGTAAAACTCTTTACATGCCTGACATGAGTCAAAGTGCGGCTGACATGATTACTTGTGACAGCGCGAGGGCTGAAACTGGGCTAGGCACAGAGTTTTAGGGTAACCCAAGGAATATTATATCTGTCCTGCCAATCATCACATTCAACCATCATGCTCTTCCCCTTCCTCCAAGGCACATAGTAGCCGTTTGTTGAGAATACCTTTTTTCCCTCTTGAAATGAGAATTGTTCATTTTTATTTGGTAGATTTCATAAGATGCACTATAAGTTTTGTAAAGCAACCAGAGAAAAGCAGAATCTTTTCTCTTAAATGTATACCAGTCTAGCACACACAAAAATGCACATACTCAACTTAACTCAATACAGGAGAGTTTTTCTGACATACATATCAAATATGTTGTATCATAAACTCCCATCCTTTTTTAAGTTTTATGAATGCATTTATCTCAAATAAGTTTCCCAACTCTGTGTTACATTATGGGAATCATCTACCAAATAATTTAATGTATTCTTATACCATGGGAATGTGCTCTATAATACAACATTGCTTTCTTTTAGAAGAGAGAAAAGTTCATACCAATAGAGACAGTATGCAGTGTATAGTGCAGCAAAAATATAATTCTCAGAACATTGTTAGTTTTGAATAAAAGATGATACAAATGCCACTGCCCTGTCCATTTGAAAATTGCGCGGGAAGGAAAAGTTACAACTTGTCAAAATAAAATTGTTGGTGTCAATTTTACTATATAAACAATAACTTCAAAGTAAATTTGTAGTTCATTATTGACGCTAAACACACTATAATTTTCAATGTATGATTAGATCCAGAAAAAATGTATTTCATTCATATAGGCTAATATTTTTGTGACAAAAAGTTTCATGGATGTCAACGTCGCAGGCATTTTCATAACACATCTTTCCTTGAGTGACAGTCAGGTTCAATAATACATGCATACTGGCTGTTATTTACCACACTCCTAGTATACACACACAAGTGATTGAAAACATACAAGCACTGTTTTGTATGCTGCAAGATGCATTTAGGATTAAGTAGGATTATTTGTGCACATTGTTACATTCACTGCCCTACAGTGAATCGTGAAATTGAGACTAAAATCCTTACAAAAGTAACAGCTTGCACAATCAGTCTGTCTGAACATTTAAAAAATAAAATATGTGAATTTTGCTTGTACTCTTCAATTGGTAAGGGGCTGTCAAGCAATTTTACATAAGATAAAGCAATATGATAGGAAAGAGCAACTAAATGAAAAGGGGTAGGATGGAAATTATGTTAAACTCTATGGACCCACCCAAGGTATCAAACAGAAAGCCATTTTGGATGGTCAACATTAACAACCCTTTTCCTTTCTATACTTATAATGCACTAGAGATATCATCATAGCAATGCCACAGGTAACAGGAAAGACAAGGATTATTTCCTTTAAGATGATGAAATGCACGGGGACAGAGACAAAGCCAGCAATAGGAGGAGAACAACAAATAAAGAACAAAAAACTGCTGTGCGGGCAGGCAGAGTGAGTGATGGCAGCGGACCTCGGCCGAAAATAAACTTGGCTAAAACCCTCCTGATGAAACACAAAGTCAATTTGCTGACTTCCTGACTGACTGACTACCGAGTGCATGATGAGAGCTATTTAAGTATGATGCACCCCAGGAGCTGAACCCCCTGTCCCATTCACCCCTCCCCCCTCCCTGAACCTCTCTCTGCCAAATCTACATCAGTGGTAACATCCATGCAAATTAGTCACTCTGATGGTGACATATATGCTGGTGAATGAATGAAATTTATTGTGACTGTCATCAACTTGTCATTGTTGTCATGTTTACAAACATTTTTTTAAGCTTACTTATGATCATTCTCAAGAGAAAGAGATAAAACATAGTAAATTCAAAGTTTGCCAATTAAAATTGATAATGTTCCAATGATGGAATTTACCATGCTGGGGGTGTTTCTGATCTTCTCTTATGCTACTGACACTCTGCGTGATTATCAAACGTCTCCATAAGAGAGAAATAAATAATTTTTTTCCAATTAAGTCTACCAAATTATAAATATATGCATACTAATATGAATCATTGGATTGGGCCCACTTTGAATGCTATAATAAAGAGATGTGAAGAGATTAGATTTCATTTTGTAAAAGCCCTCAATAGCTTATAGACAGCCTTACTCATGATAATAATTAAGAATCTATAGAAATCTCCTGAAGGGTTTGTTGCCAGATGGTCCATCCTTATTGTGTATAAAAGGACTTTCAGGTACTACATGGGCTATTCTGAACTAGATAAGGGTCTGCAGGAGAAGGGTGAGGGGGGGGGGGCAGATTAATGTTGCACCCCCATAATTCATGCATCCTTTCCAGTATTTTCACTGTCATTTATTCCCTTTTGACAGGCCCTTCCACATCAACAGAGGCAAAATAACAAATACAAAAAGGATTATCAGTATTCCCCACTGTCTTCCTTTCCCTTCGTGTGGAGGAAGCTAGTCAGACCGGTGCACTGAAAAGAGGCGTGAACCAAACTGAAAATCATTTATAGATTTTCTTCTTTTTATAAGATCTGTCTCTCTCCATGGCTGGAATGGAGCCACGTGTACCTGGATGGTACCTGGGAAGCTTGGCAAGTATCATATCTAGGTTTTGTCATCCCAAGAGGTTTACAGTCTTCTAATAACAGAACATCTCACATAACATCACTCATGGCTCTCGCCAATGTTGATATCACATGGTATGAATTCCATGTCAACACTTTGTTGGCTCCAAAACACACCTATGCAAACATCTGTAGAAAAATGCACTGTGCAAACATTACACAAATTATAGCCCTTTCTGTGCAGAGTTGCAAAACCTATCCTAGCATGAGCCCTGACATATCGCTTTAGATATCAAAGATCTTAAGATGTCACATAAAACAATCGCTATTAAGTTTATCAGGCAAAGGCAATAGTTCTACATTTATCACTGCTATAAATTACTTAACCAAACAATGATACTAGTGATATAGGCTTCTTGAATGGCAACAGTTGCAGCAACAATGTGGACAAACAGGGATTATCTTGAGAGCTTTCAGGGATAAAAATGTATTTGAGGGTGGAACCAAATTTAGGGGTGACTTCTGAGAATATGCTATTAAATCATTTTTCTCCCAATTTATTTGTGAATTCCTATAATACTCCCCTGCCAATGAAGAGGAATATAATTGAGGAGGAAACCTGGCTAGGTCTCCATATCCAAGTTCCAGGAAGTGAAATAGACACATTGATGAGAGAATGGAGGTGGGAAGGCACCATAAAACTCACAATGACAATAAATTATCTTTCAGCCTGTCTTCACAGGAAAGAGACCCTTGATTTTCTCCAGACATACCTGGATACAGAGGCACTGACAAAAAATTAAAGATGGCTGTCCTCTTGCAAACAAGGACCTATTTCCTCTTAGCTATCTTAAATTAGAAGAGTCTTGTTTCAGTGTCAAGAAATTTCTAATACAAAAACTAAAAAAAGGAAATTGTCCCAGATTATCATGAGGTTGGATCAAAAAGTGAAAGTAAAGCATTTGCTATTTACTTCAATAACATGCACTATTCAGTTAAACAAATTCCAAGTTGTGTGTGCATACATGATACCTTCACAAGGTATTCTGTACTCAATCATTGCTCTATTAAAGCATGTGAGATCTTGATAGTGTACACCATTCACACAATCTATCTTGGTTGATATCAAAGAAGTATACTCACATATTCTTTCATGAAAGGGATATCATAAGAAGAACGGCAAAGATAGTTTTTAAGAAATTCAAGCATGGTATCTGTGAAGTTTCATGAGATGCCAGAACTGTTAGTTCCACTTCAGGAAGATATATTTTGTAAAATAAAACACTTCAAAATGACATATTTAACCCAAATGTGACACATGCAAAAATAATGAAAACATTATGATTGAGTGACACAGGCTGGTACAGTATCAATTTCATATTGGCATAAACAACATAGTCGGTTGAATTCCCTCACAAGGAACCCTCACGTGGTCAATATCAGTTTCAAAAATGGTTTTCCCTTACAGCTTTGTCATATGGATCTGGCTGAGCTTTTCACTGAAAATAGATCAAGCATTTCAGACAGTATCCTCTTTAAACACGCGGAAAAGGTCAGTTTTTTTTTTATCCTATCCCATTTTTTTTTTAAATAACAGATAAATCATCTGAGATGAGATAGGCAATCCTTCTAAAATTGATAGAAATCCAGTATCTGACTAGCCTAGTTTCCAAGCTGTTAGACATTTATAATCCAAAGTCGAAACTATCACTTCTATGTTCTACTGACTAGACTAGTTCTTACTCTTCTCCCTAGGGTCGGGAAGCGTAAAAGAACAGAGAACATTTGGCCTACTAGAGTTTTTTGTTCATGGTAGAGGTTGGATGAAAAATGTCCAACAACCTTGAAGCCAGACAAATTTATAAAGTAGAATGAACGAAAAGGAAAGAAAGAAAAAGAGAAGAGTGATAGAGGGAAAGCAACAGGGAGAGGATGAGAAAGAGAAAAGTGATAGAGAGAAAGCAAGAGGGAGATGAAGAGAAAGAGAACAGTGATAGAGGGAAAGCAAGAGGGAGAGGAAGAGAAAGAGAAGAGTGACAGAGAGAAAGCAAGAGGGAGAGGAAGAGAAAGAGAACAGTGATAGAGGGAAAGCAAGAGGGAGAGGAAGAGAAAGAGAAGAGTGATGGAGAGAAAGCAAGAGGAAGAGCAATAGAAGAGTGATAGAGAGAAAGTAAGAGGGAGAGGAAGAGATAGAGAAGAGTGATGGAGAGAAAGCAAGAGGGAGAGCAAGAGAAGAGTGATAGAGAGAAAGTAAGAGGGAGAGGAAGAGATAGAGAAGAGTGACAGAGAGAAAGCAAGATGGAGAGGAAGAGAAAGAGAAGAGTGGTGGAGAGAGAGAGCAAGAGGGAGAGCAATAGAAGAGTGATAGAGAGAAAGTAAGAGGGAGAGGAAGAGAGAGAGAAGAGTGATGGAGAGAAAGCAAGAGGGAGAGCAAGAGAAGATAGAGAGAAAGTAAGAGGGAAAGGAAGAGCAAGAGAAGAGTGATAGAGGGAAAGAAAGCAAGATGGAGAGGAAGAGAAAGAGAAGAGTGGTGGAGAGAAAGTAGGAGAGACAGAGAGACAGGCGGATAGATGCAAACAGAGATACAGACAGACAGAAACACAAAATACAGACAGTGCAAGAAATGAGTTAGGCGAGCATCACATCGAAACTGATCCACTTACATCATGCACATATTTTTAATTATTGGAGATCACACGCTCCCGGGGGGGGGGGGGGGGGGGGGGGGGGCACTCAAATTATATTTTGATGGGGGTGTGCCTCACGAAACCCTGAAATGGGGGTCTAAGGAACTGACTACAAGGGTAAATTCCGCGTAAAATGTGGGGTCTTAGGAACTAAAAATACACCGCCCGGCATTGTGAAAAACAGGGTCTACAGAACGATCCTCGCTGCACATGCGACGCGCGTTGTGTTTATGTCAGGGTTTTCTTGGAGCTCGCTCGGCCGGCGGGTCGGGCGGCCGGGTTGATGTTGAAGCGTAGCAAGCTGCACGCAAGCCGCGGACCTGGAGAACGGAGGGAGGGGCACAGCGGGGAGGCTAAGGAGCGGAACTTTCACGGAACTTTAGCCATGCATAGGATATAGAGGATCTAAAGAACTGATATCGAGGTCTCAAAAAGGGGGTCTTCAAAGCGGCACGTCCCCGTACCACCAATGTATGTGAGTGCCCCCCCCGGGCACACGCTCAAGCATCATCTGTTTTTGTAGGCTTTTTAAAAATGTTCATTGATCCTTTATCCTCCATATTCTTTTAAATTTGACACCAAGTCCTACTACAGCATGGTGAAGCAACATGAAACACAAACTGTACTTAATGAAATATAATTTGCACAATGCTTTGAGAGAAGAAACTGACCCCATCTCCTGGAGTTCAGATGTACATCAAAATAAATAAACTGAAATGAAAAGAGAAACCCGAGTCAAACATTTTGAGTTGCAACTGTAAGCAGAACTAGGAAAACTTGCTAGGAAAACTGGATGGAGAGACTGAGCAACTCTCTCAACATGCACATGTATGCCCAGCAAGAATCATCAAAGGCGGGGTGGGGGGAGGGCTGGGCTGAGGGATGAGTAGAGGATAATCTGATGACTGGATGACAGGTGAATGCTTCCTTATCTCCGCTCTCTGGCGTTTCCTTGTGGAGACAGATCATCACAGGCTGTTCTATGAAAGAAGCATGTCTTGAGTTTGCGGATATGCAGAGTATATCATGTTGCTGCAGACATATAAACTTGGCTGGATAAAACTTGTTTTGTTGTGGTGGTGTAGAGAGATGCTCCATAAACATTGAATTAAGAAAAAAAAGCTTGAATCGCTAATCTGAGCCACTAACTATAGCAGAATATCAAGCATGTCTCCAGTTTGCGAAAATATCAAGTTTCTGTAGATACATCATAATTTGGGCTGCATAGAATTTATTTTGCTGTGGTCGTGCTGGTGTAGAGGGATGCTAGATAAATATTGCATTTAAAAGAAAAGCTTGAATCACACATGACACATCTGAGCAACTAAATATAGTAGAATAACAAGCATGTCTTGAGTTTGCAAAAATAAAAGAGGAATATCAAGTTGCTACTGATACATCATGAACTTGGCTGCACACAATTTATTTTGTTGCGGTGGTGACGGTGTAGAGGGATGGTAGATAAACATTGAATTAAACAAGACAAGCTTGAATCACACATCTAAGCCACTAAATATAGCAGAATAACATGTGCTTGTTTTCTCAGGATGAGGCGCATTGCACTTATCAATCAACAGGTACCTGAATAGAAAGACCGCTGAAGAGGGTGGAATGGGCAGGGGGGGGGGGGGGGGGGGATGGTTAGCGATCATGTGATGAGACCTACCATAACTGTGCTCTGTCACAAAAGGAAGTTGCCTAGAATTTGATGGACAGAAATTGCCTTCTATGCTGGCTTAACTATGCCACACACATTCATTTATATTGTTTTGTTTATTTCTCGTCGATGTGTTGAAGATGTACTTGTACAATGTACACATCCCTCCTATCCACAATAACTGTGGCAATTATATTCTAGAAACAGTGTAACAAAGTAGTAATATTTACGATTTGTTTTTAAGTCATACATATAATATCCATTTTGCTCAATTTACCAAATAACCTCACATGTATGCCCTTTGAAGACATGAAGTTAATGTTGCATCCTTTTTGAGATGTTCTTGGAGGTCCGGGACCCGATATGTGGTATTGATTGTTGGGTGGGGTATTAAAGGGAGGGGCAAGTAAGGAAGGAAGTCGCAGGGTGGGAGACTAATAAGTGGTGAGAAAAGACTAAGGGTGAAAGTATGATGCATACCACACCCCCAAAGGACGGGTCCTGATGCTACATAGATAACACACACAGGTGACCTCACTTTCCTTTCTCTTCTCTTTACCAGCGCAGTCTACCATCTTGTGGAGTCAGTCTGCCGAACATGTGAAGCAGTCACAATGATCAAAATAGTTTTGCCACATAGAACAAACCTTAGGGATATGTTCTATGTGGCAAAACTAGTTTGAGCATTGTGACTGGTTCACATGTTTCACGTGTTTGGCAGACTGATCCCACAAGAAGGTAGACCGCGCAGGTAAAGAGAAGAAGAGAAAGGAAAGTGAGGCAACTTGTGGGCTTTTAGATGATCAATATACAAAAAAATTTTACATATCATTACATAATCATGTCCAACAGTTTTTTTTTGCTTGTTTTTGTATAAAATCTCCATAATCTAATTAATCTAATATAACTGTTAAACAGTCTTCCTCTGCATTAATATCTTTTAGATAATCAACAAACAAAAGCAATGTTATACATCATGACATAAAAATGTCCAACAGTTTGTTTTTGTATATATCTGCATTATATAATTAGTCAAATGCCATTGTTAAAGAGTCTTCCTCTAACAGAATGGCATTTTTAAAAAAAAAAAAACCTGTATGTTATAGATTTATCTGTTCCTGTACAGTTTTTGTGGTCATCAGTTATAAATAAGCACTGCTATTTATGCAGATGTCTACCTTGAATACTGTTGCACAAGGGGAACTGCATGATAAATGTAGCACTAATATTAGTTGAATCCAGCTCTGAGTAACTGGGTGCTGAACAGTGTGCAACATGTGTAGAATGCTGCCTTAGAATCTAGGTAACACGAAACTACACCCATCCTTTGCCTCACCTGATGGGCGCGCCTACAATTAACATCGCACCTATCATATTTACACTGCCCTGTACCTATCCAGAGAGGGCAAAAACCCTCCATGAAAACTGATCTTGTGTAAATTTGATGCAGATGCTGTCAGGAATAGGACCCAGCAACATTTTTGTTCCGTTTTCAATATCAATTTCACAGTGAAATTGGTTTCAATAAGTCATAATGTATCATTTAGAATCGATATGCCATCATGGAATCAAATGGCATAATCATAATGACTACGCCCTTCCATCTGTGCAGAGATAGGAAGTTTCATTTTCTTCTGTGGTTACTGCAAAGTAACACAATCCCCCAGGAGACTCATGTCCACTTACTGCTGAGGCTGACAAAAAATGTATGCATATAAATATCAATACATTCATTTCCTCAGACAATGAATCAGTCTAAAAGTAAAGTGTGAATAGTAAAAATATATCTACTGAAGATCACTTAAACATTTTGTTACAGGTGTAACTCTATATGGCCATATTTTCATAAATGCAACGCTTAACTCTTTGAGCGCCACTGAGGCATTTTTGAACCAGTAATGCACACAAATGCCATAGAGCAGTAAAGTTTATTTGGTACACTAAGGGTTAATGTGCCACTAGTGCATTATTTCACCATGTATACACACGCATCCTATAGAACAGTATTTGGTTTGGCATACAAAGGGTTGCAAAGATGAGACATAATTTGAGGAGGATATGAAGGTTGTGGTTAGGATGAAGGGAGTGGGACCCACTCAGGGCAGAGTCATTCTGCAGGGATCATGGATTCTGGACCGTATCTTATGAAGAGTTACAATTGATATTAATCGCAAGTCATGTTCTGATCAATCGCAAATCTTTATAAGACAGGGCCCTGGTCATGTTCGTTTTCAGCATTACATGTCCTAGGAATCTTCTAAAACTGACAGGGGCAATATCTTAAATCCTGCAAATCAAGAAAGAGCAGGACCTGTGGCTATGACAATTGCCATATATATGGTTCTACCAAGATGACGGATCCAATGATTTTATCACTTCTACTACTACTCATTCCCTTTAACTCTCATCTATTCACAAATCCCATAGAGGTATTATTTGTCTGGCACGCAAAGCCTCAAAGGCCACTAAATACGACATGCTTTAACCACAATTCTGCAGTCGTACTAGTCTGCGACTGGAAATGTGAATTCATCTCCTTGCACAAATTCAATGATCGGGCCCTGCGATTCACCCAGTCGTGGAGTCGTACTACTGATCAGATCATGGCGTCTGCGGTGACCTTTCATCCTAATACATGTTCAGCATGAGGAATATAATATACCCAGGTGTGTTACATAATGAAGGTGAGACTTGAGACCATCATACTCTCACTCAGACATCAAGGCCAGTCTCGGCACACATAATGCAATGTGCAGCTAACAAAACAACTGTATGTGACTGAACAGATGCTGGGCGTAATCCAAGGAAGACTATGACAAATCTGTCCACAGTTTGAGGTGCTGCCAAGAGGACTTTACAAAGGCCTCAAAGAAAGACTCTCAATCACCCATCAAATGGCCATTACATAATCCACTGTGAATCCTACTTGGCACTTTAAGGACCACATAGTCATGTCATGATTACTATAACTACAAAGCTCTCTCAGTAGCATTGTCTACAGAATGGCTGAAAGAAGACAACACATTTGTTCTTTCTGAAGACATGTCTATGAGGAAGATTATATGCTGGCACTGCAGAGCTCGAATTAATTGGATTTGACTTAAATGTTTACTAAAAGAAACATGAATGCACTGATCTAACATACAATATCAGCACAGTATATGGATGAAGTAAACCCCATCTGTATTTCCGCCCATTCAAACACTAGGCCAAAGGTGCTGCATCTATGCTGGCACATACTGTACTAGACAGTACTGAAAAGTATCATTGATGGTAATTTGCTTGTCATGGAACACATATTTTGAAAATATATTTTGTTACTCATTTTGAAAGCTAGCTAGGTAATAAAAGCAGACAGGGCTGTATAAATCTACCAAGTCCTGGGGATAAAATTATCTGACTGAAATGCAATATGTCTACTTGATATCATACAATCATCACAGCCTATCCACAATAAATGTACGTACAGTTGTCCTCAAAATTATTCATACCCCATTGAAAATAACAGTCTTTGTTAGATTCTTCCTTTGTAAAAGCTATTATGTTGGTACTTCCTGTGTATCTTTTGTCTACTTGTTGCTATGCACAAATCCACATATGAGTTGGCTAAACTTCATTTGCATAATAATAGATAAGTCCAAAAGTTATTTTTCCCTCATGTTCAGAATTATTCATACCCCTGACAATACCTCAACAAAAATGTTCTTTCTTCATAGTATCCATTGTTTTCCTTTCCTGAGAATGTGTTAATCTTTGTCCTATAGTTATTTCAAGACGTTCCAATGGATTAAATACCTTTTTTGTTGACCAAATGTTAAACTATTGTCAAACACATAGCATCTTTCCATAAGACTTTAAATAGAGGAAACGTGTTCTGGTCATTCTCAGTTTCTGATCATCATGGCCAAGAAGAAGGAGCTCAGTGAGGACCTACGGCAACGTCTTGTGCGTGCCCACATTGAAGGAAAGGGTTATAAGGCCATTTCAAAGCAATATGATGTCCCTGTGGCAACCGTGCAGAGCATTATCAACAAGCACAAGAAGTTCAATACTGTTAAAAACCTCTGTGGGCGTGGCAGGAAGAGAAAGGTGTCCCCCAAACTTGCCAGGAAAATCTGCCGAGAGGTCAACAACAACCTCCCGGACCACAACCAAGGCCCTACTTCGAACGCTTGACCAGGCAGGGAGGAAGGTGTCACGGTCCACTATTGAGCGAGTCTTGCACAGAGGAGGTCTCCATGGACGTAGGCCTCGGAAGACCCCGCTGCTCAGGAAGAAGCATCTGGAGGCTCGCCTAGCCTTTGCTAAAGGTCATCTAAAGCAAGATTCCAGCTTTTGGTCAACCATCCTGTGGTCTGATGAGACAAAGTTGGAGTTATTTGGCCATATGGATGTTGAATACATCTGGAGGAAAAAAGGAGAAGCATACACTCCAAAGAACACTGTGCCCACCGTCAAGCATGGTGGTGGAAACATAATGCTATGGGGATGCTTCTTTTCCAGTGGCACGTACAGGCAACCTCGTCAAGGTCCAAGGAATCATGAGAAAGGAGGATTACATCACGATCCTTGATGAAAACGTGAAGGAATCCGCTGAGAAACTCCAGCTTGGCCCTAATTGGAAGTACCAGCAGGACAATGATCCAAAACATACCACCAAGGTAGTGAAGAAATGGTTCAAGGACAATGATGTCAGCGTCCTCGAATGGCCAAGTCAGAGTGCTGACCTGAATCCAATTGAGAACTTGTGGCGAGACTTGAAGACCAGAGTGTTGGCTAGGAAACCGACCAATCTGTCCCAGCTTGAGGCTTTTGCCAAGGAAGAGTGGGCCAACATCCCCCAGAAGACATGCAGGAAGCTTGTGGACACGTACAAGAACCGTCTAGAAGCAGTCATAAGAAACAAAGGCTATGCTATTGACTATTAAAGAAAGACATTGGACTCAGTAAACCTAGGGTATGAATAATTTTGAACATGGCATTTCTTGAAAATCCATGAATAAAATACCCCTGAAATGATGAATTTCTTGAATTGTGTATTGTTGTTATTCTTTCACATGTTGGTCACATATAACTGATATACACACTTGACAAAATGCATTCATTTCATCACAAAAATAAAAAATCATAAAAATTAACAAGGGTATGAATAATTTTGAGGACAGCTGTATATATACAATTTCACTTGGGATTGCATGAAAATACAAGTCTTTCACAACCTTTTTTGGACAGCCTGACACAAAACTGATGTCATACTTTAAAATATGAATGTGTCTAAGGCATGTTACATGAAATCATTCTTAGTCAGCAGCAGAAGAACCACACACTTTTTTCACAGGTGCTGCCTCAAAGACATTACTCAAGCAACACTGAGGTATGTCATTCATTGCTCACTAACATCTGGCTGGAAATGATTTGCTTCATGCTAGGGGGATCGAAACACAAACACAAACAGCTAATCAGCAGGAAAAGGGTGGTCTGGGGGCGAGTTTCCATTACGAAACTCGGGCTGCAGATGTACATGTGTTCAGAAATTGTGTGTGGAAGCAGTGGACATTTGCTCTGTTCACACTGTGCTTTGATCAAGATAAATGAGCTCAGTGGGGATATGCTCCAGATCTTCGGGCACAATTACACACAGGGTAGTAGATTACTACTGCGCTACACGCAGCTACTTAATATCACAAAATCTGCATACATGGATGCATGTAGGGACAACTGAAAAAAAAAAAAAAATGAGAATATCACACATATACTGCATGTAACTCTTTCATTATGTATGCACTATTTTTTGCAAGGCTTTCGAACATTGTTGCTAATGGTAACCCAATGCTTGTCCAAGGTTTGTGCACTCGCAATGACTAATAGACTCAGAGAGCATTCCATCCAAGCATTAGTTTATTACTACACAGCTAGGGGGGAGTTTTCATCATAAGCCATTTCATTACGTATGCAAATTTCATGCACATCGTTCAAACAGTGTGACTAATGGTAACCCCAAAGCTTGTCCGAGGTTTGTCCGAGTAGCAGCAACTAGTCGATTCAGAGTGCATTCCACCCATTCAAACTGAATCGCTAGATACAGGTGAATGACATCAAGCATTACTACATATTCAACAAAGAAAGTTGTGAATACATTACAAAAATGGCCCATTTTGATACATTGTGACAATGGCTTATTGTTTAACTATATCCAAATGCAAAATATTCTGCATGAAGAAGTAGAAGTCCACATCTTCAAAGAGAAATTACTTAATATTTCTTAAAGTGGAAACGTGCAGGACTTGCTTGGGCGAGTGTTGAATCCAGGATAAGAGGCAGAGAGGGAAGAAGAAGGAGGGGGGAGGGGGGTGGCAGGCATCTCCTCAGGAATGATCCTCACCCTGCTGACAGATCACATTAGAACAGTGATAATAGAAAGCAAAGAGAGAGGAGGACGAACGGGGAAGAGTGTCAGGAACTTATGGTTAGCTGCCCACAAGGTTTCATACGATGATGTAATATTTGGATTCAGGGAGAAAAAGAAAGGGAGAGGTAATGACATCGCCGAGACCTTGACTCTTGAAATCCTGCCAAGATTTTTTGAGAGGCAAAAGACATTAAAGTTTAGTCGGGTCATGCATTATGAATAACTGCATAGTGATGGAATACACTATCAGTTACATGAATACTATCATCTGCAGTATGACTAAGACATGTGGGGGTGAACTTCTGGGCAATTCATCACATTCTTTTGACCTTGACAATCTCTTATTCAACCTGTCCCAAGTATTATGAGTTACATTTCTCAGTTAAATATCTCAAGTTACTCATGCAAAACATATAGTTCAGGGTTAAATTGGGTAGTCTATTTGAAAGGCTACATGACTAATTTATATGTAAACTCTCACTTACATAATACAAATGTGTTCATTTGGGCAACCACTATCATACTGTACATGCTTGTACACTAACAATTCAACAATATGTATACAACATATATGTAGTTTGGCAGTCACATGGAAATGGTAAAACAAACATCCTATTAGTATTCAAGTTTCAACATACCTTTGCAGATGTTTGAAATGAATACTTTGAGTTTATGCATATGCTGATGGACTAGATAAGGAGAGCTAGTGCGAATAAACAGAGACTGCAACTTACAGTGGTAGCATGACACATGATGACATAAATAAACGTAGACAATGATCAGCAAAAAATTAGGAAAGCTGACTCAAAAACAATATGGATTCGGTCAGGTTGAAGGGTCAGACTGAAACATTGTCCAAATTCAATCTATAATAACTGGTACATGTTATCACAAAGAGATGGATATAAAAAGGAAAATATTTCATCTCAAATTTTGTTTGAACAGATGACTTACTGCAGAATATGTTTAAATAATTACTGTCTAACTTGAGACTGCAAGTATAGGTACAAGGTCAAAGTATTTCCATCATGCTATCATAAGGGTAATTGATATTATTGGTAAAGATTATGGGGACCTGGAAGCAAAGCATCAGTGTCCTGTCATAATCACAGGTCCCATTCTTGTTTGATTTTAGAATCACATGAAAGGATCATCTCAAAATTTGTTGAAATGAAACAAGAGGAGGAGCCAAATGGTTCTGCAATGATTACCTGCTTCATCCATTATTTCAAACATTATCATGAGTTTAATCTCGTCCTACAAAATTATGTTCTTCAAGTCTTTCAGTCATCTCACATACCTCTTCAGAAATTATTCATCTAATTTTGTTCTCTTGCTTTTACCCTTCATTTCTCTATTCTTCCCCCTTCTCCTACCTGTTACATGAATTGAACCATTTCACCTTTATGCTGCCCTTCTTACCTATTTTTTACATGTCCCTACCACGTAATTCCTGTTCTAAGCGCTTTCCCCCTCTTTCCATTGTTGACCCTTTCCTCCTCCCCACCTTCATACCTTCCCTGCAGATTTCTTTAATTATATACTTTGATATCATTTCTCATAAATCTCCTTGTAAGCACCTGAACTCATCATTGTTCTTGTTCTCCCTCCAGTCAGTATCCTCTCCTCCACAATCCCTTTTCCTCAACCTATGCTCCATTTTAACTGTCCTTTCTCATACAACTCACCATCAGTCTCTGCTCTCTATCCTTAGCCCATTTTATTAAACTGCTTTTATTTCTTGATTCAATTGTGATGAGAAATGTCCCTATTCTTAAAATAATTTCTGCTGCGTCTCACTAACCACTTTGAACCTTCATGCTTATAAATGCTGTATCTATCCTTTACGCTTCCTATCCTGATATCTCTAGCTAATTCCATCATACCCTTTCACACTCTGTAAATCTCAATCATTCTATCATTCTTCTCTGAGTGAAATATCAAATTATTTACAAAGCTTGTCACAATTTAACAGCTTCATCTTCATTCCAGGGAAAAATATTGTGTGCCAAATACACATTTATGCTGACTTAACTAAGTAATTAGTAAATGCAGGTATATATTTATGTAAAATGGTACCAAAGCTGTCACCCACTTTTGAAACATAAATTGAAAAAAAAATCAATTTTGAAACACTTTAATCAATAAACCACCAATCTCTCTCTATTCACTTAAAACAAGAATTAACAAAATGTTATGGCATACTTTAAAAGTAAATTGCTCCATAATTAACAAATGACTCAGAAATGTAGTTCTACTGCACATCACCTAGTGATAACATGTATGATAGACCTTACAGTGGGGTGTGCTTATTTTGTGTGAATCTTCTATACTTATTTTACCACACACTTTTACTACCCATCCCTTTTCCTTTGTGCCTACATTGTGTCATCTGTTTTCCATCTACCATCCCCGCTGCTATCTTCCTGTGAATGTTTTACCCAGGTCATTCATCAATGTTCTCTCCACAGACCCTAGTCCTTCAAGTACATTCCCCACTCCAGCCCCTAATTTCCCCTGCTCCTACCCCTTTATCCTGCTGTCACTATCATGGCACGTGATACAAACAGGTGCCATTGGCATTTCTTCTGTAATGATTCCTCTCTTCTCCCGTCCCAAAGTTTATTGAATAAACCCTTTCTCCTTCACCTGGCATAATTTTCATTCATTAAATATCATTCTCCATTGTAAATTCCCCTTTAAATTATTTGTATTGTTCTTTGGAGTCCCCCTCTCAATTCCCAGCATCTCTGTAACTATCCCTCTTCCTCCATACTCCGGTAATTTGTCACGGTTCTATCTCCTTGGGCGCCCGTTATTCCTGCAAAGAATCCCCCAGTCATTGATCAATGTTCTCTCTTCGGCCCAAAGGAAACTCCTGAAGTTCTCTATTGTCTTTGCTCCCTAACCAATTGCTACATCTCATTGCCTCATATGATCTTTTCACAACTAATAAGATTAGTGCAAATAGTGATGCCTACATCAATTTCTTAAAGGGCTTACTCGTCCTGAAATCATGACAAACTTGAAACAAATAAACATCAGTGTTTTCAATCTTCCTGATTACTTTTCTCATAGATATTAACTGGTCTAATGATTGAATAGCTCTTTAACCCTCTTAGTACTAAGGCATGAACAGAACAGGCCCATGGTAATAAGAGGCTTACAAATCTTTGACGTAAATCTCCCTCTTCCTCAAAAAAAAATTATAAATAAAAATAAGGTAAAGCAAATTAAAAGTAAATAAATACATAAAATGAAGAAAAAAAAAAGATAAGGCGAGGGAAATGTATCATCTCTCCTACCTCTTCCCAATGCTTCATTCACTTATCAAATCACAGTAAAATTTGGCTCCAAACACATATAGCCACATGTATGTGCTTGAAACCTATGTCAGGGCTGACCTGGGACAAAGCTGAGGTCATCTCAAATCTTTAACCCCTAATCTCCTGGAGCTCTGTGTACAATGAATTAAATCTACATGAATGATAGAATCCACGAGTCAACATGTTGGGTAAGAAGGGTCCTCACCCCCCCCCCCCCCCACCCCCATTCTTCACAGTTCTTCTTCTTCTTTCTACACCCTCCCCTTCCTCCTCCATCCACGACAACTGCAATGCATAGTGACATCGAGTACTCACATCCTGGGAGGAAACCGGAATCACCCTCCCCTTCTCCCGTCAACTTGCACAAACATCAAAGGCTGGCTGCCACTCCCACTACTGTAACCTACTTAAAGCTCACATACCCTGGTCAGTCAACCACTGAGTCTGAATATGGAAACTAGCAGGAGAACAATTCACTTTAAGGGGTTACTTTTCAAGCCTGGAGTCCTATAGCTCTGAACTACAGAATGGGGTGTGACCTTACAATGACCGTGACTGGGAATGACTGCAAGAACTATCAACCAATCACCAGCATCAGTTAGTCTCGGTTGCAGACCACAAATAGATTATTTCCTGTTTATGATATACATTTCATTTTTGATCAGTTTACTTCTTTCCCCACTGGCTTCATCTTTATTTAGTGGAATATGATTTAGAAATAAGAGCATCACCTGTTTTGGGGTGGTGGTGCATGAATCACCTTACATTTTGAGTTTTATTTTTGTATTCCTCTTCCTCTTTTCAGTTACAATGGAGCATTGTCATGGAGAAAGTATGTGGTTACAAATGATAGTCTAATGAGGTTGATAGCTTACTGGCTTCCAACACAATCTTTTTTATAACAAGCACATGTAAGAAAGGACAATTCATGCTGCTTCATATCCCCAAAGAGCTGCTTTCTGTCAATGACGATTTCTGATCATTTTTTAATTATTTGAACTGGCTCGGCTCCCTCCCTTTACATACATCTCACATTCAACTTGCGAGGACATCAGCAACTGACAATCCTACAATTCAAATACACCACTTGATCTAAAAATATACTTTCAAAGTGGCCTTGTGGTATAACACTTGAATTGCAGTCATGGAGTTGAGGGTTCAAGTGCCCAAACAGTACAACACTCTATGTGGCAATATGTTTTTCACAATCTTCACCCTAGGTTTAAGTAAGGCCTTTAGGAAAAGGCAACCTTTGTGAGGATTGGCTAATCCTCAAATCTGCTGAAAAACCCATGAAAGCAATTACTTCATAAAAGTGTTTGCACACTTAATAGAACATAAATATAGACAGACTACTATGACTATATATTATACCAGATTTGCATATTTTTCATAGCCATTTTTAGGAGATTGTGAAATTCAATGGCGCATAATAATCCCTAAGTATCAATTTACAAGTAAAACCTAAACTCATAGGAAAGAAGGGAAACATGCACAAAATAAATCCAAAGTTTTGCAGTGCCGCGAGTACTCCATAATCTATATTGACCTTCCTCCGCTTACCACAGAACAACCCAACAGTAGACAGATAGAAATCAGATACTTTCCATTTTACTTTTGAGAACGGCTTAATTCGACAGAGCTGCAATTGAGAAAGAAACCAGATTCCTATCACAGCACCAGGGTTGACCTGGGAGGAAAAAGGCCCTTATGAAATTGGATTCTCTCATGAGAAAGAATCATTCCTTTACTTAACCTCTACATAGGTCACTGCCTCATCATGGTTTCCATGAAACTTTAGTGAACTTTCTTGAACAAATGTCTTTGCCTTTGTCTGACACCCATTGTTTAAAGCTACACAAGTGTTTGCTTAGCACTTGAGTTAGGGTTAGGCACATTACTTGGTTTTACAGAACAAAAAGGTTCATTGAAAAAAGATACAGATGAGTTTTCAACACCTATATAAGGTAGATTAAAGGATTAAGACACACTTTGAGGAACTGATTTTTCCACTCTTACCCTCCTCCATTGATTCATATAAGTGAGTTCACACTGTCTCTCGAATTCGCTCAGAGAATTTTATTTGTCACATGATTTGGTCGATTGTTTTGTTCATACTCTTTATTTATTCCAAAAGCTTGCAATTTTGACACACAATCATAACATTTGATGTATTGATTTAACTTAATAAAAATATTAAATGTGTAGGTGTATGTTTTATAGTGGTGTGATTATGCTACCATAGCAATTTTGCTATATTGCGCCACTAAATAAAGAAGAACACTGAACTTTTAGAACAACCAATCCACTTTAAAATATCATACACAATACACACACTATAAGTACTTTATTGTTTCATGTTAAGACTTTCATGTATATTCACAAAGACCATTAATCTTTACAGTGCCATATATCTTTAGACTGTCCCATAATCTCTGCTTTCCTCATTTGAAGAAACAGGAAGAAATAAAAAATATCAAGTTTCATATTTGATACTTACGTTTCCCGGTCCTTGGCAGCCGAGGAGCCACAAGACCTGCATAATAAGAATGAACAAAGAAAAAGGTTTGCAGAAATCAGTATTTTTGAGGTTCATTTGTGATGTTACAGTATACATTTCAATGTACAGACTGTTATTGATTGAATGACAATAAATTACTAGAAATGCCAAAATGCAACTTATTTATTTTCTTACTAGGTGAATATTTACATTAATGAATTCAGTATTTCATGCTCTATCTTGAAGGATATAAATACTTAAACAGTGCACAGGTTGCTATGATTGTTTTCTTCTTTCTTTAAAATAGATACAACTGAAACCTTACATGAGGAACTAAAAGGGCGTTTTTTACCAAGAGCCTGTGTGTGGCAGCATTGCATGATTGCACTATTAATAATACATACACAATTGAGAGCACTTTGTCTTGTACAGAAGGAGTTAATGAATGTTGTGTTGAAATCTTCAGATCAGCGCAGGGCTTCTGGTAGCTCACATACTTTTAGATTTCATTCTTTTCAAACTCAACACAAAAGTTGCTTTTTTAAGCCTTTCAGGAGAGTCGTTGAGAAGGCTAAGCTGAACGAAATCCTAGGGGTTTGATGTTGATCTCTGATTTAGACAGACAGACAGACAGATAGTCAGACATGTGGAGCTCTGAGGCCACACCCCGTTAAATCTCATTAGAGCTGGGCAGACAGCTTTGGTTTCCTTGACAATCACTTGTTGATGTACATACATAATACAAGAGTTCACACTTTCAAGTTTCAACTACTAGAGATGAAAATGCAGCTCCTCCATGGGTAAAGATCCTGAAGTTTCAAATTTGGGAGGTAGAAGAAAGCAATATTCAGTTTTATATTCCACGTACTAAGAATGTTGCTATATGATTGGTCAAGAGTTGATCACGTGATGAAGCATAGTTTTGCCCATCTGATCACCAGAGAAGAAAAGTTTGTTACACTCTAGGTGATAGTACTTTTTTGTTTTACTGATCTCTTCACTCCTCACAGTCCTAACGCGTGATCAATATTTTAAGAAATAAAAGTACGTTACACTCGTCCCATCACCTTCACCAACGTTGATTATTTGCTTTCTACCATGAAACCATACATGACTGAAGAAGGTAAGATGCAAGGACTTTATGAATCCTTAGCAATCTAGCCTCGAAATAACTTGTGTAAATATACTTTGTTGTCATCTTGATACTATACTGTACACGAGTTAGTTTATAGCCCTATTGTTGCAAAACATTTGCTGCACATGAGAAACATCATGACAAACTTTTTGAGAGGCTTGACAAAAACTCTTGTTGATAATATTCTTGTTATTAAGATCCAGTTCATTGGGGGAAAATGAATATAAGGTAATAGGGGAGGGAAATATCAATATGAGCAAGAATGGCAACAAGAAGAAGAAACAGAAAAGAAAAATAAGTGAACAAGAGGCATCATTGTAAGAGAAACAGAAGGTACCAGAAAACCTAACATAAGGAAATGAAAGACCAAAAGAAGAAAAGAAAGAAGTAGGAAAAGTAGGAAAAGGGGTAGGAATTGTAGCCGCTTCTTCCAGGATTCAAGCATGCTTTGAGTTACGTGCAGTGGGACTGTGCGACCACAACTAATCCAGACTGACATTGAGTAAACCTTTCATGGACCCCACCCAAGATAACATCTGGGATTCCCTCTTTGACTTGGCTTCTGTCTGGATCACCCTGGTCTACTTTCCACCCAAGTCTGATTTAATCCGTCTTCAGATAATGAGCTAGGGTGGCGACTTTGCTGCTTGTGTTTTCGTCGTGCCTCAAAGGGACTTTTTCAAGAATCGCTTGTGAGGGAAGCCAACATGTGGGTGTGCTCTGTGAAATATTCCCTTCAAATTCATATTGTGGGCTTAATTATGTTTTTATCTATCGGCATCTAATTATAAAAATGTCATCATCCTGCACAAAGAAATATACCTATCAAAGGATATAACTGATAGCAGTTGAAGATTCTGAATATCTCTGGAGAGAGCATCTTCTGTTTTAATATTAGATTATCAGCATCTTAAGTAGTTGAAGATAAATGTTTCTCATTCATAACATTTCAATTAAAGACACAAAGCTTGTTACAGTATAGCCGATGTACCATATTTTGCATGAGTAGGAACTTGCAACAGCAAAAGGGAATAATCATCCTTCTTGCAAAATGAATCTTCCCTTCCACATTACCCACATTCACCACTTGCATGCACGTCACCGTGAGTAAGCTGCGCATGTCACCCCTAGTCTATCGTGTAGACTTGCAACACACCCCCAGATGCATCAAGATTAGGATTGGCCACAAGCGCGTGAACAAGCCGTTTGAAGATCCACTGCAGCCTCATTCTTGCACGTTATGGTTCGACTCCTCCTACGCCAGGTTCATCAACCGGCCTGGGTAAATACATCGGCACACCATGCAGGTATTTGTGGAGAGAGATAGAGAGAGGAGGGCTAAAAATATGCACGGCTGTATTAATTACTCACAGCAGCACGCATCAATGACAGGAGTGTTGAAGTGTTGACCAGTTTCAGGGATTATGCCTCTCTGAGGAAGAATAAATATTCTCATTTCATTTTATTTGGCCAAGGAGAGAGTGAAGTGCTAACCAGTTTGTATGATTAATTCTCCAAGCAAATAAAGAAAAAAATAGTCATATTTCATTTATTTGGGCAAGGGTAGGTTCTGTAGTGAGGACTGAGCAAGGCACTTGCAAGGCATGAAGCATGACAGATGAATTCATGACACATACGTGGTAGTACATATCTACAATTCAATATGGAAAATTGCATTGGTGTAGTGCATAGATATATCACACAAATAGTGCTAACCACTTACAAAAGTATATTTACAAATGTTAAAGTAGTCATTACTTTCCTTTCTGTCCAATTTTCTTCAAATTTCCATCAAATTGTCAAATAACCTGTGAGTATTAAAAAGAAATAGTTATGAAATGTTCAAATCAGCAATAAAATCATGAACTATGTTACTTGTGTGCATAAGAAGGACGAGTGTGGGGATCACACTAAGTTCTGTGATAGTGACACACCTTATAGCACAGCTCATGTAAGAAAAGGGATTTGAGCGTGTGGCTGGCAGGAAACCTAAGGCTGTCCTTGTCCTTAATCCACCCAAGAGGGGTGAAAACCAAAAATAGACAGGGGTGGGAAGGGGTGAAGCTATCTTCTGTAGATTAGTGCTCGGGTGTGTGTTTTTTATGTGGGTGTATGTGTGCAAATCAATGAATGTGTTGGTAGTTTGAGTGTATGTGTGTAAACTTTTGAGTGTGTATGTGCATGTGTGTAGATGTACATAAATGCATATAAAATGTGTGTGTAAATGTTTGTGTGCGTATATGTGTGTATATGTTTGTGTGTGTGTGTCTGTGTGTATGTGTGTGTGTATGTGTGTGTGTATGTGTGTGTGAGTGTGTGTGTGTGTGTATGTGTGTGTGTGTGTGTGTATGTGTGTGTGTGTGTGTGTGTGCAGCTTTGATGTGTGAGTGGTCCCCATAACATGCAGACTTGGGACAGTCGACACTGGAATAAAAACACAAAACATGCAAGACATAGCATTGTCCAACAATGTATTCATATTGAGATGAAGTTACAACCTTTATACAAACCCTGTGCCAACCAAGAGCTCCATGCACAGGAAGATCCATACAGTAGCACATGTACTCTCCCTGTCTGTACCAAGCTATGAAAAACCCTATTGGTTTATGTCCATCCAAGTAAAGGAAAATGCATAAATGACTAGTTAAGAAGCTAATGTAAACTAGATAATGTGTATTTCATACTTTCATGCTTTGTATACAGAATTCCTAGACGTGCTCATCCAGTAATTCCTGGCTTAGCCTATGAATATAGAACAGGTGTACTGGCGCATCTAGAAGTATACAGTCTGACTCGTGCTGCCCTCAAGAAGAGCAGACGTGCAACACTGCCGTGTGGAGAGAGAAGGACGACAGGCTATCATATCATATCAAGTTCGGTGACAATGACACACCTTTTCTCCTCCAAAAACAATGTCAGGAAAGGGCACTGATCTCCAACCACAGAAGGTTGAGCCCCTACAAATCCCCCTACTCCTCCTCACCTTCCACCTTTCCCTTGCCTCCACATCAATGCCAGCCTGGCTTTCAGGCCCTTAGGAATTTTCTTCCCATACTACAGTAGTCAATAAACAGGTCTGGCTGCACTAGACTAATCATTCTCAAAGACTTTCTCTGCCTCACTTAAAGAGGACTGAGAAAAGAGAATGGTACAGTGACTAGTCTTAGAGTACTAGACTCTATTTGTCAGTTTGGACCAGAAATGTCCAACAGTGTGGAAACAAGGCTACTTCCATCTGATGAAGGAGAGGGGGGGGGGGGGGGGGGGGGTGGGGGGGGTGGGGGGGGGGGGGGGCTAACAGACCCTCCAGGAGATCACATGACATGGCTGGAGAGGATGTAGATGAGTGAGAGGGGGTCAAACCCAGAGGGGAGAGCGTGAGTCAGAGGGGTAAATTTACCCCTGTGTTGACAGGCTTGACTGACTGACTGGCAGCGGCATCGATACATCAAGCCAACAGGTTGGTGGAGCCGTGACTCGGCTGTTGCTGCCACTGCTACTAGTCAGTATTGCTGCTCTGAGAGCGGGAACGTGCTGCAATGACTAAAAGCACACACACAGCACAACTATGGATCTACTACAACTTTGCTCTTTAGGCCCATGATGAAAGAAAGAAAGCACTGCTCACACCCACGGAAACAATATAAAAACAAGTCCCCTCAGATACATGCTACACAAAAAAGTGTCCCCCCCCCCCTTCCTTTTCCAAGCATATCACAGCTTAATACTACTGAATTAATAGCCATGCATTCAACTAATATGGCACATGTGTACAATGCATGGTGTGTGTGTGTGTGTGTGTGTGTGTGTGTGTGTGTGTGTGTGTGTGTGTGTGTGGGAGGGGGATTAATAGCTCCTCTCATAATCACATTTATAAAGCAAAGGATATTAGTAAAACATACGGTACTAATTAAGATTGATTCTAACACTCAAAACGTTTAAAGAAATAAACCATGTTTATCATTGAAAATTGACATTTCATACTTATATCGTTCCTAATGATGTATGCTCTATGTATCTCCAAACACAACCTAATGTGTGCAACATATTCTATATTTTCAGCTGCAATCTTTCCCACTGGACTCAAAACACAGACAAAACAGGTTGTCTCGCAACTAAAAGCAGTCTGAGATGAATACTTACTGTTAATAATTTCCTCAGGGGAAACCCACAGCAAGAGACATTGTGAAATTAGATAGCTTCCTATTAGCTGCAACCAAAACTCATTACTCATTAGGCTTCTTGGAAAACCACTTTTGCTCCCAAGGATTTTCAGGATAAAAATAATTTTTCTTATTCAATGCTGATCAAAGGGCACGTTGACAAATAAGAGAAGTCTACAACTCGATAGACCTGTGTCTATGGGGAAGTGAAGAAAAGTAAAAAAGTCATGTTGAAGAAACAAAATATGTGATGTAAACTTAGTAAGCTTAAAGGGTTACTAAATTAGAAAAATAAGTTCCCACTAATCTATGTAAAATTATCTACTAAAAAACGAATTTCACATTCGTTTGCCGCAATAAAGTCTCATTTTGACGAAAATTTGAAAATATGCACGCCTCTAGTGACTTATCAGTAGTCTAAATTCCATAGATTGTATGGAAGTGAACAATAGACCATTTTCGTAATGTATTCACAACTTTCCCCCTAACTGCGTAGTAAACATTATTGCATTCACCTGTATCTTGTCATTCAGATTCAATGGTTGGAATGCACTTTGCACTATTAGTTGTTCCTACTCAGACAAACCTCGGACAAGCTTTGGGGTTCCCATTAATAACGTATTGTTTGAATTGCCTGAATAAAACATTTTATTTACGCGGTTGGCATTTATTGCATTTTGACTTCTCATACGTCACTGGAGGCGCAAGTTTTTTTTTCAAATTTTCGTCAAAATGAGACTTTAGTGCGGCAAACGAATGTGAAATTCGTTTTTAGTGGATAATTTTACATAGATTAATGGGAACTTATTTTTCTAATTTAGTAGCCTTTTAATGATGATAGTTTAACTCTTCATGTGCCACAAGTGTAATTTTTGCTACTGTTAATGTACACAAATCCCATAGAGAATTAGTTTGCCGGGCACACATAGGGTTAAGAAAGATAGAGGGAGCACAAACTAACCGGTTGCATTGAAGTAATAATCTTGCCCTTTAAAAAATAAAACGGCAGTACCTTGACCTGCCTCTGTCGACTTCAATTGTCCCTAGAAGTGTCAGGAAACAGCAAATTTGGTCACAGTTAAAGCAGCTGCGTCATCAGGGCAGGACATGAATGAAATCTGTCAGGTGACTCACAACCAACCAATGACAAGCAGGCCTATGCCAGAGTGACCAATTTAGGGCTAATCACTTTGAGAGGAAGTCTCCGTTGAGCTGTGACGACTCACATCTCAGCCACCATGACAAGTTGGATAGGGCAACGGAAATGGAAAGATCTGAATAAGCTTCAACAAATTTTAAATGCACTCTCATTGTCCAGACGTTGTTTTTCTTGATAATCGCTCAGAGAACTTTTTTGTCATGGGTACGAAAGAAAATAGCATGATGACATAATATGCTATCTTTAAGTTACTGGTATCATTCGATATATCATAACTTTATATTGCATTTCATTTCATGACATATTGTATTCCATTCCATTGCGTTTCATATTACATATCAATTACTACAAATCTAAAATCAAATAGGGTGAAGAAGCAATATACAAAAGATCGTCATTGACAGCAGCTATTTTGGAACAGACAGTCTGATATCCATATCATGCGTTTGTTTGTTATAAATAAAATTGCTTTGCAGACCTTGTACTGAAATACACTCTGCACGACAATGGTCTAATGTAAGTGAAAAGAGAAAGAGGAATACAACTAAAAGAACATCTGACGAAAGCTGATTCAGACACAGCTCTCCCCCCCACTAATGAATAATTTCCATTAAGGAAATGTATAAATAAAGACAGGCCAAATGAAGCGATATATGAAGGACATGTATCTACATAAGGCCTGCAAGTGAGACTACATGTTTTTGGTGATTGGCTGAAAGTTCTTGCAGTCATTCCAACTCCGGGTCATTGCAAGGTCACACCCAATTTCTGCCTCATCCTGTAGTTCAGAGCTATATGATTTTATTATTCAAAAGGGTAGTAGAGATGGTTTTCATCAATGCTGGAGACTCTTTGCAGAGAGAGGTGAGAGAGAGAGAGAGAGAGAGAGAGAGAGAGAGAAAGAGAGAAAGAGAGAGAGAGTAAAAGAGAAGATAGAAAAAGAGGAAGAGAGGAGAAGAGAGAAAGGGGATGAGAGAGAGAAGAGAGAAAGAGGGAACAAAAGACAAAGAGAGAACAGAAGAGAAAAAGAGAGATTTAGAGAATGAGAAAAAAAAGAGGAAAGAGAAAAAGAAAGAGGAGAAATAAAGATGAGACAAAGAGAATGGGGTGAGGGGTGATAACAGAGAAGAACAGAGAAGAGAGAGAGAGAGAGAGAGAGAGAGAGAGAGAGAGAGAGAGAGAGAGAGAGAGAGAAGAATAAGGAGGCTGGAGAGCATACATGAGAGGAAGGGAACAAGCCATGCTCACACAATACCTCTGCAGCTGTATGAATCAATCTGGATCATTGTCATTTCCAATCACCATGTTAAAAATAGAAGGCCTGGGATAAAGACTAGCAGTGAGTGGTGATTGGTGGCAAGTTCATACCAGAAGGGTCAATTACAAGTCAAACCAGCAAGATCCCTGTTTCTGTAGCTGCATGAGTCAATCTGGCACTAGATTGTATCATAGATTGTGGTGGTGCTTAATGGCCCATCAGGGGTATGCAGAAACGACTAGGTATACTGGTATGGCTATATCATATAAGCATGAAGGAAAAAAGATAATGATATCCAACTTTCTCCTTGAACCACCTAAATCCATGTTTCTGTATCAATATGAGTCAACAATGCTGTGAGAAGGGCCTACAAGCACTACCACAATTTGTGATACCATCTAGTCCCATGAGGGTTTACAGGAACAACCAGGTATTACTGATGGTGTGGATAAATAATTTTTAGCATGAAAAGGAAAGATTTATACAATGATATCAAATTTTCTCCTTGAACCACCTAAATCCATGTTCATCTATATGAGTCAAGATCTGTGTGAGAGGATTGGTGGCATGGCAGTATGTAAATGAAGGAATACCTACAACTATAGAATGAATGTGCTGTATATGCAAATAAACAAATGTGTAATCAACCACATGATAGCTCAAGACTATGCACGGAAATAGAAACACCAAAAAAAGTGTTATTTCGATATGCCATGCAACATAAACAGGAACATTCCATTCTCTCCTCAACATGTTCTTTGCTGAGTTTGCTTATTTGCAGGCTGGCTTTTCTCCACTTTAATGAGCAGCGTGACTCCTGGATAATCTGCTGTACAGACAATAGATGGCTCTGAATAACCTTTTCCAAGGACCAAGCTTCAAAAAAACTGAATATCTAACCATGACCAATGGGTTTACCTATGTGCACCGCTGTTGGCAGTATTGCAGGAAAGATTGGCAATGATCATTCAAAGAATTATTTTGCAAATTCATGTAATAAACACCTTGTGATTATTCACACTGAATGGCCTTGCTTTCACATATTTTTCATAAGCTGTCATAGAAATTACGAAGCAGACCCTCAGAGTAAATGAAAGCTTTCCTTTCACCCCATCTGCGACACAAGGTTTCTTGAGAGCGGAACAAAAATAGCACATAATCAATGTAATATTCTAATTCTTCGAGCTCGAAGCTTCCAGCATCCACAGGGACCCTGATTCAAGGGTGATGAGAGATCGGAAACATTTTCCAATCTAACCTCAGTTTTTTGTTTTTCTTAAAAAGAAATCATTTGTTAGTCACCAGAGCTAACAAAACATTGCAGCCGAGGGGGGACAGCATATTGGTGCTTGATGAAATGAAGAGGAAGCATTAGATCATCTTCCATTAGTACGCCCCATGGTCAGAGGGTAGAAGGGGGGTCAATTCATGGAACTGTTTACCAAAATGTGAATACAAGGGTGACATAACACAGCATGAGGATGGAGGTTGACAAGTGTTGACATCCTGAACTGAAACAAAGATGTGAACGAGAAGAGAGCAGGGGGTAGGCAGGATTAATCAAAGACAGACAGAGATAAATTGGGTATAACAACAGGGGAGAGAAGAGAAGCAGGGAAAGAGAGGGAGAAATAGAGGGGAAGGAAGAGGAGGTGTGTGTGTGTGTGTATGTGTGTGTGAACATGTTGCAGACAAAGAGAGAGAGAGAGAGAGAGAGAAAGAGAGAGAGAGAGAGAGATAGACAGACAGACAGAAAAGAGGAGGCAGGAAAACTGCTCAAAATTATAAATATCATTAGGTGATGTCTGAAACACTTCTTTCACAAATCTTCCATTTTTTAAATACCTTCTACAGTTTATATCATGAGGGAGGTTCTCAAACTGTATATCTTTTTCTTAATTATCATGGTACTTACATAACTGTTGACGTTAATACAGCAAAAGGGATTTACCATCTCACCTTAAAGTCATTTGGTATGTTTGTGTGGAGTATGGATATTTGCTAAGGTAGTTGAGTTTCACTTCACATAATAAAAGCCTTAAATTCGCAAAGGCACATAGTTGCTTTCACTTTTGTGCAAGTGTTAGTCATCTTAACATTCAACATGAAGCATAATCAATAAACCTACATGAGAATTTAGAATGTGCCTCTCACTGTGTTGTTTTATTGAGACCAGTTAATTACATCAGTAGCAGCATGCCTCCCGCCAAAAAAACAGACTTCCATTTATTATTTTGTTGTCACATTCCTGCACTTATGTCTCCTTCAAATTGGACGCTTCCCTCCTCAAAAATGATGCATCACGCTGACTGGCTGGGAGCTGACACAACTCAGACCGAAGGATCAACGAATGGACACTTACCATCCATCCACTCCTCATCCTAGCGGCTATTTTTGTATCCCAAAAAGGGACAATTTGGTCAGAGAGTCTGTCATCTACCCAAGTTTCGCCCCCCTTTTTGGCTTTCTTTCATTTCTGTGATTCATCAACAACTGATTTTTTTTTTTGTTCTTTGTCACGTTCTGAGTGACAAGCTGTCTGTTTCGGCCCGTGCTGTGACAAGTGATCCACAATGTGATGCATACACACAATGTATGTCTAGCAAAAAGATAGTACACTGTAATTTGTCTGAACCAGTAATAGCTTTATAATGTAAGTTCTCTCACTCAGGACGTACGTCATTCATCATACAGTGAAACCTGTAAATTGGTGACCAGTTGCATAGAAAGACCATTAGTCTATATATGCCAGAAATGTGGTATCCCTTGCACTAGGTTTCTCATTGAAACCGGAATTTAAGTATCCTGTATATGAAGTCTATATCTGCATATGAAGACCACATTTATTGTGCCCCTTGAACAATGTTTTGATGGTAAACATGTTTCACTGCTTAATGTTTTCTCTTAAATGTAAGGCACTTTCCGTACCATGTGTGGGTTGTTGACTGGACCTTTCTGGAAGTGAACTGTTTTGAGTAAAAATCTTTGTCCTGTAATTAAATAAGCTGGCATATATTTCTTATCTACACTTTTATATGTGTACTAAGATACTGTAATTGAGCCATGAGAACTAGAGCAAAATAACACTTTGAGTTGATAGTGAAATCTATCCTCAATTGTTAACCATTAACCACCATCTAGAGGAAATAATGAGCCTTGTTCACAAGTATGACCTAAAATCATGAACATTTGATATCCCAAAAGGGCACTTAGGATAACTAACCAGTCAAAAGCTTTCACTGTTTCAGTATCAACTTAAATTGAACCAGTTCTCCCCTCCCGCTCTTATCTTAAAACAGTCCTAAGTTATATTGCTCTCCTGAAAATGTAGCATTCTTTGTTGCCAGTTTTTATCATCCCATTTACAATAAGTTATTCAAAATGTCAGTCAACTGCATTGAAGTCTTTGCTTGCCCTCACACATTTCCGGAGAAGCAGCCTGCCAAGGAGTTTTCAGAACAGATACCCCGAACTTGATACAGCATTGTGGTGGCCGATGAAATCAAATCCGCATCTTCTACGGAAGCACGAACCCGACACCCTTATAAGAACATTACACTAGAAAGTTGCTCCTCTGAAGATAATCTTACCAGCAGAATAGCAGTATGAAATCTGAAACGTCTGAAAAGCTTTAGTGAAGCAAACACACATCATGCCTGTGTGGAAATGAAGATAAACATAACCCAGTTTGGTTCACTCTTTAAAAGTCATGGATATGTGAAAATGGCTGAAAATGAAACTTCACGACCTTCTTTCTCATTGTTTAAGGCATGCAGGGATATCAACATTTCTAGTAACCAATGTTTGAAGCTTTTATATTAACTTTGAATATAAAAACTAGTCTCAATAAACGAGCAACAGAATGAGATTGAGAAAAAGAGAAACTGAAAGCTTTCAAAAATATCACTGTACCAAACTCTAATAGTGTTCCTTTCCAATTAATACTATTTCTATTGCAACTTTCATCACCAATATCTAAAGTTTTTAAAGTTGATATGGCTCTATTAATCAATCAGTTCCATGAAGAGCAATTTGAAGTCTTCACAATTTAGTGGCAACTCAAATTTATTTTTGCATTCTATAAAGACAGTCGAACAAATGTTTCCAAAACTTAATTCCTTTATCCTCATTGAAATTGAAATTGATGAATCTAATGATGAATTGTCAGACACCGAACTGAGAGTTCCACTGATCTGTAGAAGCCTTTTTTTAAAAAAAATTCTATGTACAGTTTACATGCGTTACCCTACAAGTACTGCAAGAACATGTAGGGGGCTGAGGAAAGGAATTACCATGAAGGTTTCACTCTCCAGCAAGATTCAAGAAGAAAGGGGAAAGAAAGACGGAACCAGGATTCCATTTCATGAGAGTGGCATACAGAGGCAAGTTCTCAGCCACACGTTTATTTCATTCCGACATTCTACCTTCCCATGTTTAATCAACAAGATGTTATTCGATCTGGTGAACATTATACATCTGGGAAGAGCAGGGCTCCATTGTAAGAAGAACCTGATAGGCAAATCAAGTGAATTCTAAGCTCTGTCCTACTGTGCGTGTTTCCCCCTCATTCCTAATTCACCTCTCGGAGTACCCCATTCACACTATAGCCGTACCTCTGTACTGTTGGGGGGTATAATCCACTACAGAGGTGGACGGGCATGGTCACACTTCAGAGCAGTATTGTTTCATGAGCTGACCATTATTCGGTTCAAAACCACCTCAGTTGTAGACCAACCTGCAACACAATTCTTAAATGCTAACCTTTTATGTGCAAGACAAAGCTGATGCTCTATAGGATTTGTGTGTATTCTGTTTGCCAGAATGCAACAAGGGCACACTCAGAGTTAATCGTAACTTACGATCAGAACTCCATGACAAGTTTCCAACCTCCATGACAAAGCATAGTTTAATGCATGCATGACTACATGTGCTTCCTTTACTGGTCATGAGTGTAGGCTATTAGCTTTCATTTAATATAAAAATGTTGGTAGTATGTCTGTCACGGAATTGATAATTATATCATATAACCTGTTTACCTTTGTTGTTGTTTGTGTTAACAGTTTTGTTTTGTGAAAATAAGAGATTTATATGTCCATGCAATTATGCTGCACAGATTACCCCCATTATTTTTAGATGAACACTTCTCACAACCGAAACATTTGTTCAGTAATGATACCATAATCAGTAACTGAGAAAAGTATGCTTTATAATGTACAAAATGCCAGGTTTCAGACTTGGTTAGCATTTATGCTAATTTTGGGTTCCTGCTATCCTTTCACTAATACATACAAATCATTGAACTGTCTTCACTCTATTTGATTATATCATTTGTATTCCTATGTTCAAAGGAAGATAGAAACACAAAATATCACAGAATGTGTGCTCTCACTACCACAACATGATTTTAGAGAGACTATCCAGGACTTTGCGTGTGAAAGGGGCACGAAGCTAGGAGGCTGAAAAGTGATGAGATCCACACCATATACCCGATTCCTCTAGGCTCAACATTAGCTGGCAAAGTCCTTGGGATGCAGCAGATTACGAGTAAGCCGAACTTTAATGAGACTAGAAAAACAAGCGGGTTGGATTCAGTGTAAGACTACTCCTCTATGAAATGAGATATGGTTGGATCTTGTAGCACAGGATGGTCATTAACAGCGTTTGTCTATCAATCTGCTCCCATGCTCGGCGGAGGTAACTGTGGGTTGTCCAGCATGTATGTACCTTGGGAAAGAAAACTGTTCAAAGCTTACTTAACGTTGCTTAAGGCTAGATAATCATGCCTGCTTGTGGGATTTTTCTGTGCTGATTTTTCAATCTTATATACATATAACTTATAAAGAGAAAAGGCCTATCAGACAAGAAGTGCACAGTCTGTCATCAGCTACTCATCTTGTTATAGTATAATGGAAATAAGTCACACTATAAAGTTTGCATCTGATGAAGCCATTTAAATTCTCATTAATAAAATGTACAAATTTTAATCATTTTAGAACTCAGACTTAATACAACAAAGCTTAATTTCTTTAAGATATCTATACTTTGCAAAATACTAATATTATTAACACTACAAGACTCTCCAACAAGATCAAACTATTCAGAAAAAATAATATCTGGCTTATTAATTGATGTCATTATTATTACATAGATGAATACCTTTAATACTTGTAAAGAAACATGAAAAAAAAAAGGATTACCTTGTATGGGGATCATGAGAGTTTGATGCTGCATCCAAGGCTTGATTCCTGCAGTAAGATATAAGGCAATACAAGAGGATATAATTTCATAAAAACATAATTATGAAGAAATCAGTGGATGAAATGTCACACACGGAACTCTTAATCAAAACTGCTGACATGCATACTCCTATGAAAGGTAATCAGCCTCTTCCTGACCTCATAAATCACAAGGTATGCTCGAGGAAGAAGCATCCTTTTTCGAAAGGAAAGTCAATTTGCTTACATTTCATCGCCTGGCATTGCTTACATTTCCTACAGCAGAAGGAACATACCAGACAAGGTTCCTCTTGGTGAGGACACTGTCACATGTCATTGGGAGTGTGGTGGACGTGCGTAGAGAGAGAGTCCTGTAAGAGATAGCACTTTGCTGTTCTGTGGTAATGTCATTTCAAGGTATATTACATGCTATGTCATTCAGTGATAAGATAACAAGTGTTGGGCTTCATGTTGTTAAAAAAGCTATCGAAATACAGAAAGAGGGAACAACATGGTTCAGATGCCGTCCGATCATGCTCCCGCATACACTTGTACCGATTCGGTAGGATCGCAAAGCGAATTTACAATGGGGAGCTGGGGGAATTGGCATGGTAACCATGGCAACTGACAAGCTGAAGACCACAGCCCATGAGATGGTGGAGATGCAGGTGAATCGTACTTTCACCCTGCTGGGAGCTCCCATAGACTTCATCTGTCATTGTCTGTATTTTCTCCAATACTGGTTAGTGATATATAGTGATGTTAATATGTTAATATGAGAATTACTGATGATGATATTCCAGCTGATGAATGGAGTAGATAGAATGAGTTCTTAGCCTGTGATTGCACATATACTAGTCTAGTCTGGTTACCAGACTGGGGGAAATTTCTCAACCAAACTCTGCAATTTGAGCATGGAATTTAAGTATGGAAGACAAACATGTCATGGTAATGTAGACTGGTAAAAAAAAAAAGAAGAATTGAATGGACTTGTTAGTACACAACCCAAATGAATTTGTGATTGATTCAAATAAAAATGTTACTAAGCCTAAAGCGTGGATAATAAACTCATAAAAGTCCTTGTATATGGAATGTTGATAGATGCGTTCTCATTTAGCAACTGTTTTCTACTAATCTAGATCTCTCTCCTTAAAGCTAAAATCCTAATAAGACAAGATCATATGGACAATAGAGCAGATTAGAACAGAAATTTTGTGTGGGGTGATAAGGATGTCGCTTTCCTGCAGCTTGATGTCAGCTTTGAGCTATGTAATATCATTTGCCATTGTCATGTTGTTGGCTTCCAGACTTTTTCAGGCTTTCACATCATTCTCATCACTCATGAAGATACAGGGATATCTGTGTAAGAAGAGTCAGTTCAATGAACTCTGCTAGATACAGGACGAACTAGCAAGTTCAGTGCTTATGAGTTACGTGTGGGAGTAATGTACAGAACATAGTACGAGCACATTTTTTGTTGAGCAAGGGAATTTGTTTTCAATTTCCAGGGAAGACAATATAAGCGCACAGCTGGAATTGACAGTAATATATTTCCACCAGAATTATGTTTCATAAGAATTGAAAGAAAATGAAAACCAACATAAACAGTCAAACCTGTTTGCAGAGACCATCTGTCTGTGAAGTCACTCAATTTGCATCCCTTCAAGAACAGCTTGTATGTTATTGCAACAGGCTAACAGGCAATTTGGTATGTTCCATGTGAAGTTAAATCTATGGACAGGTTTAACTATATGAGTAGAAGTAAGCTGATGTCTAGTAATAGTAAACTAATGTGTTGGAATACGAAATGACAGTGAATCAGCCATTTTCCATTCATAAGGATCATTTAATTTACAGTTCCCTTCAGCCTTTGATCTGGAGTTGAGTAATATATGGCAGAACCAGATGGAAGAGGACTGGGCCATGTATGGTATCTCCCCCCCCCCCCACACACACACACATACACACACACATACACACTCCTCTCCTGTTAGAGTTAAAGTCATGTGATATGAACTTTTCTGGCTTTCTCTTGTCCCTTACCCCCTGTGATCAATAATCAATCATTCACAAGTTTAGACACTGTTTTGGTAGAAAAATTATAAGAAATGCATGGTTATGGAAGGCGTAGTAAAGCCTAAAGGAACCAGAAAAGTATACAGATAGTACTGCCAGTGTTAAAAACATATACTGGAATGTCTATTTGTTTTGATTTGAAGGGATATTACAAAACACCAACAACCATGAGGGGAAAATGTGTTCTTCATCATAACCCCAATATGCTACTCCTGCATACACGTGCTAATAAAGTAGCACAATAGCCACAATCACGCCGCACACACAAGCGTAATTTATCGGCGACCGACAAGCTTTCTGAATCATTGCAGTCATGTAATTTTCGCTTCCCATTCTTCAACTTACTTTCACTCTCCAAATACCAAATGGCGTAATTTGAAGACAATGGAAACACAAACCTGGGACTCGCCTACAGGCAGATTACAAGCATTATGACGCCATTTTCCCCCGTTTTCAGCGACACAGTAGTTAGAGGACAACCCTAGATGAATTATTTGCAGACGGAACCGACACCATCTTGAGCGATCGATCATTCGTTTCTCTCGCATCCCGGAACGATATTTTACGATCACTCAAACATTCTCGTGTATATGTCATGTCAACGAAGTTTGAAATGAGGTATCATCGAGTTTGGTTGTGCTCTATAGAGTTTCAGGGAGAGCAGTACCCCCTAATTCCAGTGAATATCCTAATGTGTATCTCCTCCTTTTATAATGTCGCCACTAGTCGGACGTATATTTTACCCGCTCGCCATGATTTTGGGATAATTCTAATCCAGAATAATAACTGTTCTCTCTTACTCGGTGTGCTGCTTCTTTCATTTTTTTTTCTACTTCTTGTTCTCTTTTTTTTTTCTGCTCCTCCCTGGTTTTCCCGTGCTCATTTTCTCCTTGTTTCTTTTATGTTTTCTCCTTTCGTTTTTCTACTGTCCTTAGCCATTTCTTCCGCCTCTTTTTGAATTTCTTATAATCTTTCTGATCTCTGCTGTTCTGGCATTGTATTCCCGAAGGAATTAATAAAAAATGTGGTGTTGGTCGAAGCGACTCTACGTAAGGCTAGCAATGTTTACTCCTCAACCCATTTGCTCATTGATTGCTGTGACCGTGTTTCTCAGCAAGCAGTCCAGGCCGCGCCCTTCAAAGCCATGGAAATTGCACATTATAAACATAAAGCAAACCAGCAGAGACGTAGTATTTTGCATTCGAGGTGTTGTGTGACTTTTGTTTACGCTTTCCTCTCAACTGTTGTCTTCATCCTCACACGATGTCGGGAGTCGGGCGGGAGGTCAGCGGCATAGCTGCGCCTTGCCTGACCCACTTCCGAGTTTCATCGAATCAGTGCCTGGACAGACTTCCACCCCACCCCATCCCAACGCACCTCACCACCTCCAGAACAAGTTGATGACCTCTATCGTAGTACCGTCGGGAATCGGCAAGTGTACCAGTTTCACAATTGATTTTTAAATTGCATTTTTTTCCCATCAGAATTCTTGGTACATAACTGTTTCTTCCCTTAGTCACTTGATGCTTTCAAACTATCCGAAGATATGTTGTTTTCAATAACCATATCTTTATTGGTTTACGACAAAAAAAAATAGGAGCAAAATAATTTCCACAGTCCACACTATCAAAACTACATCAATGATAAAGAGGAAAAGACAATTTAGCAAAACATGGAGCAGATCAATAAGAAACAAAAGAAGGTGGAGGAAGAGGGTAAGATGCAGTAGCGGCTAGAAGGAAAATATATCATTGGAGAAGCAAAAGAGGGGCAGGAGAGGGGGGGGGGGTGAAACAAAGAAAACGTTAATGAAAGGAGAAGTATAAGTGAAAGAGGAGAAAGACTACAGAAGAACGGTGGAAATGCACAGGTGGAAAATATATATATTGTCACGCGCTCTAGTGACGTTGCGGGAAATGTTGTGATGACTGTGTAAACACTTCTCCCGAATGAGCACTGGGGGTAGGCGATATACGATATACAATGACCTCGCGTGACCCCAAGATTGCCGATAATACTAAAATAGGGTCAATGACCTCAGCATAACACGCTTAATCTGTTGACAATGTGAAAGGAGCAATTTACTATTCATTGCTCCGGCTGAGAAATATAACAGGTTTTGAAACATGCGACTATGAATCTTTATTTATCACCAATGGGAAACCTACGGAATTTACTCATTTACCGAAAATCTATGTCGGATACAAATCAAGATTACCAGTATACAAAAAATGGCACTGTGTGTAATAGGTGACATGCGTTGGATCGACAAACTGATTGTCACTAACTTTGTCTGTTAAATCTTGTATGTTACATGCAATCTACATAAAATAAAGAAGCCAGCAAGCTTCCCTCGATGTCACGAAAATAGTTGCATACTGAGCATGCTGGGAGCATACTAATACATGTGTGTGAAGAAAAAAAAAATACAGTGGCGCAAATAACAAATTCGGCACAGAGGGAAAGGGGGGCACATGGTCTCAAAATATCGAATATCTCTCAGCAAGGAACACCTTCCCCGCTGCCAGAAAGTCGCAAGTGGAGCATTATTTTCTTACCAATTCCCACATTCGTGCTTATCTCACCGGGAAAGATATTCCCGGAAAGCAATTAGAGGGGTAGCTAGCACGTAATTGAATCATGTTTCCAAGGCATCCGAGAACTCGCGGCAAATCGGGGACAAACATAAACGCTGCTTGGAGGGGACACATAGTGTGGTGATGATAGGGTAGCGCAAAAGTAGACGTACCTTGCGAGGGAATGTGTATCTATTTATCGACAATGGGAGGGGGAAACCGTTTTTAGACCCTCCTCTTGATCGATAAGTTGCACATGAGTGTAACGAAACCAACACAGCTTCCACATGTTCCAAGACCAGATGGAGAGAGTCGCGAGGCAGGTGTGTGGAAACCGCCCTCTGGACGCGTATCAATTCTGCATCCCCGACAATGCGTGTTGGCCAAAAATCGGGTCGGATGTGCGAGGGAAAGGAGATGAAATTGATTTGATAAAATTTTGTTTGCCAACTCGTGGCGTGGCCGGCAGCGTGGTATACCGTTTTGCTTTCTTGCCTCATCCATTTCCCTCATCGGGCCCGTATTCTTTTTCAGGCGAGGTGGAAAGTGATCGCGTGTTTTTGAAATCTAAATTTGTTACCTTATCCCTGGAAAAGAAGCGCGGTGTAAGGGTGTGAAAATTGGCAACTAATCTGGGTATCTGATGACGGATATCTAATGCCGTGTAAACAAAACCGAGCCTGTTGGAAAAGCTACCCAACACCGTATTATTGCTCTTGTTAAAAGCAATGGTCACTGATGGTAGAGAGGGAGTAAGGAAGAGAGGGGTTCCACCGAAATACAAGCCTGTCTGTGTCCCCATTATCCATTCCTTCTCGCGGTGCAACGATGGCCAGGACACCCAATTAAGCAGAGGTAACTGTCTAACGTTGAATCGCCTACTGCTAAAACAAACGGGTGTATAAACAAATAATCTATGTTGACGAACCAAATATCGAATGATGATAGAACAGCTGGAGTCACACTGAAATCTATTACAGAAATCCGAGTCCACATTTCGAGGCTACAGGGGACTCAGCCTCACAAGAGGTCATGCACATGTTTTCCGTTTAACTCAATCCATACAACTAAAATGCAACTGGTAATACGTGCATTGGTTACACATAACCCCACCCCAACCCCCGCGCCTTGATAAACATCTGATTCATACATTTCTTGAGCCGTGAGGAAATTTGAGGGTAAACGAATCGTTGTATTTTTGTTTAATCAAATTATGTAAGCCGTTATTTCTTCAGGAAAGGGAGTTCTCCAATGTATATACATCTTCGCAACAATAAAATATGAACGAAAAGAATAAGAACTCTGCAGAGATAAGACGTGACCTGACGACATGAGGACAACCCCATCGCCTCTCTAAAGGTTACGAGGTAAGAACAAGAGCGAAGTGCGGAATGTAAATGGAGATCCGAAAGACTGGTTTCGGTTTACTCCCCCCGTGGGGGTTTGTCCTCAGCGTGTCCTTACGATGCGGATGCACACGGAGATAACGAATCTCACCCAAACCGTAGCCTTCCTCCACGAGTCCGTGATCGAAAGGTAACGGTGGCCTCCCTCTTAAACTGATAAGGAGGACCGCCCCTTCATAACTTACAAGGCTACATGGATAGGGGGAGACGGTACAATCTATAACATTTCTATGCAACGAAAAATTGAGATCTTTTGAAGACAATGATGTACGAAAGAGCATCATATTGTGCTAAAGTCAGTATTTTCAGATATCAACTTCTCCACTATCTTCGTCTCACCTCGTAAGTAGATTAATACTAATACTTGTTGCAAACAGACATGCCGGTATTACATCAGTTCAACTTTGAAAAATGTAATGTGAGGGAATTTTATCTTCAAATGGGTGAAGCAGCTCTGATAACACGCTGCTCCTGGCACTCCCTCCATTCTGCTCCATTATAGCGAGATAAAGAAACAAGGGGCCGAGTCTGAAGGTCAGAGGTTATTGCCGGAAAATGGTGGTGGAATGCGTCTGAGTTGGTAGACGGGTGTCGTCTTACCCGCCCTCCAGGGGACTGTCCTCAGCCTGTCCTTAAAAATATGCCATCGCGGAAACGGGCGGGAGGGCACTCGACAGGAATGAAAATAGCGTGTTTTTATTGGTGGTTGCGATGGTCCGTCGTCTGTCTTTCTGGGCATGTTGAGAGAAACTTGGAAAATTGGGTAAAGAGCACAGGTATTCATAGCCTAGATTCTAGGCTGTGAAGGTGCAAAGCACATACAACAATCACATAGACGCATTCCAATGCTGTACAAGTGTGTCTGGAATATAGAATATGCTCTCTTTCTAGCGCGCTGCAGGGCTTGGATCATGTTTCCAGCCTCAATTGTTTCTATACTGAGATGTGAAGCAGTGATTAGCCTATTTGTCCACACAGCCCACATCCTAGATCTTAGACTAAGGCATTTGTAGCCTTATATATGTTTGTAGATACGGCTAGTTCCGTGGATAGGGATAAGTTTTAAAACTCCAACAGGTGGATGTCGTTAAAACGATGCATGAACACCGAGGTTTCTTTCAATTTGCGATGCTATGACGACGGATGAAACCAATACGACTTCCTCGAGACGTAGCAGATGGAGAACCTAGAATAAACCTCAATCATTTGCTTTCCCATGACTAACTGTTGTTGGTTGCCAATCTTGATCTTCATAGCCGAGTTTACTCGTAAATGTGTTCGTTTATTTTTTACCTATTTTTTTTTCCTTATTGCCTTTTGTTTTCGATTTTTATCCTAACTTCACCCCCTATTCCCTTCCCTCTAGTCTAGGTTCTAGACGTATTTTATCAGCCCGCATTCGTATACACAGCGCGCGACGACACTTAGCGCAACGATATCGAGTGATCGCGCGATCGCTCGATATCGTTGCGATGAGTGTCGTCGCGCGAATGCGGGCTGATAAAATACGTCTAAAACCTAGACTACTCCCCTCTAGCATTGGTCGCCCCTCCTTTTTCAGATATCTCCCGCGTCACAGGCTCCTATTTTCACTATCGTGATTTATCGTTCGTGTTAGCCATCGATCAAGACAGTACTACGGCACACGATATATTTTTAGTCAATCATAAATTCAGTTTTCATGAAACACGAAACTGCTCTCGCTGCTGGAGACCGATTGCCATGGCAACTGTGCAATGCGTCCTCCCGGTTTTCTAGGTTTATGGAATACCTTCGTGGGTCGGATTATGGGAGGTATGATATATGAAAGTATGGGACGGGGAGAAGTTGGCGGTGCGTGAGGTCGATATACCAGGGAAACTGCAGGGTAGGTCATCGAGTGTCTTCTATGAAATCTGTCTCTTTTCCCGCGAGAGATACCTAGACTCTACTCATCTTACACGCATGCTCTGTTTCTCCTCTTTGTTGCTCTCCTCTTTAACCGTACCATAGGCATGAAAAATGTATATTTAAAACAGTAAAACGCAATAAAAACATCACAATTTAATAGTATAGAACCATTCAAGTTTAAGATGAATCTCAATAGCTCACATCATTATCCCTCAAACGTCAACAGCGATCCATATTGCGGCTCACTTTGATCAGCCTTACCCCGACTCTCTCTCTCTCTCTCTCTGTCTGTCTTTTTTAAAAATCTAATCACGTCGCTATTATGATATACACGACCGGAGATCATCACCCTATGCCTGCTGGCATTGTTTGTACCATTTAAACAACAAACATACCAGCAAAGACAATGAGCAGGTTGGCATAACTGTCGGCCACTCCCTGCCTTCCAAAAAGTATCTCGAGACGGAAAGGTTGTTAGGGTTCACGGGAGAATCGCGCTGAAAAATGGTTGTTTTTATTTTCATCGTCTCCAAATGTTTGCGCCCCACCGTTCTCCTCCCCCAGTGAGAATTTGAGCCTGTGTGGTCTTGGAAATAAATAACAGAGGGGCCAGGTACATGCGTTCGTGATTCTTGGCACGCACTTCCTCTTTTCAAGTTGTCATTTAGTTTGTCGACAATGGGTATTTCTGTCCGAATGGCATTGGAAAACTTTTGAGGTCCTTAGAGTAACACGACTTCAATTGTATGTTTTCGGTGGCGACTAAGTGAGCAGTTAATACATGTCACGAAATATGCATGATTGTCTAGCATAATGGCAGTGGGGCTAATCAAAACTAATCGTGAATATGGTATTCAACGTCTACAATTATCATGGTCATCGTGATCATATTTATTACCATGGGTACTATTCCTTTTCTGGCTTCAGCTAGTCATGTAGGGTCGTTAGTGCGGGTTCCTCTTCATCTTCTCCTTCTTCTTCTTCTTCTTCTTCTTCTTCTCCTTCTCCTTCTCCTTCTCCTTCTCCTTCTCCTTCTCCTTCTCCTTCTCCTTCTCCTTCTCCTTCTCCTTCTCCTTCTCCTTCTCCTTCTCCTTCTCCTTCTTCTTCTTCTTCTTCTTCTTCTTCTTCTTCTTCTTCTTCTTCTTCTTCTTCTTCTTCTTCTTCTTCTTCTTCTTCTTCTTCTTCTTCTTCATAATATCCCACGATCCCGATGAATTTCGCTTTCTTAACGTCGCCATAATCTGAATGACTAATTTGAGTAACGGGTTTGGATTTGTCGATAAAATAACATTAAGTTTATCATTCAAGTATGTCGTTTATTTAGCATGGCTAGATAATCACAATCATAAACCATAAAGACAATATTGCTTTGGAGAGTAAGCTCAGGTAGTCACCGCATATTCGGGATTCAAGCGCAGTTTGGGTATACACTTCATTATAGTTTCATGTAAAGATAGGTAGTTAGTGGATCCTGTAAGCCGTCCAGCGATCCGCAAATTGTCAGTAATACCTTAATTTTACTTCTACGAACTAGGCCTATAGCAACGGTTCTGAATCATGATGGATCATTTGATGGATTAGCTTTAGTCACGGGGTTATCATTCAAGCCGCTTGGGAGTCGAACTGTTTACCTGAGACAATGACGTGTTCCTTTGTTAGCCTTTGATTATCGAGTCCCACCATCTCATATTTGACATGTTGATGGCGGAAGCTGTGTTTATTTTAATGTGTCTTCATACCTGTATGTCTCCGAATGTGTCTTCATATTAATAGGACAATTAATACTTTAGTTCTGTAATATAAAAATGTCAGGTCGAGTACCACTGCCCAGCATCATCTTCAGGAAATGATAAAGAAACTTATGTAACTATTATCAAACAATTTAATGTACAACTTAACATTCACACATTTGAATACATCATTGTTATGCATTGCACTTGCGTCATCATTCATTATCATTGTATTTCCTCCAAAATAGCGACCTGAACATAATTCTTTCGGGTTACTATTCAGGACTGACGTGTTCATTCCAATGATTGTAATTGTCATGATTGTTTAGCTTGTGCAGCGACGCACATCACACAATGCCTCTTCTCACACAAAAATCAATGCGTGACATAAACACTTCCTTCCCTTTCGACGTTCAAAGTCTGCAATATTCACTGAACTTCATGAGACGTCACTCATAACCACTGTTGATTCAACCGACACCACGCCCAAGAGGCACACCGACATCCCATGGACCCCCTGCGTCCATTGCGACCTGGCCAATGGCACCCAAGCGTGACTCCTGACGTATTTTAGTCCATGCTATTGTCGTGATTGCGATCGGTTCTTGGAATAAAGCGATGATCGGCCAACATGGCCGGGAGGCATTCCAAATGCATGAATCATCAGTCAAAGTACATATCCAAACACTGCAAGCATTTTCGCCCATAGACATTATATTGATTTGCTTTGTCGGGGAGCTCGTGTGGAGTTGTATGGTACATGTGGAGCTCTGAACAGAAATAACAGAAATGCATAGTGAAACGGCACGAACAGAAAAAATGAATGTAGACATATACGCAAATACGGATAATTTTCACGCTTTATGCGTATCTCTACTAATTTCCACATTGAAAAGAAAGCAAATTGTGAAGTTCATGTGCGTGTGTATGCAAAATGAAGAAGAGTGGGGGGGGGGGGGGGTGCTCACGGGTACCCATGAGCATAAATCATTGTGATATGTTCAAAGAAGAATGACCAAGTACTGAGCAGTGATAATGAAACAGATTGTTTTGAACATATATACATGTATAGATGTACGTGACATAACTCATTATCCGATCCACGCAATCAATCCATCCATCGGTCTAGTGACCGATACGTTTTCAATCACTCATTTAGTTTACTTCTCTGCTAAACACTCTTTGATGTATTCAAAACACATGCACCAGACCAAACACATTAACACGCAATTATACCCACCCATATCCATATCCACAAACAGCCACCCATTACACCCGTGACACACATGTATTATGTATAAAAAATTCACGCACAAACATCCACCCCTCTCCCACACACATACACACAAGCACACATACACCACAATACATACATCACACCCACCACAAACAGCCATGATCCCGCCCCATATATTATATTCCAAAGAATATATGATTATCTGACATAGGCACGTAGTGTTGAATACTTTTCAAGCTGATATAAGTCTAATAACAATACTATACTTGTGTACGATTTTGTTTATACATTTGCACCACTATGGATCCTACCCCTCTTCCGAGTAAGGCTGTACAACACTGCTTTAGCACTTGATCTGATGAGGGAAATTGATTAACTCTTCAATCTGTACGAGGAAACGCACAAGGTCGTGTAAAGTTTGGGCACGTCACGCGGAGTGACAAGGGTGAGTGATGGGTAGACTAATCCAGAATAGACACGATACCGTTTCAACATTATAGGGAGGCGTTCGTGCCCATGTATTATTCATCGAAAAGCGAAAATACTAAATCTACCATCCTTAAAATTTCGAGAATGGTAACGTCATTGGTACTCAAAACGTTACTTATTTTACGTTGTAAAACATTTGGACTATCTTCCTAACCGGTTTTGTTTTATTCGGAATTTTCCTGATCTAACTTATTATCAATTCGTTGAGTTTCCCGTTCCTTTCACTACAATTTTTACTTCATTCTCGCGTGATTAAAATGTAATATTCACTATTCCTTTGTCCCAGAGTTATTATCATTTTCAACCGACAAGGCCATTGTCATTGATTATTGTTCCGCTCTTCCTCTCCGAATCACGCTCCGTGTGGGTTGCACTTTTCCGATTTCAGAAACCATGCAGAATGCATGATATCGGAGTAAAATGTAAAAATACAACCCAGTGATATCACGTAATAAGCAGACGCGTTGCCTGGGTAAATTTCACACGCAAACAATAACACGGAGAGGTGAAAGGAAGAAAGGTGAAACTACGCCGAACGGCAGGAAGTTTCCACAGGACTAAGCACGGATCTGAGTCATACGATTACATCAAACTGCCTCTCGTTTAGTATCTGTACTTTGAAATCGCAGCAAAATCACATACGAGTAGACGGAATAGCTGTATAATCAGGGAGTGAAATCGCGATTCTTTGGAAAAAATCAGTGATATAAATCGAATATGTCGATCAATTGATTTAAATCATGATGAAAATCTCAATTTTCATCGGTCGTTTGCCAATCACATTAAAGCAATTACCGCCCTCACATGATGTAGGTCTAAGTGGTGAACAATTATTGCCCACTTATGCCCAGTGAAACCAGGTAATGATTGGAAGAAGAAAATTTATCATAAGTAACAGATTACCATCATTCAAGTTCCAATCCTATGTTCACGAGAAGGTGTATTTCACTGGACTGATGCTGCCATGGTGCTTATGAAAGAAGACACATAAATCATTTTTTTTTTCGGGGGGGGGGGGGGGGGGGGTGTTGAGGTTAATATACATGATTTGTGTTGGTATGTAATGAATAATGTTTTACTTAAATGAATTGTATAAGTGGCACGATATTCCATGTATCGTATATTCTTACAGTACAGGTTTGCCGTTCTCTGTCTAAATGGCGAATCATTCAGTTTATAGTTTAAATTTAGGTTGTAGAACGTAGGTTGTGTAGCGTATAGAAGCAAGGCTATACATCAAAATGAGCAAGTGCTTGTCCACGTAGCCGGCATGCACCATGACGCATAGGGGCACGACCGCAAGTTCCGTTCTTTAAACGACCAAGGTTTGTGTACACACGTGAATTGTGTACAAAATAAACTGGAGCGCGTGTTTTCCTATGGTAATGCATTAATAATGTGAGCTCAAAGGTTGGGTCTGCACCCCCCCCCCCTCACACAAACACACACACACACCCACACACACTCACACACTGTTTTGTGGACGTCAACACATATGCAGCATGCATCAAGCGCAATAATGATACAGGATTAAATAAAGAGAAGTTAAAAGAAAAGGGTTAACACAGAAATAATAAAATCATGTTTCACCTCCTCTCAACAGACAGGGTGCAGTCCCGCATCCACACACAGAACGCACTTAAATGTCAATATACATTTCCCCGACTGTAAACGGCATCGTGTGAATTTATATGTTATTATTTATTTCTTCAATATTTTGTTTACGCCACGTACACAGAGATTAGTTTATATTAATCAACATGATGTATGTGCATGTATAAAAGGTTGACAAATTGACATTTGTTTGAGTGGGGATATGATAAATTATTTTTATAGCGTGTTTATCGCCAGCTCCAAAGTCACGAAAATATAATTAAACCGAATGTCGCGCCATTGGTGTATAAAATATCCTCCGCTTTTACATAATATACACACGTGTTCTGCTGCTGTAAGATGAAGCCGTTAGTTCAAACTTCGTTCTCGAGTGTGGCTTGTGTAGAGTTACAGCACGCGCAGTGTTGCGAATTGAAAACCCTCATACTATGTTTTCACCCCATATACTGTACTGAAAAGCAGAGGGGTATTATCTAACCTGTAGTAAAGAACACGTGCTGCTTGGATTATTTCCCACAACTTGTTGCTATTTCTGAACGCCATACTAGCATGCGTCATATCGTCTATCGCATGATTGTGCATTAAGAGAGCCGAGTGAAAGGGTAATGGGTTTTTGGCTACGCTGAATGTGTGGGGTTGGTGATTGAATGGGTCAACTGTGAAAGTAAAGTGATTGAAAGCCCAACTGATGACACTTATGTGATGCACTATACTGTAACAAAGGAACGTGTTAGTGTTTGATCAGGGAAGTGCAATCTCTCCCACATCACTTGTTTTAAAATACTGGGCATTGCCAGAACGCTTAACCCTCTCAGTACTAAGCCTTGAAAACTGCATTGACTTACTACATATCTGAATAACAAAAGTAACGAGAGGGTTAACAAGGCATACAAACATGTGAACAATATCGCTACACGCGCAGTATATCAATTGAGAGGAGAAGGCCAAAGCGAAATGAGACATCAAACAGGTGAGACAGAACGAGAAAGAAAAGAAAAGGGGGTTAAAACAATAAGCAAGGACAAATGTGTGGTAAAAGAGAACATCAGAGGCTGAGAGGGAGGGAAGGAGTGGGGGAAACAGAGAGAGGGAGATGCAGCGAAATAAAGGGAGGCGGGGGTTGGCGACGCTCAGTCGTGTACAAAAGTGATTTTGATAAAGAAAAACACGTGCATACCATCAGGAAGCTTACCACGCAGTTCTGAAGAAATGCTAATGACCTCACAAATGTGATAATCAATGACATTTTCCAGTAAAGGCACTTTGCGTGGACTTGCTTTGTCCAATCGTCCCTGGGGAGCGTGTTTTTTTTTTTCTCCTTTTTTTTACGCCGAACGTCCTAGAAAGTAAGAATCAATTCATCGCATATGCGTTTCCTCAAAGAATAAATTATTGAATTCGTAATTATCTAGCGTCATGCTCTAGTAAAATTTGTCCCTTTCAGGCCAATGCAAAACAAGTCCACGATCGTCCCACCTCAAACATATTAGGCATTCATACTTCCCAACGAGATAACGTGTACTCAATTCACACAAATTAATCATCAAGAAGAACATTTCGCACGTATCTTTCCTTGATTTAATGTCAGAATGTACCATCACAATCATTACAAAAGTCACGTTAATTCAGTGAAACAATGACTTAGAGATTTTCGTATAGCAATGTACACACGTGGATAAAAGCACAATACAGTGAGAGACATGTGGTATACATGTAGTGGTATATAGTTATACTACATTGAAACCTTCAACGGTTATCGTGCAAGTGATCTGAGGTCATTTTGATCATGATGCCAGTCCACATTTGGGACATGGATTCAGACACAAGTGCATTTCATCGACATACATGTACTGTACACTACCAACAAGAACGATGTAGCATCACTAAAGATACATAATTACGAAACAATCAATCACATTTCATGGATCAATAGAACGCAGTGCAGTTGATTGTGTTTGTAACGAGAAATGTCATGTTAATGCTCTATTCAAACTGATCGTACTAATAAAATGAATGGTGTATTTTCCGATTGATCACGTTAAGTATGTCGAGCTAAGAAACAGCATTGAGTAGCCTAAACGTGGAAATTGCCATACAAAGAAAATTGCCATGACACTGATGCACTCCTGCAGGGCAAATCATTACATATCAAATTTATAGTTCGTATCTTGAATGATAATCATTTTCAATCTCTTCTTAATTTCTCCTTTGATTTCATTAAATATTTTTTTTTAAGTTTTATTGGTTGTGATCTATGTCATGGCTATGATTATCCTGGAAAAGCACATTAACATTGAAATTGTTAGATTTTGTTGTAACATTTGCCCTCCCTTAAGGAAAATAAAATTGCCCAAATTCAAGGTTTGATATATCATGCACGTACTTTCTTTCTAATCATGATCTACAATTCATTTATATACATTTTTTCGTTGGTGCACACTGTGACAATAATGAATTGAATTGAGGAAATCGGATACAAATCACGTGATGAACTCTAACGTGCATTCAACATTAAATTCAACAGATTTATACCGAGTCGGAGAAAAAAAAACATTTGCTTGATCCTCGATTGTTTTCAACCCATTAATGCATGTTTCGTAATAAAACATGTACAGATACTTTCATGCTCTTCTCTGTATAATTGCGATATGATGTGCGTGTAATTCAACGTTCTGACATTCCATTACTTAACCACTATTGCATCGTCCTTTCCCCCAAACCCATCCCTAGACAAGTCAAATATCGTCTCGTTTGCGGTTATAGCAATATTATTTTAGAAAGAAGTTAGCATTATTTCCCCAAAGATATCGTATGATATATGATTCCGTTCTATTGTAAAATTGATCTTTTCTACACGATTCCAAAACCTTTCAGATGTTACGCTATTCTTTTAGAGGGTTGCTATTCTTGAATTTGCATCAGGTTTTACAACACGTGAAAAACATAGATTCTAAACATCTATTTTGCAAGGTGATAAACTTTTCTGTCAGCAGACTGTAATCACTGTGATAATAGAGCATCTTTTAGACCGATTACCTCAAAAATATATGCTATATACACATACAGCTGCATTTACAACAAATATACACAATCACGTGATACTGTCCAGCAGTGACGTCATGGCAGTTTAGCACTGTTCTCTCAACGTTTCATTTATGTGGTTGCTGATGCACTATATACATAGAAAATATCTCCAGCAAAGAGGGATTGATTTAATGTCACAAAGTGTAAATAGGTCATACATTTTTTTCCAGAGAATCAAAATGCACGTGTCATCTTTACGAGTCCCGCTCCTTCTTCACTTTGACTTCCTCCCCAAGAATAGTGAGGATTTCTCCCTGCATAAAAGCCCAGGGCGTGTTGGTCCCAGCAAGCGGACATTTGGCGCCGCTAGGGCAGTATACCTCTGACCCAGACCCCTGTTTCTTGATACTGTCCCTGGAGCAGGGGAAACAAAACTTGTGATTGCTAACGGACGGACATTGGACGAAATGCGTGTCTTCAAGACGCTCATGACAGAGAGTGCACTTGAGAATATTTATCATGTGCATAGAGGAGTCAGGTAGATTGGAGGTGTTGGAGGTCACGCTGGCCTCTTGGCCGTGGGGAACGGCCGCTTGCGACAGCTCCTTGCTGCGGTACATCGCTCTCCGCTGAGCAGTCGTGGGGGAGTGCGGGCTGCGTTGGGACTTATCGCTTCCACTTGATGCGGGGTTGCTTGGTGGTCGCATGGATGTTGAACCAGAGTCACTCTTATTAGTCGGTGATGTTGGCGTCCCGAGGTTATCTGTGACGGACATGAGAGCAGCCATCGGAGAGGGCCCACCGTGCGAAGAACCCCCATCGGGAGGAGTGCCCGCTGATGCAGGGTTGCTCATGGGCGAGGTGGCTGTGCTGGGTGGGCGTGACCCGCTGAATCCCCCTGCAGACATGGTCAGTTTCAGAGCTTCGGCCTGGCTCTGCATCCACTGCTGGCGCTGCTGCTGCTCTTCGGTGAGCTTTCCTGGCTCGCCCTCGGCAGTTTCGGGTGAAGACTTATGTTTCTTGCTTTTGTGTGTGAATGACCGCGTAGCGTGGGTCGAAGTCATGATAGGCAACACGGGGCAGCTAGCATCAATGTACGGTTGCGGTAAACTTTCCATGCTTACCATCTCCTTGAAGTAACGTACAGACTCTGGTAGCAGATCGCTCAGTGGCCGCCAGTCATTAGAACCATGTTTCTTCTCGTATTCAAGATATTTGTACCCAGAAGATAGGCTCTTCCCAATATCTTTGACACAGTCTTGGTACATCTGCTTAGCGACACCTGATGCACTGGGATAAACTTGTCCAGATCCACTCGGGTATTCGATGTAAATCTTCACCTCATAGTCCAAACCTGGTCGGTACACAGCGTCAAATGCGAAAACACGTCCTCGCAGTGAATGGTCCTTCTTAAAGCGGACTTCAAATGGTGTGCATGTTGACAGCGTAGCCAAGGTTTGGCGAACTGCGCTAGGTTTCTGGCCGTATGGGTCATCAACGACAGGTGTGACGCGACGCTCATTGTCGGAATGCGAGGATGCTGAGCTTTCCTTATCCTCTCTTTCCCGGTCTGCAAGGCTCCTCTTGGTGCCACCAGGAGTGGTAGTCGGCGGTGCTGCTTTGCCCACACCAGAAGGTGCTACGGTGTGGCGAGGTGTATACACAGCGCTGGTCACAGGTGGTGCGTTCAGGTGGTGGAGTAAGTTTGGGGCCATGTGAGGGCCCGAGACGGGTGTAAGAGCTCCTCGTGACAGCAGCTTGCCATCTCCTGGGCCGTCTTCAGACGGTGGGAAACCAAACTTCGGCGCAGTCGAAAAATCATGGATACTGCGTGCTCGACTCGGCTCATGAGTGACGAATCGTTCACCATGTATTTGTGTGGTGACTGAGCCAGGTGGATTTCTTGGCGAAGGTTCGACATGATTCACATTACTACTGCTGCTCTCCAGAGCATTGGGACGTGGTGGTACACTCACCGATTGGGGTGGCATAAGTGGTATCTGTCCTGGCTTGTGTCCCGGGTAAGCTTTGGCCTCCTGAAAGCCATGGGCACGTTTCATCTGGCGCGCCCCTTCGATGACAATCTCAATTCGATCGGCTCCTTCATAGTTAACACATCCTCGGCAAACAGGTTCAGAAAAGTCATGCAGCAGGGCCCACGGCGCCCGAGGTAGATCGCACAGGTAACAGTGTTGACGATGCATGGCGACGTGGAGGTACTGAGACAGCAACATACAGCAAATCAATGCACACGTTCACAACAGTGCATCTATCTGCCTCGACACTAGCACGAGCTAAACAGAGTGTGTCATTCGATTCGTATTCCAAACAGCAGTGAAAGACGCAGCATAGTTTTGTGACTGTGCAGCGTCGCAGCAAAGTAGATTCTCACGCCTGTCAAAGTTCGCGGCGGTATTATGAACGAAATGAATGCGTCGTCTGCTCCGTGGCTATGACTGGCGAGCCTGTCTGTGAAGTAGTCACCGCTCGCTGCGAGCAAACAGCGAAGCACTCACCATGCATCTCCACTGCTCATGCGCACTCCGTGCCTATGCCTGGCATGACATTTCGGGCATACTGATGACGTATAAGACAGGAATGTGCAATCATAGACACGCACTGGCGAAGCGGTGCCCGGGGAAAATAATCCCAGGCTGATTCATTAGCTACAGGAAGCGCGAAGACTGGGGCCTCTACACTGCTGTGCTATTATTAAATATGTTTTGTGAGTGGGCGACACGACTAGATTATCTGCAGGCAAACCTAGTATGCTTGTTTAAATGTAAAACTAGTTAAATTCAACAAGGAGGCGATATTCATATAATATATGCATAGCAATGACACACACAATTGAACAGGCTGGCACACTATGACTGGAGAATGGAAAGGAACAAAAGCCAACATTTAAGAAATTCACGATGGAAAAGAAACACAAAACGAGAGGAAAATGGATTTGGTGGTCTGGCAATGGTTGCCGGGAATATTAAAAGCTAGACGAGTTTTAGCATGGTGCTCATCTTACGTACCCAGCAAATCCATCCACCGAAGTCCGAGCACGTAGCAACGGTAACGATATCCGCGCAGACAATAAAGCCCCTTTCGAGCCGAGCCACACGGTATCAATCGCACAGCAGTTAAAAATGAGAGGCAAAATATAATCTTTGTATCCTGCGATTGGCTCACGAATTAAGCCAGCGGCGGCGGCATAGTAAGTTTGCAAAACCAGCAATCGAACCGGGTAACGCAATCCGCGACCTGGCTTCTTGGGTAACGTGAAGTGTGTCGATCACTCGATCACCCGACACCGCTCCGCGATCGAATCCGGAAATAACTGCCGCCAAAAATGTGGTAGTCTCGAAACATGAAACTCCATTAAAAAGATCTCAACACTTGATTTAACTTAAACCAGAGCTATAATCTCTGCGCTTGAGGCTTTTGCGCCACGGATGTCGCTCTCAAGACTAGCAAAGATCCGCAGCATGAGAAGCTCGGTTACAATTAAGCATGGACTACCAATATCCCGTCCGTCCAGGGCTGTCATGGGAAAATGTAGTCATGTAATTTCAGGTTGCGTGAACCAAACAGTTCGAATTGACGATGCCTTTGTCTTGGGTAGGAACGTGTAGGTGGAAAGCAGTATGTTAAAGGAAGCTCGCTTAATACATCCTTGTTTACGGTTTAATAATAGTTAATAGCCGCCCACCCCCTTCCTGTTCCCACACAGTCACACTCATTTCTTTGAAAGATAGATTGGTTCGAGTGTGAGGGATATTACACATCAAATCATGATCTTGTTTTTGTTCATAAACTTTGCACAAGAGCAGCATCATTAAAGGACTCACTGTATTCCACTACATGTAGTTGTACAACAAACTTACATAATTTACAAAGAAATTTTAGGCATACACCCAGTAGTAAGGATAGCAGGCTCCATCGTGTAAATGAATGAAAAACTTACTTACTTAACATTTCAAAACTTACTTAACATTTCAAAAGCCCAATTACGCTCAATTTTTGTGTCGCTGTTTGTACTTATCGGCGCTCATGACACGAATCTGAATATTAAATTACACAATACAGGAGACTATAATAGATTACAACTAGCTCATGGCATGATCCCTTGCATATTTTGTAAACACGTGATAATCCCTTTCATTGTTGTGACAAAAAGGTAATCGAAAATAAAAGCATTGAAACGCAAAACCTGTGTTGATCCCGTAACCGCATACTGCGAAGGTTGTTAAAAGTACATGAAACCGCAAAAGGCACATTCAAGTTATTTACACCCAAATCAAACAAAATGTTGCGACTATAAAGCCTAATATCATAATAAACACATCATCAACAATGCCTTTATGTGATGTAATATTCATGATAATCATACTGATACATCTACGAACAAACATGAATTAATCACGTGGTAAATTGGAGGTTAACAACGTACTTACAAACGAAGAAAATAGATTGGGACATTCACACGGGGAGAAGTGAGATCATTATATAATTACTAAGCCTCCTTGGTTATTTTGATATACGTTTCATTGCGTTTAGTAACGATGGGGATAACATGGAGCTAACATGTCTTGCAAACATTTGAAAGACATTTGGTACTATATACATTCCACGCACCAAATTGGTTCTTATGAAGCTAATCATTCCGTAAGGTGTACGTTGGATATCTCATAGACGATCATGACTACGTTCGCTTCACATCTGTCATGTCTAGGAGGTGAAGCACATGTTTGCTAACATCCTGAACATGGCCGCCGAGCTAGGAGCGATGACTGAGGGTGCGTGTGACGAATCAATTAGTCAGCTCGTATGACAGAAAAACAAATCCTAGATTTTCATGGACTGGCTACCTACTGGGATGGATGTGATTTTCTATTGCCAAGTCACGTGCAGACATCACGTAGAGACAGCCCCATAAGTAGGGTGATATATTGATGTACTAGTATCATGCAATATCTCTCTCTATTGACCATCAATTTAGCGGTAACACTTTATGTGCCACTTAAAATGCCACTCTATTGGATTTATGTCTGTTACTTAGCCAGAAATGCAACATTGGCGCTTATTGTGTTAAGTTGTACAAACCGTGTTTTTTTTTCACAATACGCTCCCTCTACATGTTCCTATGAAGCAAACCACACTGTATTCAGATGATCTTGCTTATTATATAATTATGTGGAGTTAACCCGTTAATTTGTATCATGTGAGCATTAAATTTGAGCTAATATATTTATTCTTATTCAGAGACCACCCGTATAGAAAGATCACCTGTCTTTAAAGACCACATTTTCGTTTCCCTTGAGCGATGTGTCTCATTGACTATGTATTAAAGGGCATAAATACCGTACTGGGAATACAAAACTAGAGCAATTCGACTGCCACGCAGTCGATAAATATGCCTCCGCCTCTTTGCTATTCTCAGAAAATGTGTATGTTTGGTGGGCAATGTACCATTGCTCCTATGTGAAATGTAAATATCACATTTTCTTTTTTCAAGTTTAGCTAAGTTTGGCAATGTTCATTGACTTTTTACCTCTTATTTCTTTGACTTCCAATCTAACCAGTCTTTCTAAATCCATCCTTGCATCAAGTTTATTTAAAATTAGCCAATTTTGGGTGAAGTTTATTGACCTTTGACCTTTCAGGAATTTTACCTAAACTTCACCAGTCTACCTCCATAAAGTGATACATCTCTGTAACTAGGTTTGGTTTGAATTGAATCATCAGTATTGGATTCAATATGAAAAATATCTATTTGGGGGCAATTTTTAGCCAATTTTGGCAAAGTTTCTTGACCTTTGATCCCCGACCTTTGAGAAATTTCACCAAAAATGTCATCAGTCTAGCAGTGATCCATCTTTGCACCATGTTTGGTTGGTATTACTCCATTGGATTTGGATATATTTTAAAAATTATCACTTTGGGGGCAATTTTTAGCTAATTTTTGGCAAAGTTCATGGACCTTTGACCTTTGAACTCTCAGGAGTTTTCCCTAAACTTTCACCAGTCTAACTCCATGAAGTGATACATCTCTGTACCATGTTTAGTTAGAATTGTGACATTGGATTTGGATTTGGAATTATTGTGAAAAATATCAATTTTTGCAAAGTTCATTGACCTTTGACCTCGGACCTTCCAGGAATTTCACCAACAATGTCACCAGTCTACCCCCAAGTAGTGATCCATCGTTTCACTATGTTTGGTTGGAATTGCACCATTGGATTTGGATTTATTGTGAAAAATTTAAAGTTTGGGGCAATTTCTAGCCAATTTTGGCAAAGTTCATTAACCTTTGACCTCTGAACTTTCAGGAATTTTACCAAAAATGTCACCAGTCTATCCACTAGTAGTGATCTATCTTTGTACCATGTTTAATGGAAATTGCATCCTTGGATTTGGATTTACTGTGAAAAAGGTCAATTTTGGGCAAATTTTCACAAATTTCATTGACCTTTGACCTCTGACCTTTCAGGTATTTTACCAAAAATGTCACCAGTCTATCCCTAAGTAGTGATCCATATTTGTACCATGTTTAATTGTAAGGCGAGGTTCGCTATCTTACAAACAAAGACTCATATCACATGAAATGAACACCAATTGACATTTGCAGATGTAAATGGCTCTATCAGGAGATTTAATTGCCTAAAATTGTACAAATCTGTTGCTTTGCAAAGTGTAATCATTATTGTATCGAACTGAGAACAAGCAATTATACAGAATACGCCAAACAGCAGCCGAAACCAGTCCCAAACTCCTATATCCCGTAGAATCAAACGCTCAAACGAGTAAACCGAAACTCGTGCGACTTCTACGTCTTCAGAGATGCCGACTCGTTCCCGAACTGGTCCTCCTTGTCGACTTCCAGCGCCTCCCACGCGTTCCATTGCGCGCCATCACAGTTGAATGGTCATCAGTTATGACGAGGATCATCGCTAGTAGTACGCTCGACTCTGACCTGCGCTGCTCCTCCACGATGCTGTACGTAGCTCAATCAGCAGTGATAAAACAATGACAGATGGATAGCGTCCATGTTGTATAGGTCATCCCTGACTCCAAACAGGGAAATCATATGGACATCTTGCAGGACTGTTCTTCTGGGCCGGACCATGATGTTTCACAGTTATTATATAGATGAAGATAGATACAAGCTACTTTCTACCAGCTACACACAGACTAGAATATGTACACTGCTGCCAAGCTGCAAAACTGCAACCAGGGAGCCACCTTCCCTCTCCCTGGTGCCATCTTTCTCCCCTGTATCAAAAACAACTTCACTCAGTGAGTGCAGCCACGGAAAAGAGGCAGATTTTCCTTGTCCCTTCTCCAACCCACCCAAACCATTTGTACAATCCATCCCATAATATCCCCTTGTTCCCTCCCCCCACTTTACAGCGACACAGACCAGTGACCAAGAACACTTAACATAAATCCCATAATGAGAGAGAGAGAGGGAGAGAGAGAGAGAGAGGGGGGGGGGTATACAATGTAATGCAAGAAGAGGAAAATCTGAGAACAAACAGTGCACTGTCCAGATTGTGCACGAAAACTACGTCTTACCCTCTATGGTATGTGGAACAATACTTCCTTACACTTGGTGCTGTACATGTAGTAAAGTGGCAATTTCTCCACTTTACATACCTCCCTGCTTTAAATGGTCATGACTCCCACGTCATGACAACATACTCCTACTACATAAACGTAATCTTGTAACCATAACACGCACAAAATGCATGGATCACTGTGAACATAACTTCTAAATTAAATTGTAAATAAATCAGTGTATATGGTACCCCACAAGGCCACAACAAACAATAACTAGAGAATATATGGAAGAGGAAAAAGCAAAGAAAACAGACAATAAAGAGAAAAGAGAGGTCTTTTTATCTAAATACTTGTATCATGCACCAATACCAGATATAGATCGGTTCTTAAACTAGTATCCAAAACCATCTCACACCCAAATACATGAAACAATCATAAAAACATGTTGAAATCCACTATCTATAGACCAAAACCATGGTTTTGGAGAAGTAATCGAATTATTTGTGTATCCTAGCTTGTCTCGTATTATCAACTCATTGTAATCGAGTTGACTCTGACTTATTCTACAATCAACAAATTATCTTAAACACATACATGGATATTGGACATGAATTACAACTTTAAACTCAATACGTCGATCCTACCCAAATACAATCGGAATAGAATCATTTGACATAAATCTCCTGATGAATTTCAGTGACATGAATCCCACTTCTGACACCATTTTGTAAGGCGAGGTTCGCTATCTTACAAACAAAGACTCATATCACATGAAATGAACACCAATTGACATTTGCAGATGTAAATGGCTCTATCAGGAGATTTAATTGCCTAAAATTGTACAAATCTGTTACTTTGCAAAGGGATTATTGTATCGAACTGAGAACAAGCAATTATACAGAATACGCCAAACAGCAGCCGAAACCAGTCCCAAACTCCTATATCCCGTAGAATCAAACGCTCAAACGAGTAAACCGAAACTCGCGCGACTTCTACGTCTTCAGAGATGCCGACTCGTTCCCGAACTGGTCCTCCTCGTCGACTTCCAGCGCCTCCCACGCGTTCCATTGCGCGCCATCACAGTTGAATGGTCATCAGTTATGACGAGGATCATCGCTAGTTGTACGCTCGACTCTGACCTGCGCTGCTCCTCCACGATGCTGTACGTAGCTCAATCAGCAGTAATAAAACAATGACAAATGGATAGCGTCCATGTTGTATAGGTCGTCCCTATCTCCAAACAGGAAAATCATGTGGACGTCTTAAATATCTTGCAGGACTGTTCTTCTGGGCCGGGCCATTATGTTTCTCAGGTTTTGTATAGATGTAAGCTACTTTCTACCAGCTACACACAAACTACAATATGTACACTGCTGCCAAGCTGCAAAACTGCAACCAGGGAGCCACCTTCCCTCTCCCTGGTGCCATCTTTCTCCCCTGTATCAAAAACACAACTTCACTCAGTGAGTGCAGCCACGGAACAGAGGCAGATTTTCCTTGTCCCTTTTCCAACCCACCCAAACCATTTGTACAATCCATCCCATAATATCCCCTTGTTCCCTCCCCCCACTTGACAGCGACACAGACCAGTGACCAAGAACACACAACATAAATCCCATAATGATCAGCTACACAACGCAGATAAGAGGAGAGAGAGAGAGAGAGAGAGAGAGAGAGAGAGAGGGGGGGGTATACAATGTAATGCAAGAAGAGGAAAATCTGAGAACAAACAGTGCACTGTCCAGATTGTGCACAAAAACTACGTCTTACCCTCTATGGTATGTGGAACAATGCTTCCTTACACTTGGTGCTGTACATGTAGTAAAGTGGCAATTTCTCCACTTTACATACCTCCCTGCTTTAAATGGTCATGACTCCCACGTCATGACAACATAATCCTACTACATAAACGTAATCTTGTAACCATAGCACGCACAAAATGCATGGATCGCTGTGAACATAACTTCTAAATTAAATTGTAAATAAATCAGTTTATATGGTATCCCACAACAAACAATAATTAGAGAATATATGGAAGGGGGGAAAAGCAAAGAAAACAGACAATGAAGAGGAAAGAAAGTCCTTCATATCTAAATACTTGTATCATGCACCAATACATGTACCAGATATAGATCGGTTATTAAACTAGTAGTATCCAAAACCATCTCACACCCAAATACATGACACATTCATAAAACATGTTGAAATCCCCTATCTATAGACCAAAATATGTTTTAGGAGAAGTAATTTAACTATTTGTGTATCCTTGCTTGTCTCGTACATGTATTATCAAATAACAACTCATTGTAATCAAGTTGACTCTGACTTGTTCTACAATCAACAAATTATCTTAGACACATACATGGATATTGGACATGAAATACAACTTTAAACTCAATACCTCGTACCCAAATACAATCGGAATTAAACCATTTGACATAAATCTCCTGATGAATTTCAGTGACATGAATCCCACTTCTGACACCATTTTGTAAGGCGAGGTTCGCTATCTTACAAACAAAGACTCATATCACATGAAATGAACACCAATTGACATTTGCAGATGTAAATGGCTCTATCAGGAGATTTAATTGCCTAAAATTGTACAAATCTGTTGCTTTGCAAAGTGTAATCATTATTGTATCGAACTGAGAACAAGCAATTATACAGAATACGCCAAACAGCAGCCGAAACCAGTCCCAAACTCCTATATCCCGTAGAATCAAACGCTCAAACGAGTAAACCGAAACTCGTGCGACTTCTACGTCTTCAGAGATGCCGACTCGTTCCCGAACTGGTCCTCCTTGTCGACTTCCAGCGCCTCCCACGCGTTCCATTGCGCGCCATCACAGTTGAATGGTCATCAGTTATGACGAGGATCATCGCTAGTAGTACGCTCGACTCTGACCTGCGCTGCTCCTCCACGATGCTGTACGTAGCTCAATCAGCAGTGATAAAACAATGACAGATGGATAGCGTCCATGTTGTATAGGTCATCCCTGACTCCAAACAGGGAAATCATATGGACATCTTGCAGGACTGTTCTTCTGGGCCGGACCATGATGTTTCACAGTTATTATATAGATGAAGATAGATACAAGCTACTTTCTACCAGCTACACACAGACTAGAATATGTACACTGCTGCCAAGCTGCAAAACTGCAACCAGGGAGCCACCTTCCCTCTCCCTGGTGCCATCTTTCTCCCCTGTATCAAAAACAACTTCACTCAGTGAGTGCAGCCACGGAAAAGAGGCAGATTTTCCTTGTCCCTTCTCCAACCCACCCAAACCATTTGTACAATCCATCCCATAATATCCCCTTGTTCCCTCCCCCCACTTTACAGCGACACAGACCAGTGACCAAGAACACTTAACATAAATCCCATAATGAGAGAGAGAGAGGGAGAGAGAGAGAGAGAGAGGGGGGGTATACAATGTAATGCAAGAAGAGGAAAATCTGAGAACAAACAGTGCACTGTCCAGATTGTGCACGAAAACTACGTCTTACCCTCTATGGTATGTGGAACAATACTTCCTTACACTTGGTGCTGTACATGTAGTAAAGTGGCAATTTCTCCACTTTACATAATGACAATTGCATCCTTGGATTTGGATTTATTGTGGAAAAGGTCATTTTTGGGCAATTTTTACAAAGTTCATTGACCTTTGACCTTTGACCTCAATCAGATTTGACCCCAATTTTACACACCTCATTAGTTTTATGCAATACATACATGAACGAAGTTTGAAGCAAATCTGCTTGACGGTTCTCAAGATATTGCCTAAACGGATTCGGGACGGACGTACGGACGGACGGACGGACGGACAACCCGAAAACATAATGCCTCAGGCCACTTCGTGGCGGAGGCATAAAAACCTTCAATAAGGTGATCGTGAGTAATAGTCTTACTATAGAATCATGTATTGTCCATTTTAGAAACTTGCTGAAAGTTATTTGCCCTCTAATGATTCACATTTGGAGTAATTAATGATTAAATCACAAATCATCCAAATGTTCGGCCCGAATACTTGAGGATTTGTGGTTTAATCACTCATTTCTCCAACTGTGGATCATTTGAGGGCAAATAAGTTTCAGCACGTTTCTAAACATGCTAAAATGGACAATACATGAATCTAAGACCATTAGTAAGAAGATTACTCACGATCACCTTATTGAAGAGGGTTTTTTTTTGTCTTCTCATTACAGTATATGCACTTTAAAGGAACATCAAAATTACATCATTGTCTCTCTTCCGCAGACTTTTTTTTGATATACAGCTTCAATTGTATTTGTGCTGAATGAAATTAAATTTCAAACAGAGTGGATATGAGTGACTGGCGAAATACAAAGATAAAGAACTGAATGACTCTTATCATGAATGCATTATAGAAACGTGGTTTTCTACCATTCTTCGGGTTTAACAAGTTAAATCAGTTTGACCTCACACGCTTGAATATCACCGGTGACAAAATATAAACATTCACTTTCTTTCTTTATACTGTTTGTTGTTTTTGATGCATAGTGCTGTGCATTTTAGGCGGTGTTCTCTTTTCTGGGCCAGATAACTGCTTCCCCCAGATAAATGTCGTAATCACTTTGCATATAACCATACCGGTGTACAATCTCTCACGTGTGATGCCACCCGCATCTGCACGGATTTCCGTTGATTGTCTAGAGTTCTCTCCAAAACACACGTTGCGTTGACATCAAATATACCGCGAGTTGAACGACATGGCTATTTATTACCGGGTAATTACTTACCCAGGAGAGTGATATAACGTTACCGACATGGCGCCGAGCAAAAGGTGGGCGGGGAAGGGGGATGAGGGACTTTGTCTTTGTTGAAGGGGGGGGGGGGGGGGGTAGGTGCATTGTTAGGTCTGCCCTTTCAAACGAGACGTCGCTTCCCCTGGAGATACCCTGTTCAATACTTACATAACTTCTACTGTGGCGAATAAATTACTGCTGCAAAAAGCGTGACTGTGCAACATTAAAAGTAAGTGTGGGCAGAAAATATTCAGTCAATATTGAAAGGTATAGAGCAGAAATGGCAATCATTAAGGGCTATTATAATGGCAAAACCGTCCTGACTTCATCACAGAGTCCGGATTTCCTTGATATCTAAATAGATTTGAGACGATTCCTTCTCGGAATCAGACTAGAATGGGATCCAAGTTCACGGCAGAAAGGCAACCCGTTTATTACGGTATAATATAGTCTTTACTTCTTCTTTCCCTTGCCTTCAAAAAGTGAGACGATTAGTATAACACTACATTACTTGTAAATAAACACGTGCAAATCGCAAATAATCCACACATACAAAATGAACTTAACAGGGTAGGATTATATATTTGAGATAACGTTGGGTTATAGGTGAAAACCTAGTTACATAACCACTCCTGTCGAAAGATTAGGATTACAGATAAAATTCGCTTATTTCTATCTTAAATAGATGGACTTAGACTTCAGAAAATCTGAGAAACAATGTTCTGCTACGAACATCAGACAGGTATGGCAATCTACAAAATGGAAATTGACTGAATTTAATTCGGGGTCATGTTGACATACACCATTTCCCCCGGATATAATTTGATTAAGTATTTCACACTCTATAACTTTATATTGTGACCAATGGAATTTGATGTAAATTTGATTGGTATAAATTTGAGGTAAGACTACCAAATATTGTTACCTTTTGATCGATGGGATCAGGCCTATAAATAAAAGTTTATTTCTCAAATGAATTCATCTCCGATTATCAATTATATTTACAAGAAGATTGGGATTACATATATAAAACTTGTGCTGAATAGATACAAATGTGACAACACGTCTGCCAGGGTTGTAAATTTACATTTCAACATCCTCAAACGAACTCCATTGCGACATTTATCGACATTATCTGGCGAGAATTGTTTCTAGCTAGCTCTCATTCATAATCAATTCCGACGATGAGTTGGCATGTCGCCGTTGATGGCGAACACTCAGTGGGGAGTGGGCGTTTCTCGAGACATTCATGATACCCGTCTAATTTCAATTTCCCTGACGACAGGACTGTGAGAATGTGACATGTCAAAAAGACCAGACTCATCACCGGAAATAGAGGCGCGGGGATGCCTCCTGCGATGAAGCCATTGCGGAGAGATAAATGCCTCCATGCTGCAACATGTGGTCCTCATGTTAGTTACCGAAAGCGGGGATCTCCATTATGATGTACTGCATTTGAAAGGTAATGAAACCCTGAAAAAGGGTAATGAAACCCTAAAAGCAAACAAATCAGAAACAAAAATTAAGATATGTTTCTGTAAAAGGACATTGGAACTCATTTAAAATCATGATCATTAGCACTGATTCCTAATCACTATCCTTCATGGACAACCCCATCGTTCCGAAATGAAGTATTGTGCGAATTGTTCAGAGCATCACTTGCCTACTTTGCCTGCTAGTGATTAAGATTTGTAAATACTTACAGCTCACTACTAAAATGTATAATTTCCCTCAAACGTTTGCTTAGATGTTCCTCGAATTTGTTTGCTTTTAGTCAAGTCAATCCATCAAAGTGGTTTATAGGGCTTTGCTTCTAGACAATGGAGTCCGTATTACCACTGCTTCAAAACTAAGTCTGGACACATAATCTGTAAGCCCCCTTCCCTACATGCTGCTAGTTCATGAATGATCTGGGCTTAGATCATGTTTCCAGACTTAACTGTTCCCATAAATGTGAAGCAGACGTAACAGTATAGTGTGTCCATGCCCTTCACATCCTGGAACCCGAGAAACATACGGCCAATACCACACACATTGACCTGAAACAGTTCTGGTTAATAAAATACACGTGATAGTATGCGAGGAGACCCTGGTCGCTAGACGTGATTGTTTGAGGCCAAATGGAAGTTACAACCAACATTTTCACATCTACCCATGATTAAAGCAGAAGCACTTTACAAAGTTAATCCTTGTAACCATGTGGTACTAGTAATATGTGTGACACCTATACATGAAATTGTGAGAACATTGGAAAATGAAAGACGATTAACAAAATTAAGAGGCACTAGGGGTAAACGTGCGAAAAAATGTTTGAGGGTGAAGAAAACCGTTGGAGGAGGAGGAGCGTGATGAAGTGCGGGAGGATGGGTGAATATCACGATTATAACTAGAGGTGAATCCTCTCATTGCCAGTACAGATCCATCTTTGTGCGGATACGTGCTTGATTACTCCTACTCAAACTCATTTCAGATTTCACCTTGATATTTTGCGCATCCGTTCATGATTCGCTACAGAATGGAAATACTTCCAATATTTTCATCAATCAAGTATGATGAATGACGATTATAAGCGGAAGACACCCGACAGTTCTTCAACCTTCTGTATGTTGACTGTATTCTACCGTGTGTCTCAAAAAAATCTATGCACTTTTGAAATTGCTGCCGAATAGAAAAAATATTTGATCTGGGGAGAATGATTTACATGTATGGCTAACTTATGGTCTCAACTTTCATCTGACACCAAAACGTCCAAAAATAATTCTTGCTTGAATGAGCACTGCTCACTTTTGTAAAGGGTATGAAAATTAGGCTGCGGAAGAATGAGCCTTCCAATTTTGCGAGAGGTTGAATATCAAATATTCAATTGAATATTCCAATTAATATTTATTATTCAAATACATTTAGTTGAAATGTCTCAGCTACTGGTTGCCTATTCTTCAGGTTATCCATTGACCTAAAGAATGAATTGCCGGCATCTTTGACGTTCTTTTTTTTTTCGACAACCAATAATTGAATATTCAATTGAATATTCAATACTCAACCTCTCGCAAAATTGGAAGGCTAATTCCTGCGCAGCCTAATTTTCATACCCTTTACAAAAGTGAGCAGTGCTCATTCAAGCAAGAATTATTTTTGGACGTCTTATTGTCGGATGAAAGTTAAGACCATAAGCTATCCATACATGTAAATAATTCGCCCCAGAATCAAATATTTTTTATTCGGTAGCCATTTCAAAAGTGTATAGTGTTTTTTTTTTAGACACACGGTAGAGGGGAAACTACCTGATTTACAATGTAATACAAATTCAAAGGGTAAACCCACGTAATTTCCCTCACTCGCGTGGCGTGTCCTCATTGTTCCTCACCATTCCACTCAACTCGGTAAAAAATGCGCACTCTTCACCTATCATTCCCGAAGGTATATGCTTTGTATGTGTTCTTATAAGGGAATGAGGGCAAGCACGAGTGGTCTGTGGCCTAGTTTCATGAATACTGCACACGTCAAGCTCATTACAGAAAGATGCCATCCTTGCGTGAAGAGCACTTTCCATTCGGATACGTCACAACCATGTACGTCACAATATCATATATGCATTATTGTCTGATCGTATCACGGCATTAGCCTATATGATAACTGTAATACAGCGCGAGAACTGAGAGGATGATATCGACGCCTTGTCAGCTTTATCCAGCTTACCAATCAATCAGATAGGACCACGTGTTCGTGTCTAGACTGCGAAGTCGTGCCCAAGGAACGCCCTCTTTCCTGCAGTTCCAAGCAAGATCAGTGACATGGAAAGCAAGAGTTTGTTTTGCAAGTCGCCGCATGCAACGACGCGTGTCTGCTCAGAACGACTTTTATAGAGACGGTCCGATCAGATTGGGATGGCAAGTAAGCGTAAGATATAGGTTAGAAGGGTTGACAGGAATACGAGATTGAACTGAAAAGTAAAGTCGAGTTCACAAAGACTAAAGAGAGAAGGAACAGATGAACAAATTTACCACGCGTACTACTAATCCAGCGATTATTTTCTTTATGGAACCATACAGATCGGGGTATTTCTCCTTGGAAATCCCTGGAATAACTTAAGTTATTCCCTTGTATTGTCAAACGTGTGAAATTACTTTCAAGGTAGTGGAAAGAAAGATTTGCTATATTTTTCAGAAATTGAATGACCGACAGGGAAATAAAGAGCATCATTATTTGAATAGAAGCACAAATATTTATACCGCTACCATGGATACTGGTATAATACAATTATAAGCCCTCTTAAAAGCACAGAGGCAAATCAGGCAATTATATAAAACTGTCATATATTTTCAAACACATTTGTATGAGTAACATGAAGGGCTGACAAACATGGCTTCCTCTCGAGAAACAACTGGAGCTGCAGCCTTGAACCGATGCTAGGTCGGTCATTGCCTCTTGGAGACGCCGAGCGTGAGCAGCGGAGTTTTCATCGGGAATGACGTGAGCGTGATCGGTGCTTGACTCACTGATTAGCACTGAAAACCGAATCAGTCAGCACCAGAGAAGCGGCAGTCACCAACACTAATGAACGCTTCCTAACGTTTACATGAATAATTAGAGCGCTCCGTTCGGGGTAGAGAGCCAACCATGGTGTTACACTTGTTTTCCGATGGGTTTACTCACTCAACCCACGCCCCACCCCTACAACATTCTTCACCCTGACCTAGCATGCCTATTGATAACATGCAATTCATGTGTTTTTTCCTCTGGCAGACTGTTGGCATGCATTTTACTAACCTTCTCTTTGATGACAATTTTCATGATGACACGACCTTTTCTTCTTTTTACCCTATAAGACATGCATTACTTCAGACATGCAGACACATTAGTTACAATCAGGAAAACATAGCCACATCAACTTTTGTAAGTATAGGCGAAAGTACTTCATAAGAAGTGATTTTTAAGGCTCATCGCTCTTTTGTTGAACTCTCATTCTCATAAACTCGTTAAATGGTCGTTTTTGTTTTTAATATTAATGATTTATTAATTCTTTGTAGTTTAATGACATGTTCTTGACACTAGATAAATTTCTTTTTATAGTGAGCAAAATTAAATTTCAAATTGAATTGTATTGAAATAGCAAAATTGTCCTGGATACATAAAGTCTTTTTTTACAACATTGTTTAAAAATTATCGCCGATTAAACAATATCCAATGTAAGGTTCATGTCAAATCATTTATAGCTAGCAGCTGATTTTACTTAAATAATAATGGAAAGTAGAGTTACCACGCTTACACCCAATATGCTGAATGGACTTCACGGGTAACCATACCGATAGGGAGTGAATGACAATTGTCTATAGACGCATTACTTAATTTTAATTAATCCATATAGGCCTACTTTTATTGACAGTTAAAATGCAAACTTGACTCTAAAACCCACTCTTCTACAAACCAACGCCAACCTGGATCGACATTCGAAGTACATGCCACCTAACAGCCTTTCTAAAATAAGAATGATGGACTGAAATATGTTTAATGTTACTGCTATATTTCTATAAAGTGCAAAGCGGGGTCAACGATTCTCTAAGTCTGAACAAGGTCCTCAAAATGTGTGGATAATGACGAGACCAACTCTGACTGAAACTCCGCCAACCTGTACTAGTGATAAGCGCCGATTGACACAGGGAATACGGTTTGATTTGTCTGTTTATTGGATAATCGACGAGAGGGACTTAAGTGGGAGTGAATTATGCCAACCTGGCAAATTAATAGCATCCTCTTTTAACGTCAAACTGGTCCAAGCGCCATCTCTGTGCCTGCACATGTTGTCCTTCTTCAGATAACCCTAGCCGATTTTACTTTTGACACATGTTATCGACACGAGTGTGCTTCTTGACATTTCAATTCATAACAAATTGTAAATGTCTATGCTACATATCCTATGAAATATGATATGCGATCATTTCCCTGTTTAATTTTCGTCCACCTTCGCGTGGCAGTATTCGAGGACTTCCGGCCGCTAGCAAGACAAATCAATCCTAAAATGTTCGTTCTTATCTTACCGGACTCGTAGCGTTCGGCTTAAAACATATCCAGGCATTCGATGTCAACGTGGGTGGGGGAAATGAGTGCGCAATGCGAACTGGCGCGACTTGGGCACAGCGACAGAAAGCGGCGCCCGTCGCGATCGCTGTGCGTGAGATAATGTCACATCTCTCATGTCAATCCCAGAATTCAGACTCCTCGCAATGAAGACAGGCCAGTCGGGCCCTTCCTCACTCTCAAGACATGCAATGTCAATCTACAAACTGCCTACTTCGTTGCGCTGAGCACAACCCATTCTTATCTGTCATAAGCACAACTTGCCTGTACCACAGTGAATAAGACATTAACATTTCGATTAACGCAGTACATGTATTTATATTGCTGATCATCGATGTCAGGTATAATAGACGATAGTACATTTCATCATGGAATTAGCTATAAAATGAATAAAATAGAACACTTCAATTTCCCAACCGCCATAAAAGTTCACTGAGACTAAGGATCACTATGGCATTAACTTGTAAGTGTGGTGCGCATGTGAAAATAAAATCACTGAAGAGTACTGAGTTGCAGTCTTCCAACGTGATTTAATTCACGTAAAGAAAAACGAAATCAACTCCATGTACCCCCACTCATGACGGATGAAATTTGGTCTCTAAATTACAGTAAGACCAGTTCATTCAACACTCGCACCGACAACGGTCCATCACATTATCTTCTCGTCTTTAAAGACAAAATGTTATCTTGACATATGCACGTGGTGTTATAGGTGTTGAGGACACATCTTGTACAGTTTTCCTTTCCAAGCATCACAAGCATTATCAGTAAAAATAATGATTCTGGCGAGAAAAGCTGACTGCACTAACAAACGAGTATCTGGCTCCCAGTTGTCATGGAAATGATAATCAAAGCAGTGACGTACATATTACCATAGCAGCTCTTTTTTGTAGTTCGTGAGTAGGGAAGGTTGTATTTATAAAATCATTCTTAAAAACTGTGTCACAGTACCTTTCAATGACGACAGCTGGGCGGCTAACAATGTATGAGTCTTTGTGTAGTCCAAAGGAAGTTTATCGGATGAACCTGTGCATTCGTATTGGATCTAAAAAGGCACTATGTCAACATCTTGTGTAGATCATTTGGTAAATGGGAGGACGGGTAGACTCATCTTTAAGTTGATGCTTAATCGTTAGATACACAAAATAATGTGACGTCAAACGATAACACTAGGAAGCTGCAAACAAATAGATTGTCTCCACAATGAAAACAACCATTATTTTTTTCAGAAAAAGCATGATTTTAAATCATATCCGGTAACTGCATTATATTTCCATGGGCATGATATGAATGACTTTTAAAAGTACAAAACATTCCCATAACAAATTATATCTAAGCAACCAAAGATCAATATATCTCAAACAGTATTCGACTTGCATGATTAATGTACAAATATGGCAATGCTACTGATGTGAAATCAAATCATCTCACATCTTCATACATAGATGTTAAGTGACTTGATAATAGCTTACGACACAGAATGATGCGTGAATTGTGATATAAGACAATGTATTTAAAAAATCCCTCAAATAAGGTCACAAGCTGTAAAATAACATCAAAATTATAATTCTTTCCATAACACGTGATAAACATCATATATCTTTGATCTTGGCAGCCACAGGTGATTCGTGCGTTGTCATTATTTTCAGCAATCAGCATGACCGATTGAGGAGCATGCATCGTTTCTTTCCTTCTATCATGTGTCTATTGAAACAAAACGTGTGAAGTTGCTGTAATAGTGAGGGGAAGGGGGGGGGGATGTTCTGACGATGTAATACTGGACGGGGTATTGCATGACGAAATTATCCTTCTTTCTCCCTTTCTTCTTTCATGTCGTTCGATGCTCTCCCGTGGTTTCTCCCCTCTGGTTGCCATTTCACGAAGCAGGCACGCGATTTATTCCAGCTTTGATAGTTTGGCCCAAGGGGTGTATTTCGAAACACTCGACCTTTGGGTGCACTTCACGCTTGCCAACCGAGCCCGCGAACCATCTCCGTGTCGAATGATGGGCTCGTTTTCGACTGCATCATTTACGAGATGCCTTCTAGATTTTCACGAGCCAGGAAACGAGTTCATGGAGAGGCAAGATTACGGCGGCATCAGGTGTCGATCGAGGAGGTGTTCTTAGAATCGAGATGGGTGTGTGGGGAAGATGGCGAGTAAGTGTGTGAGTCGGTGTGCGGGAAGGAGAGGGGGTGGGGCGTAAGGATGTGAAATTGGCGTGGAGGTTGGCTTGGATGAAATTCAATTTCTTATCCACACATTTACAACTCACTCCTAACCCGTAAAGCACCATGTCATATGTTTTCGTAACTGGTAGTGCATTAACATCCATTGAATGTGTGTTTATATAACATTATAAATTGTCCTTGACCAACATGACTGTGTTTTAGATGTCCCAAGAATGACGATAATAAGCGATCTCTTCTCATTCCCACATTCGCGATACAATAATAAAACTGTTTTTTCAAAACACTTCACATTTCCCTTCATTTTCGTGTGCTATATCACACTATAGAATGCAAAATGCATACCTCGAGACTTGAATGAAATAATTCCAACCACAAACATGAGTAATCGATTGCAGTGAGAATGCAACAGATGAACTCAGTTTATTTAGAAGTAAGACTGCCCTATTACCGAGGGTAATTGAAAGAGGCTCCCGTAATCCAGACATTGAGCTGGCACTAACCAAACTAGACAGTGCATTTGACTGAGCTCATGGAATGTCACTTTTTGCTATGGAACCAAGCATCTTCCTACGCCGACAGCCCACGAAGTTGAACCTGCACATGTAGGGTCACGTCACCAAGAACATGAACATTAGAGGGGTATAAAAGGTTGTATGCACTCGGTCTCTTAGTGACCAGAAAAAATATGAGTTGGAAGTCTTCATCATAGGCTACATCTGTCCTTTATACTACATTGCACGTGGTAGCCTGACCTCAAGGCAGTATAACATTTCTGATCCAAACTGAAAAATACAGTCTGGCACTCATAGGTCACTCCATCATTCTACTCTTTTGTCAGTCCGTCGAGCCAGGGATGTATTTGAGAATATATTTTTTTTTTATAGTTTGAATTTAATAACCAGGTTATGCACACTGTGTCAAAAATATACAACTTGTCTTTGATACTCCATTGTCTGTAACATCAATTCGTTCCGCAATACAAAAAGTGATCACTTCGCTTCAAATAACGGCTACTTTATTATTACCAGTCCGATTCTACACATTTTCCTGTACTCAATGAGCACAATTTTGAAATTGGGGAACACAACTTGATTTAAAGTATAATTCTAAAGCGAAATGTTATCGTCAAAATGCCGGTAGATCTGTAGTCCCATATTGGCATTGTGACTTCGAGGGTTGTGTAGAAATTTATAAAGAATCCAATCATTCTTTTGAAACGGTGTGAACAATCCCAACACCCTTATCATAAATAACATGGGCATTTTTTTTTTCATTGTTTTTGATAGTTATTAAAAATGACACCACATAACGCAGAATGTCCAAGTACTAAAATACATAGCAGCCACTCAACAGGAACTGTCCATTTAGCACACGCACATCATATCTTAACATCATTCCCTGTCCTGATGGTCAATTCGTCCCGCCCATCCCAGGGCGTATTACGACGAGCGCCAGGAAATCAGATTTTATATCGACGCCATGCAGTGAATCACTAACATATTCTGGGTGCGTTTCGAACGCAAAGCCCTCGAGCCCTCCAAACAGTAATCGCAAGCATCCATTTTTGTCAAACCGCTAAAGGCGCGATAATCGAATGGAGAGGGGAGAGGGATGGGCATGGTGGGGGTAATCGACAGCCGAAGACATACATACAGAGGGAGGGTAAAAGGCTGTCTTCTCAAAGAGAGAGAGAACGAGTGGCGGGCGTCCTGGATTTCTGACTTCACTGGAGGCTATCATTAGACCCGCATCAAGGAAGAGTTCACGTGCCACTGATGAAACGATGCAGCAAAATGCTTTGACACATGAATTGCATTTGACGGTCTCCCGTATAATGTACAGTCAAAACAGAATAACTGCAATATGCACATGTGAATTTACGTGTAAATATAGTTTTTATTTCTTATTTCATAGGAATACTGACTGGTACCGTTAGTGTTCCTGAGCAAGGGTTTTATGCAATATGCAATATGAGGTTTGCGACGATCTTCTAAGCGAGTATTGTTGAAAGTTATTATTAGCATCAAAAACATAAAGTGCTCACATCAGTGAATGAAAACACAGGAAACCTAACCATATTTCAGCGATAGCATAAATAGCTCAATCAACCATTAAACAGTAAACATCAAACATTCACATTTTAGGATATAACTCAGCTCTATACTTCTCGTTAAAAACAAGAACCGACATAAGGTACAAATACTGCATCGTCAAATTGGTAAGGTATTTGTCTGAAGTACTTCCCCGCCTGTAGACTGGTAGACTAACGTATACGCAATCGTGCATTTCTGCAAGCTTGGACACCGTTTGACCAGATCGCGTTTATGTGAACGCATATGCAAACAGGAGAAAGTTGTCCTCATTCGGACTCTTAAAATAATTTCGAAGGACAGTGCGGTTAGAGCTTGGGGGAGCACGTGGGGAACAGACACTCGCTGTAAATTCATGGGATCTCGAGGCGCACCGCGAGGCAGCCAATCAACCACGCCCACTTAATTGGGCATCTGAGAAAAAAATGTAAAGACGCGGAGCGACTCGTTCTCACACGGTGCATGACGTAGCCTCATTCTATATGTGCATCATCAGCTTTGGCCTTGCACGCCAATGTGGATCAGCAAGGGGTTGAGAAGCACACAGGTTGGTCTACTTAACCTACCCAAGGAAGGGGGCAAGCACGGTGAACACCGCGCAGTGGGAACGTGGTGGCGCGCGCAGTGCATAAGGGGACGCAGTGAATTAACGACGGCTCCATGCAACCCGTCGAGTGACGACCACGTCAGGTTAATTTTCAAGAAAAAATAAGATATATTAAACGTAAATCTCTCCAAGGATGCCTTAATATAACCCAGACAAGACTCCTAATTGTATGGCGAAACACCGTTGACTTCGTTCACCCTACCCGTCCCTATGTAAGAGTGATGAAGTGTAACCGATTATTTCAGGGTCTTTCAAGACGAGCGGGTGTCTTCGCTTACGGATTTGTTTCGAACGGCAATATGAAATAAGGACATTGACTTTAAATTAAATGTTTCATTGCGAATGTGTGTGTACTCAAAACATCTTCATGATACGCGTATGATATATTGCGCTTGATGTATTAAAAAGTAGTTGGACCATGAATTTGGAAATTATGAAAAATGAAAGCTTATAAAGTATAATGGTATGGATAACGACATCGGGACATTTTATACGACCATAAACTATAATGAAATTTTCTCTACATCCCAGCTCTTAATGTTTTTGTCTACTGCGTCATCACGGGGACAGTCAATCAAACAGTGAAGGAAATGTACACGTATGAAAGGGAATGTGTAGGAGTGCTAAGACAATGGGACCCACTAACATGGTACCTAGAGCCCTGTAATACTGGGTGCCATATTATAATCGATATGCAACGATGACCTTTGAGTTGATATTCTATTTCATGTACCAGCATCCAGAGAAGGTGTAATGTTCTCAAGGCTCGTTACGTAAGCTGTTCATCGCTATCAATCCGATCGTGTAATAACCGTGTTTCATATTAAAAAAAATGTATTAACAACTACTTACTTTAATTCGGAAGGTCGTACCCAACATTAATAAGATTACGTAATGATATTAAACTACCTGACCAACATTAGTCACTTTCACGTAATGACAACGTGAAGCATTGCCAAACCTGACCTGTAACTGAACATGCCCACATAGTCATTCTATATCGCCAGGCCTAAACCCAGCTTGTTGTTGACGTGACTGCGATACACGGCTAATAATAATATACCTCATAATCAGCGCATCCCTTTGGCGGAGTATGCACGACGCGATGTGTCAACGCCAAGCTCGGTTGCAACATCACATTTTCGTTGGCTTCCTCTGGTTTTCACTGTAAACACAGTTAACGGGCCCGATAGCTGCCACCGACAAATTACGACGGCCGTCATCACGGAGAAACGGTGGTCGACCACCATAACCACTACGACGTCCTTGAGGTGCATGAGTCCTTCTCGCCCTCCTTATTACATGTACAATGATTCTGATTTATGTGTGTGGAGACGAAAGACGAACATGCACAATCACAAAACAAAGGAAATTGAAAGTTAAGTTCTAGAAACAAATAATAGGAAGACTACAAGAATGTGATTGATATAGATATATAATAAGTACAAGTATTTATATATTTATCAACAGTAATTGAAATGGAAATCAAATGTGGTAAACAAGTACGCGTGACAGTAAAAAAGGAGTAAACAAAAAACAACGTATTGAGTATGCTGTAGAGAAATGTTAAAGTATTTATAATATGACACAATTTCCTACGAAACTATAACATACGGTTGAGTTCTCAGAATGCAGAGTTCATAAAGCGAGCATGCCCTTCGCTTGTACTTTCACAAACTGCGACAACACTGATATCCCCTCCCAGCTGCTGTTTATCAGCCTACACACAGTTATTAATGACATGCTATTTCTGCAAATGGGTTAAACTGGGAAGTCCAAACTATAAGGAAGTTATTTGAACATGATCATGATGATGGAATGTTTAGATTGGTGGATTGTTGCCTTTTTACATCGAGACACATTGCCGTCACAAACAATCGCATTTCAAGTTTCGGTTGTTGACTAAATATATCTGTGTCTACTGTCTCTCGTGAAAATGAAGTACAATGCTATATGGAGATTGAGGAACAGATTAACGAAGTTTGATAAAATTCCGACATGTTATAACGAAGTTAACTGTGGTTAAATATATTAAACACTAGCCCTGTAGCATCAATCTGTAAATCCAAGGTAAGCAATTGATGCCCATGGTATTGCCTTGTTGATACGCATGATAGAAATAATTAAACAACATACAATACATCATGGCAAAAAAATTGAGTTCTTCTTCTTCGGGTTAATGTTCCTCCTTCAATCCTGTAGATTCCTGCAGATGAATCATTAGTTGCCCATGTAGACTAATTATCACAGATCAGGGACACACGATTTCCATGACATATATATGATTTTCCTCCGTTAAGATGGGCAATCTGATTCTATGATTTTCTTGCTTTTCTCCTTTAAAAAAATGATTAGGACATTATTTTGCCGCACTGTCCTTTGTGCATTCTAAATACAATTTTGGTCTTCGTCAATTGATATGATCACCTCTTGATACTGCTAGGGATTATGTGTTAAACCCCTTGCGTACCACAAACTACCACTCTATGGATGTGCTTGGTTCAAATGTGTACAAATTCTTCAATGGCGCATAAAGAGTTGATGTTCTTTTCTAATTAATATCATATTCTGATAAATATTATTGTACATATTGACATTACGAATCGTGGTGTTTCGTCATTACCATTTGATATTTCATCCACAAACTCACGTAACTGCAGTTGCAAATAATATCATGCAGCTCCCCCTCACGCCTGTCCCCCTTCCCTGTACAGCTCTTCCATCGTGATATATGTGATCAGCTGGCCTGGAATATCATCCCCTCGCCAAGGTGCTCGCGACCCCGAAATCACAGGACAACGAGTTGTGTTCAACTCTTGCCCCCCATCGCTCAGACTCCAATAATCATATTGGGTATGGAATTCGGACTTGACCCTGTGTGACTAATTAAAAACGTATGGAAGCGGTGCTGACGCGGCAATACGACCGGCGCGGTGGAGTAAGTCGCACCAGCCGGCGGGCGACAGTAACATCATCATAAACGCAGGATTTGAATTTCAAAGCACGTGTCAACAATATTACTTGGTGTTCATCGATGCAATCCGGACTTGGAGTGATGAGCTAGCGCGCGTTCCATGGTGGTGACAATGACGTCATATACGTCATCGGATGTCGGGTGGGAAGAACACCCGGATCATAACATGATAACTGCATATCCAGGCACGGCGGGGGTACCGTTAGTTACCGTCGCTTACCATGCTCAGTGAAGAACTCACCAGCTAGCCTGTATTCAATGCTTAAGCATGTATTGAGGGGGTGGGGGGGGGGGGGGATCTCAGTCACGACGCTGCTGCATGTTTTGTTTGTTTTTTGTCATCCATGAACAATACGTATGACACTCAATATTTTATGTTTGCTTCAAAGAGTGATGTATAGCTATTGATTGAAGACCTTTAACAGCTATACATGCTATATGTGAGTTAAAAACATTACTTTATGAGAGTAATGCACTTATGCATCAACTACTGCACGTACAGGAGCTTTAGCACAGTCACCTCTGGTATGAGCAAATGTAACTTTAATACACAACATTCTTTGCTTCTTTCGCATAGGGCATCGATTTCACCTTCAAAATAGGAAATGACGCTACTATCATTGAGCGTGCAGACGTGATGGGTGGGGTCTCAGGAAACATGAATGCACATCTCGTGCATAATAGAGCAACCCTTTCAGCACCTCATTCGCCACAACGGGCAACGCCAGTTGACAGTGGTGCGTAATGGAGACGCGGCGCAGGAACCCAGCTGGGTCTTTCAGCGACGCCTACTGTGACAGCCCAGACGGAAGAGCCTGCAAAATTTTGACATCGTGTTTGTAATATGAACGGCAACAAACATGTACACTAACTTGATGACAGTATTTTGATTATTCAGCGATAACATGCACTAAAACGCTGCATCCCGACTACGGCCGACAGTGTTTATCCTTAATTCACACTAATTCAGAGCTATGACGTATGTATATAATTTGATTAACGCAGAGGAAATTGACGGGAATGTCAGTGAAACCGACTTCAAGTGGTCAGGCCCATTGCGTAGAACGATGATAATACGCTGCTAATATGGTAATGCCAGCATACGCGGAAGCCAAACATCCTGCGATTATTCCGTTATCTTTAAGCGGAAAGGCGGCTATTGGCAAGGAAAGCAGATAATGTGGACAGTGGATGAACCTAGGTTGTTTTGATTGTGTTCCAGTAATGCCTAACACTATCTGTTTAAAGATACTTGCCTCTTTGAAGCCGAAACCTAGTTATATCCCAATAGCGCCACTCAACCCCCCCCCCCAACCCCCCCCCCGCCCCACCTCCCTCTCCCCCTCCCTCTCCCCACACATTATTTCACTTATTTACAGGCGCGTAACAATAAAGAAAATATATAGCAATGTCCGTCAATCATCATACGTTTGTGTTAAATGACGAAGAGCAAATCAAACAGGACTAAGCAGACCCATGGAACCTGTTGGGCAGGAATGTAGAGGTTCACATGTATTTTAACTGTCTCTAAGGTTGAAATAATTTTATCACAAAACATGACTGTACAAAATACGGACGGAGCTTTAATGCTGAAAGGAATAATTTCTTATTTCTCAGACTACTTGCATTAAATGGTTGGAGGGAAAACCCAGTGTGCTGTTCTTCTGTTCATTTTGAAATAAAAAGCCCAACAAAATATGTGTCGTGAGTTAAGCCAAAAATCAATCACAACCTTTCACTTTTCGATGCAAGTCTCGGCAACATGGAGACACACTGCCGGGTTCACCCGCAGTCCGATTCATTCATGTCACCCCGAGTTGAGTTTGAATGTGACTCATGCGCACGTGCTGTTGATATCATCTTACTCATTTCGTGCAACGTCACTTCACTTCTTGCAATCCGATGATTTCTTGCAGGTTTCACGTTACTTGACTCGTGTGTTTTTGTTGAAATCCCTTAGCGTAAATTGGAGATATGGTTGAATTCCGTAGTTATTTCTGTTGAGTCGATGTGACATTTTCAATGGAATCCCTCTGCTTATGATTTTCAAAAATATATCTTGATATCATCCAAGAAACTTGACTCAGACCATGTGCATGATTATGACACATCTTTTAAATGAGTAATATGCACATCGGGAATACAGCTGCAACAAATGCGAATTCCTGTCTGCGACACTCTCCATTTCTATACTTCGTTTTCACATCATTGCACCTTTTATTTAACCAGTGTAGTCCCTTCTGTCTCGAAGACTGCTCTCTACAGGAACCCTGGTCACGTCCTGGTCTAACAGGCAAGAGCGCAACTACGGGATATCTGGTTAGGCTACTGCATGTCTTTTGTCTTTAGCCGATCTTCAAATATTTTCGAATGATACTTAAACCCGTTGATAAAATACATTCAAATACGATCATTATACAGGTCTCATGCCACATAATATGAGTGACGGCGATTTGTAGCACGTGTATTAGGTACACCGTGTGGTACGATAGGTCGAAACACATGGGGAACCTCAGAAGGATATACCTCCAAATACACACACACACACACACACACACACACACACACACACACATATATATATATATATACTCCTGCTTGTCTCATTTGATAAACATCAAATGTCAATACAATAAATTCCCCACCGAGTGTGATGATTACCTCGAGGTTACGACTGTGAATTATTGAGTCATGTCTAGACCATCATGTTACCACACAAAACACAAAGATCAGCAACATCCCTTCGCCAGCAAACTCGTTGAATTCATGACGTCATTTGGTTGGGGTTATAATTTGTAACGACCGCCATGTATATTGCAAAGAGTGATGGACTTATTAACCGCATACAATAACATGTCGTCATGGACCAGCTGGCAACATGCCGACAGTGGTTGCCAAACAAATAACTGCTCCCATTTCTAAATATGCAACGAAAATAGTAATGACATCACTGCAGTAGGCCAAGCATGTTGTGTTCTCCTGACGAAGGGCAGAGGTATGCAGATATTTGTTTCGACTTTCATAAATATGGATAACCGCTTGAATGAATATATTTCATGGAATTAAATAAAACCAACATGACCAAGGGCATGTTGTATAACATTTTTATGAAAATCTGATTTTTCTTTTTAATTCTCAAGAAAGATTATGCCTTAAATCCCAAGTTTATCGTGCTAAAGTATTAATATGTATTCTATGAAACGTCTAAATACGAAATATATATTCTAGGACAGGGTATTAAGTGGCCGCTGGCTTATACTGGATATGCATTAATGCATATTAATGTACACGTCGGTTTGTCTACTTCTTACATTTGATAGTTAATATGTTGTATCATATTTCAAAATTGTACAGAGTCATGTTCACATAATATGATAAGATACTGACATTTTCACAGCTTTCATTACACACCGAGAACACGAAACAAAATGTCAAGCATTGCAGCGACTTAGTTTTAAATGTCAACGCCAAAAGGTGCAGGCGTATGCTAGAGTTATATGATATAGCACGTATAGAACTGCACTATATGTTGGCCAGTGAACAGTTTATGATATGAACCTGATTAATCAAACGGGTGTCCCACGACTTGCGATTATGTTTCGTTCTTGGAAAGCCGCGTGATGATGAGCGGATATTACGAGGTGTACAGTTCGCGACGTCCGCCGTAATCTAATACCTCCGAACCTGCGCGCTTTTGAAAGTACCTCGTAGTATCAACTTTAACGCGCGGTATCCGGTTGCACATTAAGTGTTATCACATCGCGTAGTTGGTGCATTTCATTCCCACCGTTTTATCTTCTGGTGCCCGCATAGGCCATTTAGCAACGAGACAAAAAAAAAAAGACCAGCATGATGCACGATCGCTAATGACATTCCTGTCTAGACTTCCAGTCCACAGGATAAGTCATCTTGCATTGCTGCGACCATGGTCTGTTTTATTTTCCTCTGCTATTGTACATGACTTATGATCACTGTTCTCAATCACTTTTTACAATTTATCCCAAGATACATTTTGTTTTAAAGTCGCGTCTGATTGATCAGTCCGAAAGGCGGAACAGCACATAAGCGAAGCCGAATTAAAGAATGTTCAAAGAAAATCCACACATACGACGAAAGATTTCTCTTTAAGAATCTTAACCTAAAGCACTCTGAGATCACACGTCACCCATACTGTACTCGTATTTCTCTTGTCCACCCGTTACGTATTTTACTGGACACAGTATTGTTCAGGCATGGGTGACAATGGCCATGCACAGAACTTCATACGAGGGCAATAGGCCAATTTATTATGAACACATCACTCCATCAGTCCAGTAATATAATAAGGTATCTATCTACCTGCCTTGGCCACGGCATGTAATTTTTTATCAGAAAGACATATCTGCAGTCTGCATACCTAAGTTGTTGCTATGCCAGGAGATTGAACAAGGCAAGTATTGTGGTTGCCATGATTCATCAGCATCAATTAAGGAAACAGTACACATCAAATTCGAATATGTTTTTGAAACTGGTCGTTTCGGAGATCTTATGGCCTCTAAACGAGAGATATTGGAGGCAGTGATTACGATGTCTGCAGTAAAACAATTTGCATAAATTGTGTGATTTTCCTGAAGTTTTCACCAGCTCACTTCCATGATTTTATTCCATCACTGCCGCAATCATACTATAATATATTGTTACTCCAATCGTAGAGAGCTAAAATGTATGAAGCAGTTGAATACAACACGCCTCTAAAAAAATCGTTGAACGTTGTTTTTTATGTTTCCTTCCAGCAGAGTTGAAATCATGACCTAGCTATGACCTCCTCATCGCCAGACACCGGCGAGTTCTAGCAATGCTATCACAATATCTGCAGTTATCTGTCTGACTGAGTAATGACTTCCTATTGTACCCCACCATACAGGCTGATATAAATAAACACTTAGACCTCCTGGAATGTACTACCTGTAATGGAAGCTTATTTTTTCTGTTAACATATATTGTAGTATCACCGACAATGAGATAAAAGCGTCAAGTCGTTTGATCTTGCCGAAGCACACTTCTCATCTGATTCATATCCATGTTTACACATCATAAACAACTTTTGATATGCTTTTTTTTTAAATCCTAATAATACGTGTTCTTGATCTGTTATCACCGATTAGTTTACATGTACTTGATCGTACTTTATTAAGGTTCACAATAAGCAATGGTTAACGGAAATACTTGGTTATTACCCTTGGACAGGCAGTCAGCTTTGTGATTGAGGTAAGAACACGATGAATGCATACACATTATCTGACACTTTACTACAAGTCACTTACACCAAGGAAACAAACACAAACAAGCAAACACACACACACACACACACACATACACAAACACACACATATTAAGTAATTGGATAGTACCATTATACACAGAGATTATACCACATTGACAAGAAATGCGCGTATGCTTAACCCATTTTCCCATATGCTGATCTACGGTATCTCTAAGCAAAAATGGCGGATAACGAGTTCAAAAGCCAAAAAGCTGAACTGTAACTCAATCACCATGAACATATTCAACATGCTCCTTCTCACTCGTTTTCACCGCCCTATACGAACTTGCACAACACATCTCACATCCACATCCTTCATTTGCATGCGTTGGGTGTACAGTTTTGAAGAGGAAGGGCACTGAAGTTGAAGTTTTTTGTTTTCACGCCGGGCTGTCGCCACGCAACGAAGCGTTTCGAAATAAACCTAGATGCATGATCACTCCGTTCAACGCCAAGGGGGAGGAATAACACAAGCTAAGCCATTAACGTGACGTCATCAAAAGGAATAGAATTGCGAATAAAGCGGGAAAATACACTCAAAGAAAGCGAACAAGAAGAAGCCCCGTAACCTCACTTTAAGCGAGATAAACAATGACACTTGTATCACAAAAGCAAGGCAAATTGCAGAAAGAACGGGAAAAAAATCACGTACAGAGAGCGCGCGCGTGTGTTTATGCGTAAGGACAGAGAAAGGAAGGGGAGGGGGGGGGGGGCTGAATGAGAGATACAGAGGAAAAAGAGGGTGGGAGAGGAGAGGAAATTCCTTTTGTAGAAAAGAAGTATTACATTAGCCACATTTCCTTTAATCAACCGATAGGTATTTAAACCCCTTTACTACAATTTTGTATCACACCTGACGAAGTGTTGCACCGACGCAAAAAAACGTCGTGATCTTTTTAGATTCCGTTGACCATACATTGCGAGACTAACGATTATCACTAGCAATTTATCCGCAATGAGTAACATAATTATTTAACATTATCGATCGAACATACGGGCGCCCTGGGCTGTAAATGATTCGTAGATACGAGCGTTGTAGCAAGAAGGTTGCCCTGTTAACCAACCATTTAACCTTTTTACTATTTAAACCCCTTCTTACTAAAATTTTGTATCACACTTGAAGAAAAGTTGCAGCGGCATACGAAACGTCGTAATCTTTTTAGGTTCCGTTGACCATACATTTAGAGAAAAACGAGTATCACTAGCAATTAATCCGCAATGAGTAGCATATTTAGCATTTAGAAGGACATTATTAAGATAGATTTGACAAATGCATGTGTGTACATGTGTGAGTGAAACAGAGAGGAGTTTTGACAAAAAAAGGACCTTCATTACCTTCATTTAGCCGATAAACTTGGTTGCCCGATCTCTAAACAACGATATAGTTTGGATTCATATTTCGATAACTATCATATAAAAAACAGATTTTATTCAAAGAGAAATGCATCAAAAGAAAGTTTGATCGTGTGTGTGCGAGCGGGGGGGGGGGGGGGGGTGGACAAGAGAGAGAGAGAGAGAGAGAGAGAGAGAGAGAAAGAGAGAGAGAGAGTGAATGAAAGTTAAAGAGAGGGGCAGACAGAAAAATGGTTTGAGCAAACAAAAATTAATACGTTCTTTTTCTTCACTTATCGAATATGCATAGCTACTGTAAACCGCGTTTTAAATATTTTGTAACATAATTTGCATTTTTCTTATTTCATATGAACCTTCAAAATGACCATATACAAGCGGAAACTCGAAATTGCTTCAGAAAAAAAAGAAAAGGCACTGTTGGTTCTGGACATTCGTGCACATGTTGTGGGTAGGATAGAAATAAATGAGCATTTTTGTATTCATTATACTATGCGTCAAAAAAACACCTTTTGACACTTTTGGAAAAATAATTAAAAATAACGTATAACTCTAAGTAAGCTGAAATCTACACAACATAAAGTCAAGGGACGTCATTTTTTTTTAGAAGCATCTTTTGTGACATTTTGAAGGTCCAAATTTGTCCAAAAGTGAATATCTCATTAATCATTCGCATGATTATTACAAGTCAGAATAATAATCGATGGAATGTTACGAAACTTGCATTTGACTATATATTGTGCTATTTTTAGCTTAATTTGAGTTGTAATTCATCATCATCTGTCAAAAGTGTCAACAGATTTTGTTTTTTAGCACCGAGTATTTATACAAAGCTTCATGAAACCGGGAAATACAAATAAAATGTCCACCTGTATCATATCTTAAATCATTTCAATGTTAGTTCAATTACAAGAATAGCGTTGAGCCGAACTGCATAACAGAACGTAATACCATCAAATCGTAAGGAGAAAGAACACAATTAATGCACCTTATCGAAAGCTGGATGATGTCACATATACGTGTGTGGAGAACTTGATCCAGATTTCTAAGCATATGATGCCTAGGTAGGAAATTGAACGTTGTGTCCTGACGTATATATTTAGAAGTTATATCACATCGCACCCACAGTGCCATGTGGAGCGTTATCTAAGGGAGATTTACTTTACAGACTATTGTGCAATACATGGGGTTATCAACCCAGCGCTTCCTCCGCGATACGGTCGCGGACAGTTTTCCAGACAAAGGAAGTAAAAAGCAGATTTGATATCATGACATGAAAAAAAAACCATCTAATCGATCACGTTGTTCATGTTGATAGGCTACCAAGGAGAACTTACACGTAGGAAAGGTGTTTACATGTACTTTCTTGTGTTGAAGAAATGTGAAAATTTTTGTCAATGTCACATTCCACATTCATGTGGGAACACTGTGTTCTGCAACGACAGCTTAAGTCCCACCCATTACTATTCATGTTCTCTCTCATTCTTCTCAAAGAGGAAGTTCACCCTGAAATTATTTTGGTTTCAATAAAAAGAGACAAATGAAAGAAACATATGAGTTAAGGTTTGACGAAAATCGGTCAAAGGAAAAGAAAGTTATTTGATTTTAAAGTTTTGATTTTGTGACGTCACGTGCGAGGTGCTCTCCCATATATTGTGTACAAAATAAGTCGATTAATTGCTTTTTTTTTCTGTTTTTGACAACGGAATGATTTTTTTTTCGTACAGGTATGTGTGTAAAAACGTATTTCTGATAATGTATCAAAACGCACAAGTAAAAGGATGCATATCTTTGTGAGAAAATGCACATTTTCGAAAAAAAAAAATGTACACAACATATGGGAGAGCACCTCGCATGTGACGTCACAAAATAAAAAAAATAGAATCAAATAACTTTTTTTTCCTTTGACCGATTTTCGTCAAACCTTCACTCATATGTTTCTTTCATTTGTCTCTTTTTATTGAAACCAAAATCATTTCAGGGTGAACTTCCCCTTTAATCTACATCCAAGAGGCAATCTACAAAGTAGTATTACTTCACTCCTAAGTCTCACATTTCACAAACATGATTTTCATGCTGTTATTGTGGTTCACGCAATTAACGTAATAAACCCGCTATTAATCAGTATCTTTTCAAGGAATTGAGATGACTTCGCTGATAACATGCACACCTAGCCACATAGCCACATAGATCTTACAATATTGTGAACTTGAGTCTTATCTAAACACAACAAAAAAGTAAGCCCCCGCCCCCCCCCCCCCCCCCCCCCCCTAAGCAAAATAGCATAACTTTTTATTGAAGAGGTTTCGAGCAACATAACTTGGCAGGATTGTACCTTCACTTATTGACTTCCGTGTGAAAATCACATTAATCCACTTAGTCATGCATGAGTGAGCACACATTAAAGGCAAAATTGTCACTTTTCAAAAGTCACAAGGGTAATTTTGGGATTCTGTCACATGAATTTTTAATTTATTCCATTTCTGGTGCACAATTTATATCTTTTCTTTGTTTATCATCCATCCCTCGACGCACTAACACCTATCTCGACACTTAACCTATTGTTCTGGTTGAATGAGCACAGTTTAAAAAATATTCATCCCTGTCGAGTTTGAAACTTTTAAAAACCCTTTATTTTTGTGAAAAAATAAAACTCTGGATATTTTGACAAAGATGTAACATGACATGTTATGTGAAGTAATTTTCATGTCGAAGTTGAGTGAATACACTTTAAAAATCGCTCAAGAAATGTCAAAATGTACTGTTAAAACGGCATAAACAATTACCCTTGTGACTTTTGAAAAGTGACAATTTTGCCTTTAATGTGTGCTCACTCATGCAAGTACTGAGTGGATTAATGTGATTTTCACACAGAAGTTATTCAATAAGTAAAGGTACAATCCTGCCAAGTTATATTGCTCAAAAACTCTGCGGTAAAAAGTTATGTTATTTTGCTTAGGGGGGGGGGGGCTTACTTTTTTGTTGTGTTTACATCGATTATAAACCAATGTGTTTTGCATCATGTATAAGTCACGTGCTTCTTTTGATGAAAGGAAAATACAAATGTCTGTGTATTTTTTTTAATCATGAAAGCGCAAAGCAGGTGATATCGATGGGACTGTATAATGCTTACTCTTACTGATGTATCGAATGGAAGAACTGATGGGTAACGTAATTTGATTGACAGTGATTTTTTTTTTTTTTTTTTTTTTGGGGGGGGGGGGGGTTGTTAATTTAATTTTAAAGTTTCAACCCAAGTAAAGACTGTTTTAAGATCTCAAAGATTAAGGCAGGTACACACATTCCATATTCCTCTGGAACTATATAAGAAACGTATTCAGTAGCAGGATTCCGGGAAAGTTCCCCGCTCAGTAGTTTTAGTAGAGATATTTAGATTACAACTGAGTAGAAAGGAGTCGGCCCTTACACTCCGAAGAGCTTACCCCTCCTCCTTCCCATTGTCACCTGCCAATGCCCAAGTCTGAATAAGATAGAATATGTCAGAGACGTGCGTCGTATCCCAGCGGGGAAGACACATCAAGTTGCAGGTAGGCGTGCTCTGCCTCCCGATTACACAATTTAGTCGATCTCAGATGGAAATGCCCTAGTCGAACTTTCGCGAGATTGATCAATGCTAAACTCCGTTCAATCAATCAAGGGACTTGCCGAAGGGGTACTGTGAAAGATGCGCGCTTTGAGAGTGGAAACGAGTTGGGGAAAAAATGGGCGCATAATGAATGTACTACTCTCAGGTAAACGGGCGAAATGGGTGGACATATTTGCTTTCCTAGAGGTATAAATCCGCCTCACAATTTCATTTCATTTTTATTTGGACAACGATGGTTCTAACTTTATCAAACAAGTTTCACCTTTTCCTGACAAACTGCGTGGTTATCTTTAACATACTCATCTTAATGATAGAACAAAGTCACACTCAGATACAATTCACCCTGGCTATTATCCGCGGGCATTGTCTCTTAGAGTTGGCAGTACGCCTGGAATAACTTTGAACTTCCCCCAAACTTCCAGCAACTCAAATATGGAATCAATGACAGACGGTAAATGAAATGCCTCCGAGTATACGAGTATATAACCCAGTTTTTCTATCTCCCCACCCGAATAACCTTGACCTTTCGCTACTCTGTCAAACGCACATTCATCGCTACGGCGCCCCCACCCGACACCAATACTGTAAGCGACACTGACAGGTAATAACCCCTATCATCGAATTGCCGCGGCATTTCTCATTCCCAGGTAAGTGAAATGAAATGATATATATCAAAGGTGAACGGTTTCCCCCACGCCGGGCATTGAGTTACCGTATTCTGACTGGCAAGATGAAAACGGGAAAAAAATCCGGCGACGCAGCAAGATTTCACCCATAATCTGTGGCGACATTTCTAGATCTTGTGGGCGAAAACAGTCAAATCGTTTCTCAGTTGAACTCGTTAAAATCTACCAAAGCGAGACTTCTAGTTAATCTTTTATTTCTCATTGAATCTCATGTGACAATACTATTTAATTTCATCCTCACCACGTATGACACTTTTAAGAGTCATCACCTATTTGCTCTGTAACTACATGGGACAAGAACAAGATAAATGTCATTATGTACGTGGCCGTTATCACTATGTCGATTTTGCTCGAACATGATTGCTAAACGACATATGATATCATTCATGCATGACTTGTCCAAAAATAACCGGGTTCTCATTCTCATGCGCAAGATGCAGTTTATATTTGCTGTTCTTATACACTGTACTCTGTTGCTTAACATGATTAAGTTATAATGTTAATCATCAGTAGTCATTTATTGCATTTTTAAGGAAACATTAGATGAGCAAACTACAATACTTAAATGTGAATCAGCGGAGAAATCATAAAGAGGGAAATGTGTGAGTGGTCTCCCAATCCACTGTGACTCAGATGTACGTGTACATTACGGATTTCACCTGTAATATACCTGAAAAGGCAGTATCTTATAAAGCAGGGGGCGCAGGTATATTACCTGTCTCGAAAGGTGAAGTTCTAATGAACTGCACGAAGCGATAAAATATAAACCTGGAAACCCACAAGTCACACGTCTCGAGAAATGTGTGTTTGACAGCATAATCGGGTTATGCAAACTCCTGGAACCCTTCAGGAGACGGAAACTGAAACACGATGCCAAGGTTCAAACGTGAGCTGAATATTGATCCCATGGTTGTTTTTCTCACAGAGAATCTTGACTACGTGGTGAAGCCGTAGGACCGGCGGGTGCCTACATAATCCTCAGCTTATTGCAAGATTGCAAGAAGCCTCTCTTTGCTCCAGAAATGTAAGACATTATCATATTTGTCGTTGTCTAAAGGGAATCCAGAAAGCAATGTTCCAAGGAAAGAAGCCCTTTCATAAAGACACCGAGTGATTCTGTCACGCAATCAATGAATTTGTCAACAGAATCGCAAGATTCAGGTACTTCAAACACTACCCACCGTTAACCATGAACATTTATAAATCGTACTGATTCCGTAGACAACGTCGAAAGCGAGTTTTCGGTGAGCGACGTACCATATTTCAACGATGCGGTATTGATTTGGAGTATGGAAGGTCAAGACTGCCGCAATCCGTATACTCATACGTATATGAGATTGAGAATACGTATGAGTATACGAATTGCGGCAGGCTTGGCTTTTCATAACCCCGATCAATCTAGCCGTATGTCGCTCAGCGAAAACAGCCTCATGATTTGGTTAAAGGTTAGGAAACACTAAATGAATCTTTGCATCGCATATACTTGATCTCGACCTCGTACGGGTATTAAGCTAATGCCGTGGTCACAACCGGCCGTGTGTGTTAGGTACGTGCGTGTCCGCAGTGGGCGTGCTGACTTCTGCTACCCCTTGCGTCCACCCTCCTGTGTGCTAGTACGTGCCTGACAAAACGCTCACCTCCTTGCGTACGACGCAAGGATTTTCTGCGAAACCCGACGCAGGCCACACGCAGAGAGGGGCACAGCCGGTCGTGACCACGGCACAAACCATCATAATGGCAGTTGAGGATATGGGCAAGATATTTAATATTACAGTTACTTCAGGAAACATTTCAATGATAAGAATCGGCCAGATTCACGGCCCTGTCATAACAAGATGTGCGACTGATCACAACTTGCCTTGCGATTAGCATCCTTCGTAACTCTCTTTGAGGCAAGGCCCTGAAATACTTCCATGTTCCACGTTCCAATCCCATATCATATACAAAATGTAGGGCACGAATATGCATCTGCTGACTGAGGTAGAATAACACCGTCCGACCGAGGGAGAAAAACATCTACTGATATGTTTCATAATCTTTTTTTTTTTCATTGTTTATGTTTAACACAGAATTGAGTTAATCGGTTCTTTTTGGAACTGAACTAAAAAAAAAAGGTCCGAAATACAATTCGTCATCACTGTGATCAGTATTCTGGACGAACGGAAATAGGTTTCCTTGTTTTCATCTCGACCGAACAAAATTTCACGCTCCAAATAGCCATCCTCCCTGACCTAATATATAGTTGAAGTGTGTCCCAGCGTACGAATGAAAAGCGGTCACAACAGCTTTTCCCCCCTCCTTTTCACTCCCTTCTCTTGTGACCGCTGATCGTTACTTTGAAGCCCTGATTTATTTCGTTCGTTTCTGTCCAGTAATTTTATATGTGCTCTAAACCAGGAGAAGAATCGAGAGTGTCTGATCGATGATGCAAAGAAAATACAATTTCAAACGTTTCCAGACAGATGCGCCATGATAAATCTAACTTGCTATCTTCCTCCGCAGGACATCGTATTTGCACAACACGCTTAGATGTTTTGTAAAAGTGGGGCATGGGCCGATGCATTGCTATATTGAGTGGTGAGATATGCACACGTTTTATCTTATGCGATTGTCATACTTCGATTTTTTTGTGTAAGCCAGGGTGAAATGGAAATCGATTTGAGTTCTGACGTTTGAGTAAATGTTGATTACACTATGTGCAATGTTTTTTGAACCGCTGATACATGGAATTTGTCATATTCCAACGTTGTTGTTTTTTTCATAAAGTTGCACACATTTTGTTATTCTTATTATACGGAGACGGAAAATGGACAGAAAAAAAAGAGAGCAAGTACCTCTCCTCCACACCAAAACAGCATTTGGTGAAGTTGAGAACAATTCGATGTATGTGTCATTTCTCTGTCAGTACGAAAATTATAACTAGTCCTTTTACATTGCGAGAATACCATACACACATGGATATGACTGTGTACGTCAGCACGACACTGCTGTTTCACTGCTGCAGGGCATTGCAATGCTAGTGCTCGCATTGCCCACCAGGGGCGGCAAGCAGGTGCCGCTGCTTGCATTCCCTCAATACTTTCTTCTGCATCACAGTGTAGAAGAAGCAAAACCCTTGCGGCGTTTTGTGTCTTTCTCTCAACACCCAGTCAGGTTGACCATACTATTAAAGCAACATTCCCACAAGACTATGTATGGAACATGTATGTTAATACAAGTTCTAGCGCTCCTCTGGTTGCGGCACAACATACATTTCCATAACACTTTTTAAAACATTTTACCAGCCTTGCGGGTATGTTGAGCAATCGCTCATTCAATTGCCTGTTGTTTTATTCTCCATGTAGTTCCCTTTAATACAGCTACATGTATCATTCATCCGAGACACGTATACCAGGAAACGCAAAGTGAAGAGCTTACTTTTGAGTCTCGTTTCGTGGCAATAGCCTATGTGATACCCAACACTGTTCATCGCCAGCGTTTGCATCAGAACTAGCGAGAGTTACTTTAACAATATATATCCCACCCTGAGGAACAACTGCAGTAGAAGCTCCATATCGCCATCGGTCCAGTGGCCTCTGTACCGGAATCAGCCTACGCCGAGTCTCATTAGGAGAACATTGTGAAATGCAGCCGGCTCGTGTAACCCAATACAGACGCTTTTTCATTTTCAACCGACGACGATCAGTAATCATTAAATCAGCATGCGGCTTGTTTTGGGGAAGCAATACTATCGATGAAATGAATGCGGTGCGGGACTAAGACACTGACAGTGAGTTGCGATCTACCGTAGATAGCGGGTATCGGTGAGCTTATTTTCTCTCGTCCTCGGTGTACGTCTCCTTGGGCTGGCGTGTTGACATTTAAGATCATTTTCAAAAACATTTCGTTCTAAACTATTCACTCCCGTGAAATATCGAAGAAAGGTTTTTCCCCATCGATTATGGAACAGAGGTATCGCAGGATATTTCATCCTGCTTAAAATGCAACGACTGTAGACCGCATCGGCGGTGATGGAATGAGTTTCGCCGTCTTAATGTTCCGTAATCCATCTTGCTCGAGCAACTCAATCCGGCCGCTTTGATCGCCAAAACGGATGGTGTTACCCTACGGACGAGTTTAGAGACAGACAACTTCTTATTTTATTCCTATGTCGTCCTTGTCCTTCTTTCTTTTTGTCGATCTTTACTCCGTATTCTTTTATCATGTCATTGCGCATGTTAAAGTAACATGTGAGTCTTGGATTAAAATAGGATCCCAAGCTTTGCTCTTGTTCAGGATAAGTCTTTAAAGTGAGTTGATGAAGGCACTTGTCAGAGTGGCGTCATCCCTGTAAGCTGCGGTCTCCAAAGACTGGGTAATTTATCTGACTTCACCAACTCAATCACGACGTTCAACAGTGTAATACTCATGGAATCAATATTTTGTCTGACGCATGTATTGATTCTAAAGACGCGATGGAGATAAAGCCGTACTTTATTACACAACTGATATCGAACACACGTTTATCGTGTTATCTTTCCACATATTACAATTGATCTGACTGCCCTGATAATGCACAAAACCACAATGGAGGACTATCTTTTAGTTTCCCAACTTTGTCTTTTGCTAACTTTTAATGAAAATTCGCATTAAATGCGCAATTGAAGTGTATTAATCATTCTAGACTCACCATGCAAATGTCGTGATCATATTGTGATGAACATTATATTGTGCGGGAAAGAAAGCCTTAGTGATGAATTGCAAACGATAAAGTCGGCATATCGTCGAAATTGCATGCGTCCTCATCTCATTTGATCGACTGATAGTCTCAACGACATGTAGTTACAGGCACGAAGGGATTCATAAGCAAAGAATACGTCTCGCATATTAAATTGATTGTTGTATCAACCACGGCGATCATGGTTTCCTTTCCTTTGATTTAGAGCTGCAATGAAATTGGTAAGACAACACCACAAATGCAATACCAAATGGCCAATATATTTCGGACATCATCATTAAGCAATTCGTCACGGTACACAAATCGAAAGGATTCCTGAATTCAAATACGCACAATTGGCATACCGTAGTTTTCATGTAAGTACTGTATTATCATGTAATTAATCAAGTAATGCTCGCATGAGATTCAACATGCTGGATTTAATACATTGTTTTATACTTTCCCCTTCTTCCTTTCAGAGCTCTTGCCGAACATTTGTATTTGGTAATAGGACTGTTCAATTTCATGAGAGGAATATAATCTGAAGTCCTCCGCAGTGCTGGTTGGTATATTCTTCATTTGGAGACAGTCGCCAATAATCTGCAGAAGCTGTAAGATGGCGGTCGAACCGAGGGCACAGGGGACCAATGGGAGGTTATTGACAGTCAGGTGGCCCGGAGGTATCATGAAGGATTCACCAGTCACTGCTGACCTCGTGTGCGGGAGAACAACACGCATGTCCCTCGGCGCAAAGCTACTTCCCGCGATCTCATGGATGAGACGATCGCCAAGGCGCCTCGCCTCAACGGGGGCAGTCTCCACGCGTGTCGTTTGCCGTTGTCTCATGGAACAGTTTATTGTTTTCAATACTTTTCATATATGTGTATTTTCGAAATGCCTAACTTAACGCTATACGATTACTTGAATAATGCGGGATAAGCTAGCGCTAAACGTTTTAATTACATATCGTTATGACGTCTCATGTTCTATGCACTCTATCATGTACAGCCTGGTACGGTTATTCCGACGATTTGGGGGTACAAAATGGAGAGTGGGGGAGTTCCCCTCCCGGCAATGTCTGCCCAGCTCCCACGTGCACTTTTCCAGGAGACAAGCGATGGCTGGTTTACAATGCAACGAGGCGCCTGCGGGGAAGACGTCAACCACGATGGAGGAGATGCTGACACTGATTAGGGGCAGGAGGAGCGCGTGTCTGAGATGGTGAATTAGAGGCTTCGGGCGGCATCAAGAGCGAGCGATGCAGATGGTGCGATACGGTAAAGTGTAGGGATGTCAGGAGTAACAGCGCCCCTTCTTTACCTTCTTGAAGAACGAAAACAACGCATTGCCCAGGCAACTGACAACAATAACAGATTCCGCGTCAATCCTTCTATAAAGGATTTTTTTGCATGTATCTTTACTACTAACGAATTGGTGTTGAAATGAAACTCGTGAAAGTTAATATCACCAAGGGCATGAGGGAATCCATAACTATTGAAGGAACGACACTTTCCCGTACGTGCTGCCCGGGAGACCACTTAATATGCAGCGGTAGATGTATATAGATTGTGACCATCGTGGGACGGCGACATGGTGATGACGCTGCTTGGAGTGCGAGGCGCCAGGGGCTTGCCCTGAGTTCGACTGCTGATTACATGCACCGCACAAGTGCCGGGGAAAGGGGAACGATCTTTTTGTCTCTCTTTTTTTCTGACCGATCGCCTCCTTATCAACAAAACTGATCTGAAACAGCATAATATACCTAGTGAGTTAAATTCGCCTGTTCAGAGAATTTGACCGCGCTGTTGTTATACTGATATTTGTATTAATGTTTCATTTGATGCAATCTCATCAAAAATCGGGGAAATCCTGTGACGTGAAGACTTTACATGTATACATCCTATCGCAGCAAACATATTCCACTGCCACTGGAAAACGAATTTGTCTAAAGGAGAATTTAAAAAAAAAATAACGACGCTCGTGGATAAAGGAGTTCATCCAAGTCACACTGAATTGGTAAGAAAAGTGCGAGGTAGTTCCATATCTTTCGATGATAACAACGAGGCACAGACGGGTGTCAAATTGCATCAGTAAATGCTCAAAGATGTGCGTGGGGTAATCTCAGAGTTAACTCTTTATGCGCTATTATTTTTTTTTCATCTGTCAGAGCAAGGTTTATTGATCTTCGGTTGAAGTATAATTAAGTGTATTTATATATAACATGAAAGGATTATGTTGTTAATATTGACTACGGCAGAAATGCAGGAAGAAATGTCAAGAGGTAAGGGAATGACGACTCACTCTAACGACACACGAACGAAGCGACTGGATGAATGCGAAATGTGACAGATTGTCAGCTTTACATAGATTACGCACCTAATACATGGTTATATATGTGGTTAATCGTGGGAGGGTTTTTCCCGAAATATTACCGGCGTCTGATACAATGTAACATACATAATTGCCTCATTATAACGAGAGACACGTCTACGAATTCAAATAATTACAAATGTCCTTTATAAAACCGAGAGCAACAGAGAGAGAGAGAGAGAGGATGAGGAGGAGAAAAAATGAAAGAGGTAGAGATTTCTCGAACTTCCATGAGCAATTGGGTTGTATTGTATCAAATATTAAAGAACCCACTTGATATAGTAGGTATTGTGCGTTGAAATAATATGTAAAAAGTGCAGTTTCACCATCGATCGAAAGAATAAGTACTGTACGTTGTCTGGTAATCGACTTACGTGTATTATATTCCCTTGTTACTTCATATTAACACCCAGAACACTTGCTTAAATTTCGCAAGCTACAACCCCGCCCACCCTATATTAAAAAACATAATTTCCGAGTCAAACGCGCTGGCACTAAACAGATATCCGGACATCCCACTTTGATCAATCACTTCTTCCACACTCAAAACGCCATCGGCCATTCTGCATCTAGTTCAATCCAATATCATGTGCGAGCGACAGCTCATTTTTCATCGCAGGTAGCTTTCGCGCTTTCTTCTCGTATCTTGAGGGAAGCATCATACATCAAGGGTATTCCCAGCTCTGTTAAAATCAAAGCACTTTGAACGCACTTCGGTTATCATCTTAGAAAAAACTTTGCTGCCTTGTATTGTCGGAGTTCGGTTTTGATAAATCTGTCAAATCTGTCACTTCTTTCCACATATCAGTATCTTTGTGTTATCTTCATTCTGGAAAAATCTACTATTCACTGAACAAGTCTACAAACTTCCTTTACATTGTTTGTCAGTCACAATCATCCCCGTGAGACATTATTCCAACACGCAGATACCATTTGTAAACCATCCTTTCACGTTATATTTAGGTACAGGAAGGAATCTCCCGCTTTCATTTATCCTTTTTCATGAATGTGCATATTTTTCTCATTTCTATAGACGGCTGGGTGTATTTATTGCTTATTGTTGAAATAAATACTTCATGTGCTTCTGACGTAGTATATATTGTATAGGAATCCGTCGTTCGATAAAGATTTTCATTTTTATTTTTTCCACAATCAAAAGACGGTTCTGTTTACAGATAAAGACTTAATTTGTTGTTGAGGTAATACATCCATGTCTTGAGCCTGGATCCATCGTTTGATAGAAACGTTCATGACCTTTGCACTCTTTACTAACATTGACTTTGAGGTGTATGTTCCCATGCAGTACATTAATTTAACATTCGATTCCACTTGCATTCTGTTTGGCTTCAGAACTGACGTAACATCCGGCTTAATAACAAGCTAACCGACGAAAAACAACTTGGATAGGTGAACAAGGAAAGAGCGAGGAGGCAGTTTGTAGCTCATGGGATTCTGACGGAGATGTATATGTAGCATCGTCGATAAATGGCGACATGCCCTGGGGCGCGTACGGGATGAGGATCCATCCGAGCCGGGTCCGCTCCCGCTCCGACAAGTCGCTCTAATTCGATTGTCAGGAGATGATGAAGCACCGCGATTGACACGTAACTCACCCCTCAGGTGTCTTATCAGTATCTTGTAATGGCCTCATCCGTCTACTGTGCACTGCATGAAGCCACCGTGTACATGTATGACGTTGGGGACGCAGCTTTGACCATCCGGGGCTCACACCAAAGCAAAGCTGATAGGAGCTGAACGTTTACGTAGTGTGCTGGAACAGTCTAAAAGACAATGGCTGTTAAAATCGGAATACAGTTTGTCTTGCCAGGGGTATTCAAAACAAGGTTCACCAAAACTACATCGTTTCTAGCCATACCACTTGTAAGTGATGTCTTTTATACTCAGACTTAATAAAAGAGTGATTGTGACTGACTATGGCTGGTGCATGCAAATTAGGCAGAAAGAGAGCCATCATGCCCAAAGCCCAATGCATGTATACCTGTATCGATTAAGCGATCCGAAAACAACGTAGACATTTCGTCAAAAAAGAGTGGACAGTATGTAGATAGTGATTAAATCTGAAATTGTGCGAGAGTAGGAATGGTATGAAACATACACATAATAGTAACTGCTTCTTTGCGTATCTGTAAAATAAGTATATGGATGTAAATTGAGATGTAGTTAACGCAAACGACAACTTATTAATAATGTCCTTCTCATAACGGTTCCCGACTCCAAACTGTTATTTTAAGGAAGGATGTTATAATGGGACGTACAAATTGGACATTGATAGTCCCCGGACGTCACATCAAGCATGACAATTAAGACTAAATATAAGTCTTCGACGCAATATTACAACGTAACAGTGTTGAAAAAATGTAAATAATCACATCTCCATCTTAATCTATTATTAAAAACGTCAAACAGAAAAAAAAAATACAACAGGGAAGGTTAAGAGAACCCCGGGTACCACTATGACTAAGCTAATATATTGCCGATATTACAGTATCATCCGACATGGATTTTGGAGAAATCATCGCTGCAGGGCTTTATCTTCTTGTAGTATATATGCCATCATTTCCAGCGCGACGGGCAGATTAAAAGCAAACGGGAACAGTGACAGAGAGAAACATAGATACCTCTGTCTCCGAGACTTTAGTTAATAAATTAGCAAGGCCAGCCACTCGGCTGAATAGGAGGTCTGTGCAGAAAAGGGAGACACCCCAAGATACGATAGGAAAAAGGTGCCGTTTGAAAGGGCAAGATTTAAGAGTCGGACATTAGGGATTTCGCCAGGCAATCCACGAAAGCAGAGTTGCATTGGATACTGTTAAGTGTCGCCTTACAAATGGATGTGCATCCGCGGCTGAATATTTTGGAGCTTGGCGCGGGGATCGGAGAGCGCGGGAAAGTTTGCCCGTCTCAAATGTCATGTTTGCCAGCATCGAATGACGACGACTCGTGAGATGTCTGGCAAACCGCGTCGAGTTTCTCCAATCAGTTTCCTCATCTCCGGACTACGTGATGGGATGAGGGCCAGAGAGAAAAAGCGAGAAAGGAAAGGAGAGATGGCTAGGAGAGAATCAAGGAAAGCATTACTTTACTTCACGCTCTGATTCTAGGTTTTCACTTTACTTGCATCTGCCGGGATGGTTCAAACCACTTTTTGGAGTTTCAGATTATAGAGGGGGGACCTGCAATCTTCTTTCTTGTTTAAACCATGAATCGTTTCTCTCGCGCTCGGCTTAGCTTGCCTCTCGTGGGGCAGGCGACGAAACCAAACTCCCGCCAATTCTCCGCCGTTAATCCTCTGAGGGAACCTTGCGCTACATTTGAAACCGCTCGCCTTTGCAAACCAATATGACGGTTGTTTTCTCGATGCTGTTTTTATCGAAATTATGAGCGGTTTCGTATCCGCACGCAGCGTAAATCGATACCACTTTCATCCCATACCAATTACTTTGTGATGTAGAGTGACAGGAGGAGTTCTTCACTTACACCAAAGAGCCTCGAGTTCGAGGCTCAGGTTGGACCCGAAACGGCGTCGTTTAAAACTTTTTCAGCCAATCAATACGAAGAATAACACAACTGAACGGGATACCACTTCGAGCGGGGTATCGTGCTGCAACCAATCTCGAACGAGCGCCAGCGACACATCGTTCACACAACACACCCGATAGCCAGTCTGGTGTCATATACCCCTGCCAATCCCACCATCGACACCGCCCCTCCTCATCGGCTTTCCACATCAGATCTAAATAAGAGTAACTCGACCTCGCTGTTGATTGCAGGGTCAGTTTTCCCCTAACAGATGTTTCTCTAGCTCCCCCTGCGTCATTGTTATGACCCTGCTTGCACTGGCGTATAGAATAGAAAAGGGGAATATCAGGCAAGCAAAATAACAAGCTATCGTCTTTCAGTGAACATGGTGAATAGAAAGATACCGTAGGGTTCATACATATCCTCGGTGACCGTTCAGCTTCCCAGGACGCCACCAGCCATGTCTGTGACAACGATACACCCATACCTCACCCCATCCCCTCTCTCTCCCTCTCTCTCTCTCCCTCTCTTTCTTTCTCTCTCTCTCTCTCTCTCTCTCTCTCTCTCTCTCTCTCTTTCTCTCTCTCTCTCTTTCTCTCTCTCTCTCTCTCTCTCCCTCTCCCTCTCCCCTTTCAACCTCTGTTTATCTTCCTCACTCTCTCCATCCACCCCACACTACCTTCCCTTAGTCTCTGGAGTCGTTAAGATGATTGTATTCATGGTCTCCTCGGCAACCGACGAAGACACTTATCAAGACACCAGAGGCAAATCATTTTGGGCGGCCATTTACTCCCAGCTCGGCCCAAACCTCCTTAACCAAACGGATATCCTGGTCTCGTGGTTCAAGGAGCCAAGTATGCTATTGAATCAATGAATCAAGACTATTTTCTGGTCATAAAACGTGCAATCATCTTCACTCCAGAAATTACAGTAATCTATGATGAATTCATGTTCTACATTTCCACAGGGCCGTCATCTATAATATTCTTTTACGGGGTTGCAATTCATGTCAGCGAGAAACAGAAGAGAACAGAAACGGAGGGGCAGAGGGTGCTTTGGAGAAAAAATGTGTGTTCGTTGAGGGGGGGTGGGCGGGGTGAGAGAGAGAGAGAGAGAGAGAGAGAGAGAGAGAGAGAGAGAGTGAGAGAGAGAGAGAGTACAGTATAGAAGAGGAGCTGGTATTCTACCAGTTGGATTTATTACACTGAAGGCCAAATATGATTAAAGTCATTTATGTCTCTACCTAAGTAAATGTTGCAGCTCCCCTCTTATATCAAAGCGGTTACACAACACTCATTTGACAACATTTCAGTAAACCATCTATTGTAATTATGACAAAACCATGATTATTTCTTTCAAAGACTACTAAGGTTATTATCATATTCATGGAGACACTACGTTTGGCTACCAATATTCGAAAGTCGGAGACTGATACGTGTGATTAAATAATCAATTCTTTCTCATAACAAATAGTAGCATGTAGTATTTTTAGATCAAATGATGATTTTTAGAATTACAACAATGTTTTTCTTTCACAAATGAAGGTGAGCAGAAGCCACCTTTAAGATATTTAATGTGGGTTGGGGTCGTGTCACTATGTACTGTGGACGTCAGCAGACCAAGCTTTGGGACACTGATCGGACCCACTTCTATTTCACATCTATCGACACCATCAGGCATTTGATGCCAGTCAACTTCACGCTACACCTACAGGAGTACCCTCCCGGTCCCTGCACGGTTTATGTTCCTTCTTGTTCCTTCAGCCACCGGCATTTACCTGACCTGGATATCAACACACAGCCAACATTCCAGAATTCCAGAATTTCCCCCGAATCAGAAGTTATCAACAAGAACAATTCATGATAAATATACTATCACCTCTACATCGTACCTCCCCATCCTCACTCACTGATAGACTGTATAATTCATACACGCTTGGAATGATTGAGCATAATGTTCAGATAAAATGTCATCTTTTTCATAAAATGGCTCCTACATTAATTGAATTAAATTATTGAAATACTGACATCACAGTACTTTGAGTGTCCCTTTGAAAGAAAAGGGGTACAGCAAAACTGGACTTCTCTTTCTATTTACCAATCAAATATTTATCCATAAATTTGGAGTTTTTTCTTCCATATCTCTTTCCCCTCCTCTCCCCCTTCTTCATCTGATATTCCCCTTTCCTTCATCTGCCTTTCTTTTGTTTTACAGGGGAAAGTAGGAGCAGGGGAAGGGGTTGGGGTCAATTAAGTGTTTTTTTTCTGCATTGTAGCAGCATTTTCTTCTGTATGACCAATACATATTTTCTAAATCCATAACTTTCATAGAAACTACTCTTCCCGTTTCCCATTATTTTTTTTTAAAACTTGGCAGGTGATGAGTAGATCATACAGTAGAATAGCAGTATCCATACTATACATGCTAGAGAAATAAGTGGATTATGATGAACTGAAAATGGGGATGAAGTGCCCTTTGCATCATCACCCAGTGCCAGACACCTTACCTCCTGGCCTCCACGAATGCTAGGTGACATTCCCGAACTGGTTACTGAACTACACCAGATTATTCACTCGGCTCATACCTTGACACAACTATGCTTCGCACAATATAGTGTGTACACAACAATACATCTATACATCATCACCTGCCCCTCAATGTCAACAGCATATCCAGTGACCGGTGCGGCATCCCAGGCATTCACCCCTGTCATTGTTACCCACACTGGCTGCTCGCCTTCCAACCTGACACTAATTGATATGTAAGAATAGAACGGACGGCCAGCTATGCGCTCCAAGTGGTAATGACCTCTGTACTGGAGCAGGAGCGGGGGAGGGGAGGCCTGTCACCTGATCCGCAGTGTCACATGATCGAAATACCCCATCAATTCTGCTCGGAGAGATGGCTTCCGAGGCACCAGCCCCAGCACGTCACTCAGGCATGTGAATGAGAACCTGATCTCTGCTAGTGATCGCCCTAGTCTTGCTGCAAGATTTTTTGCAGGTTGAACACCAGCACTACAAAAAAAAACAATGTTGCAGTTTTCTTAATCTAAAATGCACTAAAAAAAATTAAACCACAAAACTATACTATATAATGCCAAGAACATAAACAAACATTTTTTTTTTTACTTAAAGTAACTCTAGATACAAAAGAACACCATACCGAAACTATCTATTGTTGTGTGCTATCACTTAAGAGAAATTACAATATACCAGTAGTTATGGTGTACACCTACATTTATAAACATTAACATAATCAGTCCTGTCTGACTTATTAATGCAGAGCTTGAAGACATTATGTGGTTTTGTGTATTTGTAATACACTCAAAAACACACCTATTATTCTGATTAACAAAAAAGTAGGAATAAAAGGAAAACAGTGCTTGCACACGGACAAGTTGTATGTACAGGAGATTTTCCTCACTTTCTTTTAATCTTTTTCATCATCAGACCTGTTTTGCCTCCAGACCTAGATCCATATCAATCAGCCTTCCATCTATCACTCGTCAAAGGATAAATTGGAAACACAATATCAACACGAGAGACCGGCCAGAAACACTCATCCCTCTGATACCCCGAAAGTAGTGTCACCACTGCATATTGCCGACAGAGAAAGGTGACTCTTATAACGGAGCCAATAAACATGTTTCAAGAGACAAGAAGGAGACAAAGCACCGGCTTTCACTCACTACTCGGCATTAATGCACGGGTCTCCATTTCAGACTCTAGGCGATGTGACTTGAGATTGACGACGATCACGAAATCAAGATATCCAGAGGATTGACAAAGAAGGAAGCGAGAAGAGAGATAAAACAGAGCTGCAGATGGATCAATATCAGAAAGGAGTATTCTACAGAACCTGTCACATTCAATATATATTTTTTCCCCTCGCTCAGAATGCCATCAGAGGACATTACCTTTCGACTCGCTAGGAAAGGAAAGCCTGATTTTGAAACATTAGCTGTTTATTACAATCCATAACCTGATTTTAGGTGAGTTTGATGTGGCAAAATGCTGAAATATATTCAATAACAAATGTCATGATATCCGTGGTGCATTGCAATGAATACAGAAATTTACCCTGGGCGATGCTTCAAGCTCCAAGCTCGCAAAGAGTATTATCGGCTCCAGATGACACTCCGCCAATATGGTTTCTCTCGCAGATTTCAAGACGAGGTGAAGCACAGATTGCAATCAGATGAAACCTGACCAATCTCTTAAGAAATTGAATAGATAAAGCTGCTAGACTTAATGACAAGGGAAGTGTCTCATTTCAAGGATTGATTGCAAGAAAGGTGTGTCAATTGGATTACTTTACTCTTTTTAAATCTCACAAGAAATACTTGACAGTAGTGTACATATATGCAGTGTGAAAGGATGCTAACCGCCACACATCTAGTTAAGCTCCTTTTAAGACACAAAGTGCAAAAACATGAAACTACAAATCTATACAAGATGTTGCTAGATGCATGGCTATTGTAATCTAGGATATTATTGATGAGTCTTCAAAATATTTGAAATACTAGTATTCATTGTCAACTGACAATTTCTCTCTTTGTTTTCTCATTCATACATATTCATTAGCCTACATAACTTCGATTTCATAAATAAATCTGTATTTTTCTATAAAGTTAAACTCAACAAATCGTCCCTGATATTTTGTAAACTAATCAGAGAAAAAGTAACTAAACCTACCTTTCAAGTCTGATGTCATGAATTATGTTTTTCAATACCCTATGAGGAAATAAAATGAGTCACTATGCTCTTTTGTTATTCACTGGAGCTGTTATGGATTGCAGGGTCCAATTTGCACTGACTTCTGTATATTACCTATACCTATTACCTATACAATCCACTTTTTAAAGGACATAAAGATCAATCATAGGGCCCCCAACTACATTCCTGGAAATCCCTAAGATACTTCATAAGAAAATAAGGTAAATGTGTTAATGTACTTGTGCTGAGGTCACATTGTTTGCTTCTGCCTGCTCTGCAGTCCATTCCAACACATTTTCTTCTTTTCTCCCCCTCTTTCCCTCTGCCATCTCTCTTGTCACTCTCCCCCATTCCTTCCCACTTACTTCCCTCTTTCTCCCCATCCCAGCAAACTGACAAGGGGCAAATTTAGAGCCTCTGGAAATCTAAGAAAGCAAACAGCGCTCAGCCCAGCTAGAGTTACAGAAATGTCCCAAATAGAATCTACCATTAACTCACGGGAGAGCGCACTGCATCAAGTTTAACCCAGTCCTAATCCTTCTCCTCAGGATTGTCACCCATCTTTGGGGAACTTTATCCATAATTCATCACAAACTCCCAGGTTCTTCAATCCCCACCTGCCACAGTGTGCTGTTTAAGTTGGAAACAGTATTTCTTCCCCTCTTTCGCTTCCACGGAGGAGGAGAAAAAAAGGCTTGCCTCTCATTTCCATACTATCTGCAGCACACATTAAATACCCAAAAGGCTATTTCAGTGGGGTAATCCCTATACACAGTGTGGGAGCACGCAATGTAGAGTCAGTCAAATTAAAAGTATTAGGGGCAGTGCAGAAAGCAGAGAATGGACAAAGAAATAAAGTAACACATACAGGATGATAGCAAAGGGAAGCACACAACAAAAATAAGAAGTATTTACACAAAAAAAGACAGTAAAATACAAATCAAGGCTCATTCACTCTTCTCCATGGTTGGCAAGTTGATTTTCAGATTTCAGAACATGTTTGAAATCAGAGACCAAATTGTGAGCATTTTGAGGAGAAACATTTAACACGACTCTTGCAACAATTAAGCCTGAAAGTGTTAGAAATCAATGTATGCTTACGATGGGACACTCAATATACATGTACTAATAAACTAGAACTTAGAACTATCTTGTAAGGCTATTGAGCGCATCTCATATTTTAGCACTGTATCAAATCTAATAACATTCCAACACACACAATACTGTAGCACAGTGGTAGAGAACCACAACAACAACATTAGTGATGTTTGTTGTAAGAAGGACCATTGTCCTTCAGCAGTGCCCACTCACACAACAATATTGTGTATGTTTACATATACATGTACACATTTACAAATACACAATTAAGGACTGGTATTTGATGATTTTGAAACTCAAAACTCAAGCTACATGTATGTATGCATGACCTGTAACGCATTCTGCAGCTCAAAATGGCTTGTATACATATATGAAACCACTTTCTGACCGCTGATGTACAGTATGGATGCTTAACCACTGACATGTGTTCAGGAGGAAATTCAGATGCTCACCAGCTCACATCAGCTCTCAGTACACACTCACCCATAAACCATGTCACAATGCTTTTGATACAACGTACAGCTATTGGGATAGATGGGGCCTACCAAAACATTCATTGGAACCAGAACTCATTTCATAACAAAAGAAAGAACGGAAAAAATACATGGCACATGTACATCATAATCATATTTGATATTTTTGATTTTTTTATACTGCAACCATCTCGAACATTTAATTTTGTTGAACGCTAGTGACTAAATAACATATTGTAAAACACTGTTTACCACTCTGTCATAGAGCTACAGATGAAGCAGATAAGATTCAAAGATAATGCAGCCCTAAGACACCGGGCATGGCTCAGAATTTCGCTTTAAGTCAGTTCCCAAATAAAATATAGTGTTGGAACTTCAAATACAGTATTTTCTTCCATTTGCTGAGGTTTCTACAAAATTTCACTTCATTTCATATTTTTGACCTGCAAAAGAGCTAGCCTACCTTTAAACACACCCAGCAGCTGGTGGCCGCATACATGAACCTAGTTTCTGAACTACAGGGGGCCTACCTGGAATTGGAGGCGTTGATGTTTGGATGCCAGACGTCAGCTGCCCCACCGCCAGCTGGTAACGGCAACCCTGATCGGGATTCTCGGCGTTTCTCCTCCTCGTCATGACTGGAAAGAATTTCCTCCAACAGACCCCTCCCTGGGAGAATAGAAAGAATGGTATCAGCTTGGTATGCAGGCCCCATAGACTGGTGTGAAGCAAAAAAAATGCACAGCTTTGAATATTTCACCAACTAATGTCACGTTTCAATATATGTGGGCATATGGACAGTGACTTAAAAAGGAAATTGTAACGTTGGTAACAGATAAACCACGCAGGTACACTTGTTATTAATTAGTCTGTCCCATATCCCAAGTTACATGTATATGAAACATTTGTACCCAGTGACTTTTTTAAGGCTTTCCATGTGCTTGAAGTCCAGTCCATTTTCAAACCTTCAATACTTTCTCATTTTTGGTTGTCTATGTAATGAATTTATATATTTTAAACTAAATACTAGTATGTGTGAATGTCTGGGGCTGGAGTTCTTCAAAAGAATTCATATTGCATAAACCTTTTAAAAATAAATAAACACAATATTCGGGTGTGTAAAATAAACTAAAAATATGTGGTCCTACTGCTTTACTTGAATGGTTGGGGAGGGAATAATATTTAAGCCAAAAAATAATATCTATAAATAATGTTGATATATACTGTACATGGTGTTTCTTTTTGTACAATATCAATAATTCTAGAGCATTGAGAGCTACATCGTTCAAGGATTTTTTTGTCTGCACCCTGTGGTAAATCGTAAATCCAACTCTCAGCTGTAGCTCACACATTACCAAAGCACCTTTTTAAAGTGCTGCTAAATGGCAGTACATGGATCAGGCTAAAGGGGGCGCACTTCCAATTTCCAAACTATGACACATGAGCATTTCCAATAGAACACTCCAAATTGATCAGGAGGAAAATTCACCCTCAACTAAAATAAGTCTGCATGAAACTCTGCATCCTCTCCAATAAGACATTTTTTTCCTATAATCCTTTTGATGAAAAAGATGGTAATATGCCAAACAGTGCAAGAGTGCCAGTTGTCTATAAACTTTTTTGATCTCCCTCCCACATCTTTTTTTGCTTCCTCAATTATCCATTACCTCCCACCCTTTCACTCTCTCTCTTGATGTACTCACCAAGATGTGACATCCTGGCAGCCTTGGGTTCCTTGGGGAGTGGTCTCGGAGCATGTCTCCTTGGCGCAGGTGTGTCCAGCATGGGAGATGACCGCTTACTATGGTGGTCAATTTCTGCACTCTCCTCCTTGTTTTCCTCCCTCCCTTGAGGAAGGTGGTGAATGGTCACTGCTGGAGTGTACTTGACATGTTTCACAGGCTTGGCTGTGTTCTCCACAGTTTGAACATATTGAGGCAGGGTTTTTCCAAAAGGCACCAATGGTGGAGAAATCGTTCCCATAGCAGTGGTATTATCTGTATTCATGGGGTCGCCAGGCTGAAGCGTTCTCTTTGTGGAGTTTTTGAAATGTGCACTGTCTGATGATACCTCTGGCTGAGGTGATTGATGCCCAATTTGATGAGGTACGGAAGGAGATGCAGTGGGCACTGTGGTCTCACCGTGGTCATGAGCAGTTCTTGGTGGATTGGAATGAGCTGATGCCATTTCAGCATTTTTCTGAGACAGGTCTCTTAATGCGTTCTGAAAGAGGATAAAGTGAAAGTTTAAAATTATCTTGACGTTTGCATCATAAATAGATGTCACACATTAGTTCACGCTATTTCACTTTCATTTTCTTTGTCAACATTTCTTATTAACTCTTCTCGATTCAAATGTGTATTTGCAAAAATAATATAATGTGCATACACATCCAAAAGACAAGAGAAGTGTGAATATGTGCATAGTGTCAAGACAACTGGTTTTTCACTATGTGGGTAGTAGTGCAAGCAGCAGTGATAAGAGAAGGATCACTCATTACCGGTATCCGCAAGACAATGTCAGACGAGTAAATTTCTCTCTTGAGGGCTGTTGTTTAGAAACAAACACCTGCCTAACAATGGATATGACGACACCACTTTGGTACACTACAGAACAGCACATTTTCCAGCACAGAATGGGTTAAAGTATCTCCACCCATTCTCCTCTAACCTGCATGTCTTGTTGCTGCCTCTGAAGGTCCTCAAGTTGCCACAGTCGCTGCTGAGTCATCTCCTCTAAGCCCCCTCCTCCTCCCCCTGGCCCCCTACCCCAGCCCTGCCCCCCTGGGTATGCCCAGTAGGGTGGGGCTGAAGAAGGGCCATGGGTGGGGCTTGAATGCTCCATGGCTGACAACTTCTCCATGACTTGATTCAGCTTGGACTCCAAGTCACTCTGAGTCTGTAGGGAGATGAGAAGAGTAAAGAATATTCAATGAGCATACATTTCTTTGTATGGTACCAGTACCACCTCAAGGATTTCACCCTATGAACAAATTATCGCCTAATGTTCGCAGATTTTCATTAAATAGGAAGTACTCTTCACTTACTCATACATCTATATTTTGGGGAGCTGACAGAACTACTAAATAAATAGCCAACAACTGAATCTGCATAATGAAGACTTTGCCATGGAAGTAATACTTAATGAACTGAAAAAAAATCTACATCCAACTTAATTTCACAAAATCTAAATCTCCAAAGACAATTTGAATTTACAATGTATATTTGACGCTTAAAGGGTTTTCATTCAGTTTCAAGTTTAAAACATTCAACATGTGACAAACCAACAATCAAAAGAGATATTTTTTTTTTAAATACTCAGTACATGATTTCTTTCAATGACTAACAACAGCTGTTGAATGTTCGATACCTTGAGGAGAGGCACAGTAGCAGCCACTGCAGCAGCAGCAGCAGCAGTAGCTGTGGCCATACTGCTGGCTTCTTGAGTAACAGGTTGCTGCTGTGGTTTGCTGCCCTCTACCAGCCGTGGCTGGACAAACCGTGGGGGTGGCCTCAAGTTTTCATGTCTGTGGAGGAAGAGAAATATTTAGTTCAAAGACAGAAACAACCTATCTTAAACATTCAAAAAAAATTTACCCTTTGTGCGAGAGACAATCTGCTGCCCTATGGGATTTAGCTTGTGCTAAAATGGATCAATGGCACATGAAAGGTTCGAAAAGTTTAATCAATTTAGTGATAAATCATGCTCAGCAATCACTAAGTTGTCATAAGACATGTAATGATCACAGAGTGTACATCTATGTGACCAGAAATGTATATCATATTTGGGTGCATAATTACAATTGTGTTAATGTGAAATACACATGTATCACACTGCAAAGAATGCAGTAACGGTAGTTGGGGCCAATATATATATTGATCTTTTGAGCATTGAGATCTGTATGGAATTTTGCATCAAACAAAATGTTGGTTTGTTTTGTTCCACTTCATTCATTGTTTATTGGCTTCTTTGCTTTACTATTTGACATTAAGTTTGGTTACCATTAGTATATAAATACATTGTTGATAAGTACTGGGTGTTGTATGTTGTAGGCTATTATACTGACCTAATTGATTAAATAGTGCTTTAAACAACATTTGAATATTTGAACCTTTGAACCTTTGGCATATCAGTAGCAAACCATGTACCTTTTCAGTAGCTGTTCCCTCATCACCTGCTGGCGTTGACCTTTGCTGAAGTGTGTGACCCTGACATCTGCGGCCTGACCTTGTGCTGCGCCATGGGATAGTGGGCTGCTCGTGGGTGCTCCTTGCCTCAATATGCCAGATGTCTATTGATATAATGCAACAAGCCAACAACAATATTAATTACAGTGAAAGAGCTTTCTGGGGCAATTCCATTTTGAAAATAAATGTTCTAAGGCATACACACAATACATATAGTAAGGATATAAAATATCAACATTTGTAATGTAAGCAAACAAGATTACCTGCTTTCTGTTAACATCCACTGCCATGTTGGGCCCAGGTTCATGGTTATCTTCTGAGACAATAAAAAGGATATTAATAATAGTAAATAGTACTTAGTAATAAGTAATGTTATTTTGCTTCCTCACAGTTAACATTTCTTGCAATTGTCTTTCCATTTTTAAATCCAATGAAGAAACAATCTAAAATAACAAGTATACATGAAGGTTTAAATTCATAAGCCATCCATGAGAACAAATGAATACAATCTCCATTTAAATAAAGGTTCTTGAAGTCAACTGAATTAAAACAAATAAGAAACTGGATGAACATTCTCAAAAAAGGAAAAGGCTAAGTTAAAATTTGTTCTGCTTAAAGGTGTTATCACTGCCATCAGGAATATAAAGCAACTTGCCTGTATGACTCCTGGGTGACTCTGATCTCTGAGTTTGGATATGCTGAAGCTGAGAACTCCTCGATGCTATATTTGAGATCAATGTCACTGCTGGCTCTCTGTGCTCTACTCTATGGCCCGGTTTCTTTTCTCGCCCATCTGCTGCACTTTCTTGGAATCCACTCGGACTAGGGGAAGGGTTGTCTGTCATAGACTGCCTCCCCACTTCTGCAACATCTTTTTGCATCTCATATCCAGGAGGCAGATTTCCAGGCAGGGCAGGGGGTATACGGGGCAGCTCAGCGCTCATAGATCCACCCTCCACAGTCTCAAACGGGGATCTCCTCTCTCTCAGGTACTTTGCTTTAATCCGAACTCTCACCGAGCTTGAGCTGGAGATGCTTGTGTCAGTGGATGACACGCCCGAGGCATTATGCCTATCCAGCTTTTGGGACCTTGCAACTTTAGGAGCACTGGACCTTTTCAATACCTCACTTGCTGAGGAACTATTTGAAGTATTGGTATACAGCTCACTTAGGTTCTCAGCCAGAGAGTGGTGGTATTGGTCATTAGATGCATTCAGAGACAGATTGAAGTCCACGGAGGTAGCCATCATGTTGAACAGTGTCAGTGACACAATTGTTATTCTGCATGAGGGGAAAAAAGATCTTACAATAGTAATTACAGACTGCTAGTCTACTACATGTAGGTGATGTTATATATCAAAATGGAACAATACAGATAATAGAGGAGCAGCTTTACTGGTTTTCCAAAAAGTTTATTTCAGTTGTTAAGAAGTCATAAGGTAACCACACTGTGCATGGGGCATAACAACAAAGGGGGATCCCTTCACCCCAAATCAGTGAATTAGACGAGCAGAGTTTATTTTCGCATGCAAACTTCTGCTGAATTCAAAATATTGCATCTCTCCACAATCGCTATCGATCCCATACAAGATGTAGGGGTCTACATGTTTATGGGCTTGATAGCCACGTGTAGGCAAATTGGATGCAATTTTTTTTAAAAGTCATGCCACAAATTAGCGTCCAAAAATAAGTAATGCCCTTTTAACCTTATTACCTTATTACTTAAAACACTGATTTTCACACAGAAAGCAACCTGTCCTAGAGTCTGGACTCTGGACAAGAGATAAAAAAGTGCACTTCATGGTTCCAACCAATCAATACTGGTCGTTGACAATGTTATTGATACTGGTTACATGTAGAGAGTGGTCCACAAACCGACCCCTATCCTTGAAACCGGCCCCCGCGTATTTCTGCTCAATGCGCGTTATCGAAGGCTGGATGTGCGGTTTATTGTTTATTTATGTATTAGTCAACAAAATGAACAAAACAGAAAATTGGCACATATTTGACAATTCGAAACACGTATCTCTGTTTTTCAACTTGCGTTCTAGAAAAAACTTCGTACTTCCGTGATTTTCTTCGTCGATGGCAGGAACTTCCGCATCATTTTTTAACTCCACTGGAACGAGCATGATCAAATGCAATACTGGTTAAATGCCGACACTGTGCTCGTTGGATTAACGGATATATCACACATTATCGGTAGGGGCCGGTTTCAAAGTTCAGTGATGTGAATGTGCGATATTTTAGTTTTGCTGAGCAATATTCGAAGCGCAATTTCTCTGGAGGATTCTCGCTATAAATCTTTAATCCAAAAATAGTTCTTTAAGGAACATAATTTTGTTGATCTGTATGTGAAATTTCAGTATTTTTCATGTTCATCTTAGTGTAAACATGTCTTCAAAAGAAAAGAACCGAAAGGGGCCGGTTTGAGGCACCCGCATCATTCATAGACTATACATCTACAGTCCAGATATAGAACTCAGAATAATAAATAAGAAGGTCTAAAGCTGTCTTATTTATGTAAGTAGTAAAGTACATTTTGATTTCAACCCAGCCGCTTTTGCCCTAGCCTCAATAAAACGAAAGCATTGATGCATTTTTCAATAGTTGGCTGCCCCGTAGCCGTATCTGTATGTAGGGCTAACTGCAAGCCAAGGCAAGGAAAGGCCAATAGCCAGGGATTACTCATATGCTTTTCACACTACCAAATTGGTGGGGCTAAAGGGGGGGGGGGGGGGGGGGGTGGCCTTTGCACCACCTATTACCCGAGGTTAAGCTTAGCCCACTTCGGATTCACACTGTGTTTTACCAAAGTGGGCTAGCATGGTACCATACTATCTGGCCCTGGTAAAAAGCAGGGTTAGCCAGCTTATTGTGGTGCTATACTGCTAAGAAATGCAGTGTGAAATCGAACAGGGCTAAGAAAGCGGTACTAAGCATTAGCCAATCACAGACACTGTGATGGAACTCATGGAAGGTCATGAATATGTGCGCAACAGTCACGAGAAACGCGAGATTGGGTTCTTGCTGTCTTCTCAGAATGTCATGTCTAGCTTCACGTGTTTAACGACTAGTATTTTATGAGGCGAATGTGATTATTAAAAATTCATATTGTAAAAAAAATAAGTTGATAAGATAATGAAAAATGTTAAAACTATAATTAAAAATTGCATTACCCATTGACATTAGTCATATTCTAGTCAATCAATCTGTGAAAATCAATGCAGTAAAAGTAGGCAATCATATAGCATGTATAGATCTAGATCTAGATACTAGATCTAGACTATTTTTATAGATTATCGCCTTTCGAGTATCGACGGAGACGTCGGAGAAAATAATTTACCCTCCGGGCATGTACAGTGTAAAACATGATAAAGATCCTCAACCCGGCTAAGCAAATAGTATGGGGTAAAGAAAGACAGTGTGAAACCAAAAAAAGATAGTATGAGGTTGAGGATAATCAGGATAATCCAGGGTTAAGGATAGTATGGGGTTAGTGTGAAAAGCATAAGTGTTACATGAAGACATGATCATGAAGACATGAATACATATGGATGGGACAATCAAGAATTTGTGATTGCAATACGTCACCTGCAAGATCTGAAATAAACAAAATAACATTCGTATGAAAATAAATGAAAATAAGGGAATTTATTGATACATACCATATCTCGCGGAAAATTACAAAATAATGACTCTTCAAGACATGTTTCACTGGGATAAGAGAGAATACAAAATAGTATTCAAATAGGAGGATTTTTAGCGCTACAAAAAATTAGGCTCTCTCTTATTTTTTGAAGAAATATATAGTTTATGATAACTTTGTGATGCTCTCTGATTTATGGTACTTCATTGAAATTATGGAAAATTGTATAATAATATTTCATAATCTTCATTTAATGTAGTGATGATAAAACAATGAATAGTTTGCAATAAGAAGGCTCATTTTCTGCTAATGTAATGCTATCGATATCAGCCATCGGCGTTATCGACTCACGTGTTCTGCATTGAAGTCTTGGAAATTTCATCAGCACCTCTGAAAAGAAGGTTCGTGTTGATTAATTGTGACGTATTTTAAGTTACGTTCAATAGTATATGAAGCATGATGTAAATGTTCAAGTGATGGGTAGAAATTTAATCATAAAATAATGATTTCAATTCGAAGATAGCTAGACTAAATTGGAGGTGGGTTCGACATTCGTATGGAAAGATAGGGGTAGGGTTTACTTCGACCAGCCCGCTCACGTCACGCTGCGCGGGAGCAGTCCCGGGGCTAGGGGTAGGGTGTACCTGTCTGTGTACGGGGCGGGCCTGGCCCGGCGACTTGGTCTTGGCCTGTGCTGTGCTGGAAGACTACTAGGCTTCAGCCCAGGGCCAGGTCAGGATTCTAGTGTTAGACAGGAATAACCATCTCACTCGGGGCATTCTTTAATCCAAATTACATTTTTGGACATAGTAGGGGCGTTCAGTGCAGAGCCAGAGGAGCCAGATGCAATCTCAGCGGTAGACCGAAAAATCAGTCTCTGTACTACTACTAGCCTAGGACGTTGGATCCGCTGAGATTGCATCTGCCTCCTCTGAACGCCCTATCTATCTATCTATTCGGGGGGTATGTCCAAAAATGTCATTTCGATTAAAGAATGCCCCGAATGAGACGGTTATTCCTGTCTATCTCAGCGGATCCAATGTCCTACAGAGACCGGCGATTTCTCGGTCTTCTGACTGTTTCTGCAGCCTCAGGCTTATGTCATGGCCATGCCACCCATGGCATGGGAATGAAAGTGACAGTTCTAAGACTAAGAGAATGCTATCTCTGAAAACAGAAGCATCTTGTGCTTTGTATAAATGTTTTGTATTTTTCAAACAATTGACAGCCTTTCTGACGAATCGAAATTCGTCCAACTCCGCGATTATAACAATATAAAGTAGAATTTTAGTGTATGTACACTTACTGTGAAAAGCCATTGAAACATGTTGTAGCTGAGAGATGCAGTGTTAAAAAAAAATTGAAGCTATAATCTGCAATTCAAAAATAAGCATATGCATGGTGGTATTAAAGAGTCCTACATGTAGATGTACGTCGGGGTGGCTGAGTTTTCGGTCTGCTAGAATGGTAGAGCAGGATATTGAGGTTGGCAGGGCCGACAGGTGGAAGGTGAGTTGAGAGTGTGGTAGTTGGGAGGATTGTAGGAGTGGTAAATTTGGTGGACATTGTGGGCGTGGTAGAATGGTATGGATGGGAGGTAGTTAAAGTGGAAGACATACTTGGAGTTCTGGGAGTTGCGGGTGTGGTACATGTAGAGTGGTAGGTGTGATGGGAGCTGTAACTTGTATGTGTGGTGGGCATTCTGGGTGTGGTAGAGTGGTTAAGGTTAGTGGATGGTAGTTGTACATTGCAGGTGTGGTTGGAGTTGTGGATGTGGTGGGAGTATTCAGATAAATTATGTGAGTTTTAGTGCACTGGTAGAGTAGTAGAATATGTTGAGGTTGTGGTGGTGTGAGTAATGGTATGTTTGGTGATAGGATTACCGTTAGTAGGTGGGGTTCGAATGTGTTCAGATGTGATCAAATGTGATCAAAGGAGTTTGGAGGGGTGGTATTTTCCATTCTTCGATTGGTGATTAATCCACCCTGTGAATCTATTCAAAATTGGGATTATCAGAAGTTCCCCTTTGTTATATTGCCTTGTGATGTCTCAAAAAACTATCAAAGTTGTCTTTTATGGTGTGTATTATCTGTGCCAAACAAAGGAGTCAGCATAAATCTCACTTCTAACTGAATTATTTATATTTTGTCACATACCGTCATTGTACTATGACTTCATCTCAAAAGTTATGTCTCTTATGTACAGTGTGATAGATAATTTCTGATCAATTTGAAAAATGCAGAACTGTCACAAATTACGTTATCAATCTCAGTTGAAACTCAAACTAATGTTTGCACTTTGGGAGGATGTTAGATAACATGTATCTTCTGATGTTTAAGAATACCATGCAAAATTGTAATTCCTACTCCTTTGCAATGAGGAAAGTAAAGTAAAAGCTTTGTATAATTTCATTTTTTTTATGGTTACACAGTGCCACACATCAGAGAGGGATATTGTAAGTGTATTTCAGTTGGGTTTATATAAATCACAGATCAATTACATGGAAGCAGTTGAGGTCTTGTAGGGTTCTATTTTCATCTGTACTTAAGGCGCTGTCACACCTTGGCGTTTTAGACAGCGTATGCCCGACGTATGAGGAATTTGGCGAATACGCTGGCGAAAAATTTTGTGCAAGCACAAAATTTTTCGACGTATGTCAGCGTATGGCTCATACGTCCTGCATACGCGGGCCACAAGTTGTAGGCAAGTTCCGCGATCGTTGATACACGTTGACACACGTTACTCGTAAGTTACTCATAAGTCGATGTACGTCGAGATAATGTCCAACGTACCCTAAAACTTACTTCTAACATATGAGTAACGTGCTTTGAACGTATGTGTAACTTAACTCCAACGTATATTGACGTATGAAGACGTGCTCCGGACGACCACAAAACTTACTGAACGTGTTCGTAACTTATAGCTACCGTCTAATGGCGTATTAGTTTTCTTCGGCATGGTGGTGGTGTTGATACGGTGATGTATCGTGCGGTTATGATTTGAATAGTCGAGCGGCAGCCTTTTTTTTATGCTACGACACGTGTTCGTCAGCGATACGCTGCCGCGCGCTATGCGTAAGTTAGGATATCGTAGGGCATACGTTGTGTACGCCAGCAATACGCTAAGCATTCGTTGAAATACGTTACTTATAAGTTAACGAAGCGTTCGATACAAGTTACTAATACGTTATGTATACGTCCAACTCGTTATGAATACGCTAAGTATACGCCCAGAGTTGAGAAAAAAAATCAAAGTTCAGCGTATGCCGACGTTTTAGAGAAATTTTGATACGTCGGGCATACGCTGTCTAAAACGCCAAGATGTGACAGCGCCTTTAGATGTACCTGAAGTAGTGTATGTGGTAACTATGAAATATAATTGATTTGACACAATTCAATAAGTTCAGATCTTGTAGTATTTTACTTTGAAAGATCATTACAATAATGACACATTATACATGTATATACCACTTGTTGACCAACCTACATGTAAATTCATCTTTGTGTACCTTAATTTATGCAGTTCTATACTTTTTGATCTTGTGATCTGTAGATAGGTCATGTGAACAAATTAGGGGATCAACACAATCTTGAAATGAAATACTATGCATTTCCCCCAAAAAATAAAATTCAGCCCTAAACGCATCATGTCCCTATTTTACAATACACATAGTATAACCTCCACCCTCTTTATGCGATCTTCTTTCCACTGCTTTTTTTTTCATAGAAATTTCATTGTCATTCTCATTCCACCATAATTTCCTCTTTTCACACATTTATCCTTATAAATCCTTGGTAAGATGTTTTAATCAGGTCACCTATAACTCAACAATGTATTACGTGATGATTATGGTGGGGCTATATGCTTCTTTACAGTCTGCTCCATTCACGAATTTGGTTCATGTGGTATGCGATGCAGTTTTATTATACAGTTTAATTTTTGTACTGTATTTCCTGTATTTCCTCTTTTCACACATTTATCACATTTATCCTTATAAATAAATCCCTTGTTAAGATGTCTCAATCAGGTCACCTACATGTATAACTCAACAGTATATTACGTGATGATTGTGGTAGGGCTATATACTTTACAGTCTGCTCCATATATCAATTCATGAATTTGGTTCATGTGCTATGCGATGCAATTTTATTATGCAGTTTAATTTTTGTACTGTACACTTCTGTGTCAGTTATACAGTGTAGTTTTCCTGGCAGTATACTATTTTTTTAATGTTACTGTTATGTTATTCTGTTGTTCATGTTGTTTCTTTACTGCATTTTAGTTCTATTGTATTCATCTGAAAGTGTGGAAATATAATAAAATCAAGTTTGAGCAAAGTATTTTGACCACTTCAGTATCTCAAATTTTGTCAACTCCATTATAAAATCGTATCTGTCCACTATGCCATGTTACACATTACATGTAAATGGAGCTGTTCCTCATGATTCATCTTAAATGCAAGAATCATTTAGTTGTACCAGTCTATGGGTTGCTACATGTATGAATTGCATTGATCAAAAGATATGTTTGAATTACAGTGTATGCATACATCTTAAATGTGGTCTTGATCTGTGTTTGTATATCTGATTTACCTGGAATTAATGTTATACTGTAGACATGTAAATGTATTATTTTTATCCATATCAGATATCTGAGCACTGCATGCACCTAGAGTGCAGATTTAGCTGGCGCTGCACGGGAAATTTGAAAATTTGTGTTGTCAACAAACAAACAAAGTGGCAGCTCCCAGTGCAAGAAGAATTGCGTCTTTGGATGATCAGGAATTTGATGACATTACTGTATACAAAACAAAGACGCACAGAATTTGAAGAAAGTGACCAAGCAAGCAATGACGACATTCGAGGAATATTTGATGGAAATCAAATGGATGTTGATGTTGAAACTGCAGATAAATTGGCATCCGTGATCATGTTAGCCAAATTTTAAGTGGAAGTGCGCTGAGCTGATGGGACTGATTACAAGACTACGTCGTTACACAGCATTTGTGGAGGTATCAATAGACATTTAAAGTCAGTACATTCAGAAATTATTGATATTATCAAAGATGTAGAATTTACTAATGCCAATGTGGCGTTTGAAGCAGCAACAGTAGAACTGAAGAAAATTTGTAATTTTTTTCAAAAGTTCTTTAAACTACTGTATGCGCCATTTATTTTGCGGGGTTTTTATTTTCATGAATTTCGTGAGTCGGATGCTACTCGCAAATTTAACAACATCCGAAAACATGAATACGATGTGCACAAGCACATAAATTAATAGTACTAGTACTCCACGATCGCGAATTTAACCACTCACAAAATTGTCGGGAAGTCCTGATTCGTGAAAAAATAGAATCGCGAAATATATAGCGTATACAGTATTGCACTTAATACTTATGGGTACGTATTAAAAATGGTACAGGGAAACCCCGTTATAGCGAGGGGGACGGGACCCACACTTTTTCCTCACTATAGCCGAATGCTCGCTATACCAGAACATGATCAAAACATACAGAAACAAATGCATCTATAGGACTACACAAACAATAGCATATTTACCGTTAGGACTGAAGTATTTTAATGGATTTGCAAGCATTCTAAACGGAATTCATTAGCTAAAAATCCACTAAAATATCTAACAGCACAGTTGAAAATGTAAATAAATGACACTTCCAACGCCTCCGTTAAAGCAGCGGGGAGGCCCAGTTATCCGGCGTGTAAGCAATGAATGATCATTGAATGCAATCTTCATGCATGCGCAGCCGCGGTCGTACAGGCGCGGTGTCACATGTGTTTAGAGGCTCTTGCCATGTGCTTTCGTGACTGTGTTGATAGTTGGGCGCGGGGGCGTGCAATACCTAGAGCCGTATAGAGATACGGCTCTGGCAGTACCGCACACGCGTTATGCATGTGTGGTTGTGTGTGCATGTGTGTGTGTGTGGATTCTTGCATGGTGTGTGTGATCAGCTTGTGCTGTTGTTGCGTTCACCTCGCTGAGCGGTGTGGCTGAAGGGAGTGCTCGTAATAGCAGAGTCAATTCCCTTTCTATTTCTTTATTCTTGGGCTGGGAATTTGCCTCGCTATAGCAGAAATTTCGCTATAGCCGATCTTGTTATATGAAAACAGAATACACGGAGGTCTTTGGAAGAAAAATCGGGACCCAAGAAATGTCCTCGTAATATCAGGGTTCTCGCTATACCCGTGCTCGTTATAACGGGGTTTCCCTGAATATGCTATAGAAATTGTGAATTATTCGCTCTCAGTGTCTTATGTGGGTAATAATAATAATATTTCATCTCTCTGCCCCCTACCCACTGCCAGATAAATTCAGGAGAAACATATTAACAATAATTATTAAGTGGAAAATAATCAATAAATATGATCAATCTATATTTAAAGTAAAACTTTACATACTGTGTCAATCTGTGCATTCAGGTATTTAACATACATATACCTGCATAGGTCAGTGAAGATTTGTGACAAATCTGAGAAATTTTAAAGAAATTGTGACCATTTGGGATGTGTGTTGAAATAGGCAAGTTTATAATGTATTGTTTATAATGTAATCTAGTGGTTAAAGCACTGCTTACACCCTCTAACTCAATATTTGTCAAAGACACAAGCTCTTTAAAAATATGAGAATATATTTTCCTGTTCTGAAAGAAAAGATTGAATGATTATTGTTTTAAAATTAATCATATTTTTGTCCTCAAAGAGTAGAGAGTTATGCTCAAAGAAAACATCACAGCCTCTGCCCATATTTCCAGTTTTGCCAACCTTAAAAATTCTTTAAAAATCTTTTTCTTCCCCAATTTTTATGTAAATAAGAGTGAACTGCCCCTTTAACAGCATTTTTCCTAAGAATAGAAATGCCCATTCAAACAAACCCTAAGCACACTTAAGATAAAGATATGATAAACTTCCAACCAAAGTTTACCCCTTTGTTTTGTTATATTAGGCCACAATGCATGAATTATTAATGAATGGAATTTCTCATTTACATCAATTAAGGTATGATATAATTATGTATGTTTAAAAAAATAATTTGAAGGTGATGAATCATCAGTAGAAGGGGGGGAAGAAAAGGGTGGAAAAGAACAATAATATGTTTTGGAAAGAGAAGAGGGAAAAGAGAAAAGAAGAGCCAATTGAAAAGGAGAACTACTAGAGGAAGAGGAAAACAACTATATGTACATGTAGGAGGAAAGAAATAATAAATCCATGTGTTTTATTTAATATCATCACAGATAAGAAAGAAGTGCCTCTGCAAACCAAAAAGGATGCATTTGTATAAAACATGTATTTTCCTGCTCCTGAAGGAGTTTTAACATTCAGGAAATTATTTGGCACTATATGTCATAGATAATCTGTTGATGATCATTTAATAGGAGTTCATATCATCAGAATAAGGGTCAGAAGATGGTATAGTTATCATTGACGCATTTTCCTGTCAAAGCTAATGTCGTCAGCATTGTGCCTTGTATGGGCAAATGTCAAAATACCTTTAACTTTTATGTATCGTCATTAGCACCAGTATATATCCTGTATGTAAGAGCTCTACCAATCAAACCAGGCAAGATAGCAGAGAGAAAGTGACCTGTAGACACAAAGAGAGAGGTGTAAAGAACGGATGAGATGAAAAGGCGAGAACACCTGCCCCACTCACGTAATGCGACATGATAGGGTAGGCTCGCATCCTGTTGCCACGGTAACAGGTGAATAGATACGGTTTGATGCAGGTATAACTTTGACACCTTGTGATGCATGTTTGAGATGATCAACATGTTGCATCGATCTGCACCTCAGTTTTTGTGACGATTGGTTTTTCTGTAGGATCCATGTCCAGATAATCAGCACCGAACCAGTATGCGCTGCTCTTCTGACACGCATAGTTTGCCTTGTGCCCGAATGGCCGTAAATGAAACCATTTGGTTTTCTGAAGAAGCTACCATGTCAGATGTGGCCATCTATGTGATCATAGCCATCATCATTGTGGTTAATGCAATTGGGAACATGCTTGTGATTTTCACCTACCAGCGGGAGTCCATTCTAAGAGTGCCAGCAAACACTTATATTGTCAGTCTCGCTTGCGCGGATCTCTTCTATGTCATCCTTGCACCCCTGTGTCTGCTCCTCTCCCATCTCCTGGATGTCACCCAGTACCACAACTGTCTTGGTACCTTGACTCTTCTTATGATCAATGTTCCTGTCTCCATCTTCCACCTGCTCCTAATTGCTGTGGATCGGTACATGGCGGTGACCAGACCCCTGCGCTACTTTGTTATCATGTCTGAGATCCGCGTGAATGTCTACCTCTTCCTTGCCTGGACTCTTGGCCTCCTAATCGGCCTCCTCCCACAACTCGGCTGGAACAACCCCCTTGACAACCCCTTGTCCATCTGCAGCTACCTCCTTATCCTGCCACAGGAGTACTTCATCTTCCTCTTCGCTGTCTGCTTCATCGTCCCCCTCTTCGTCATGATCTTCCTCTACTTTGTCATGTTCCGCGAGGCACGACGCCAAACCCGCCGCGTTGCCCAACTTGAAATTGCTGTCCTCTTTAAAAATGGTGCCAGACGCAAGCCCCGCCTGATGAAGGACATCAAAGCCACCATCACAGTAGGCCTGATCCTCGGAAGCTTCATATTCTGCTTCCTGCCGATATGCATCGCCTACTTCACTTACGCGGCTGATTCAAGCTTACAGGGTTCATATGTTTTCTTGAAGTTATCCAGTGCTTGCAATATAACACTAGCTCTCAGTACTGCTATCAATCCGTTCATCTATGCATACAAAAGTCAGCGGTTTAGGCAGCGGGCTACAATCGCTGTGCAACGTGCCCATGCCGTCTTCAAAATGATGTTTGGTTGCCAGATGTAGCGAATTCTAGGAGGTTACCCTCTAGTGTAGTCTTCCATTGGAAAGTTTTATTACATATACTGTATGCAGCTGGACTGTTCTTCTGCATCTTTAGTGCTTTCATCTCTCTACATTATATGTTACCATGGATTATGTGTCCACTCTTGAAAGGCAAGTGGGTTATGGCTTTGATGTTTCATCTAGAAGTAGAATGAAATAAATCCAAGCAATAGTTAACCTTCAAAGTAAAAAAAAAATATGTTGCATTATGTACTTATAATGTGATGTTTACACAATGCAAGTATGTTACATTTCCTTTGGTCCTCTGCCTGTTATTATATTACGAGTTACCTGTGCATTTACTGCAGTCTACTTGTGTACATTGTATAATCAATGCACTTTTCTATACTCTGTATGCATACTGGGTGGTGTTTCACCAAGCTGCGCGTAAGTGCCCGAGTCATGCGTAAGTGCCCCTAGTTGTGCGTAACTGCCCCGAGTTGTGCGTAAAGTCGCTCGTAAAGTTGTGCGTAAAGTTACGAGCGACTTGGGCTGTTTCACCAACATTTGAGTCGCTCGTAAGTGCAGAAAGTTGTGCGTAACTTTACGAGAGGTTTGGGCTGCTCGTAAAATTTATCGGTTGCTCGTAAAGTCATGCGTAAGTGCTTCATAGCAACAAAATGGCAGCTCGTGCTAGGAGAGTGGTCCTGCCAAGGGAAGATCCATTGGACGGATTAAACGACACGAAGATCAGAAAAGCATATAGATTCACACGCGCAGGAGTGCAGTATATTGTTAACCTCCTACAGGATGAATTACAGTATCCCTCTCAGCGGAACAATGCCCTTACAGTCATCCTTCAAGTGTGCATAGCCCTTATGTATTTTGCTGGGGGCAGTTTGTTGTATCAAATTGCAAGGGCACATCGAGTAAGCAACGCCACGGTGTCACGCTGTGTTCGACGCGTGACGCTGGCTCTTGTCCATCGTAGAAGCGAGGTGAGTTGGAAGTTAACTAATTTTTATATTCAATTTGCACTGAATTCAAGCAGTAGATTCTCACTACTGGTAGTATTATTTTGTAATTTTGCTACTACTAAGTAGTTAAACTAATGGTGTAACGCAGCGTTAGGATTGTCGGAGAGTCCAAAAACTCAAAATCGAATGGCTACACTCATCATCATGTCATGACATGCATTGCAGTTAAATCAGCTAACTGATTAGCTTTCATTGCTTAATTAAAAATAACACCATGAGAATTCGAGGCTCTTTTTTTTCATGTAACTGCAGTTTCAGCCTCGCACCTTGTAACATTAAAATGTATACCGGCGGAGCTGAGCCGGGCTGGGCCGCCGGCCGACACGGTCGGTCAGCAGAGTACAAGGCTACCGGTGGATCCACAGCCAGTCCCACTCGTGCAAATGTAAGTTAGGAGTGTAGCGCCTACTCGTTACTTTTACTTGCAACAGCTAAAACTTACTATACTTTATTTTCAATGCAGTTCATCAAGTTCCCAACCGGGGAGGATGCGGAGAGGGTAAAGCAGCAGTTTTTCCGAATTGCCGGCTTCCCAAGCGTCTTGGGCGCAGTGGATTGTACCCACATCGGCCTCAACTCGTCCGTCCTCGGCAGAGCAGAGCACGTCTTCGTGAACAGGAAGTTCACACATTCCATCAATGTACAGATGGTGTGTGACCCCAACTACGTCATCACGAATGTCGTCGCAAGGTGCGTAATTACCCCATGAATAAATTAGAGTGTCATAGAGTTTTGAGGATGTGGAGGGGAAGGTGAGGGGGTGGGGGTGCGGGGGGGGGGGGGGTTAGGGTTACATGATCAAAGTGGGGAAAAACATTGGGGGGGGGGGGAATACAGCAGTGAAATGAGCCCAAAATTCATGACTGGTATGATCAATTTGCCACAAAACATATAGGGGGATGATCCTGAACGCTGCCCCCCCCCCCACCCCCATGTTCTCGTTTCGCAAGGTTCCCAACATGTTCCCAATTAATGTGCACCTATACACCCTCCCCCCCCCCCCTCATTTCTCCCCACATGTTTTTTATATTAAAGTGGGGTGGGGGGCGGGGGTCACATGAGATACATGATCAAAGTGGGGAAAAAACATTTGGGGAGAAATAGGTATAGCGTTGATCCTCTTAGTTTCCAGTTACCAGTCTACAAGAATTCTGGAGGGGGTGCATATGGGGGCACTGTGATATGGGGGGAATCATCCAGGATTTTCCAAAACAAAGGGAGGGCCCATGCAAGTCGATTCATCCAGCCGTGGCTCGAACCAGCCAGCTCATATATGCTTAATATAAAACTGTAGCCAATTAAGCTTTCACACCCTCTCCCACCCCAAACAGAAATCCCATCCATAGCCATACCCCGCGTACAGAATGCAGAGCGGTGCAGAAAAGTTTATGAACTTAATATTTTATGTGTTCAAATAATTATTGTATTTACATCCATATAGCTGTAGAAATGTTTTATATCATTTAACATGAACAATTATTTTGTGGAATTTAAGAAGAAAATTAATTGGCCGGGGACATTTTCAAAACTCATTATTATTCTTATTATTCTTATTTTTCTATTTTCATTTTTTTATTTGTTGTCTATCACATTTACTTGTATTTTCATTCTTTATTTATTTAATTTACATATTAATTTTTATTTATTCATTTATTATCATGATCGGTTTTTTTATTCATTTAATTATTAATTGTATCATTCTTGACCATAACAATTTATACATGTATTGTGATATTGCAGATGGCCTGGGTCAGTGCATGACGCCAGAATCCTCCAGATGAGTCACCTTGGGAGATTTCTACAGGCCCGAAGAGTGGAAGGCATTCTACTTGGAGACAGCGGGTATCCGCTTCGGCGATGGCTGCAAACTCCATTTGGCGTGGAGAAAGACGACACACCAGCCAAGAAAGCATACAACAGGTAAGGAATGCGTAAACAAGGATTAGGGCTCATCTTGCAGGCACAAATGACTAAAGTTACTATATTAATTAAGGGAGCATGGTGGCTATATACCCCTCACAGTGTATATGTCAGTATCAAGAGTCAAGTGATCATATATGTGGATGGGGGGGGGGGGGGGGTTCTTTGTTAATTCCCCCTCCCATTGGCAGCATAAACATGAAACAAAGAAAAGGGAGGGGGACAGAAAGAGGGAAAAAAGGAAAGAATAGAAAAAGCGAAAAGGGAAATAAAGAAATATAACAAAAAGAAATAGAATTTGTAAAGGGATTCAAAAAGTGTGCTCAAATGTCCCATTTTTCAGGCTTAGTGCACCCCCCCCCCAAAAAAAAAAAAAAAAATACAAAATACAAAATACAAAAATGCCTCATTGATGAACAACTTGGTTAATTAAGGTAACATCTCTATAACAACAACCCCCCTTTCACCCCCACCTCCTCACACACACACACACACACACACACACACACAACATGCAGAGAATCATTGATTGACACCCCTTCTGCTATTTTTTTTAGAATGTTGGATTTGCCCCTGTATGATGATTGTGTAACATTTTTATTGTAACATTTTACTTTGTTTACATATTATCCATTTCTCAAATGCAGGGCCCATGCACGCACCAGATGCCTGATTGAAATGACGTTCGGCCAACTAAAAAACAAGTTTAGGTGCCTGAAAGGGCATGGCATGCAGATGTCACCTAGGAGGGTGTGTGACGTAGTGGTCGCATGCGCAGTGCTCCACAACCTGGCAAAAATGCTAAATGAGCCTGAAGAGGATGATGATCAAGAGCTCGTGCATGATGGGGGGGATGATGGGCAGGATGAAAGGGTGGAAGTCAATGACAATGATGACTTCGAATACCAGATTGGACAAATGGTCCAAATGGACATTGTCAATGATTTTTTTACGTAGTCTCTTAATTGTCATCCTCTTCGGGCTTGTCAAGCATTTTTGACAGGTTATGCATGAAGCACTGCGCATCTTATACAATATGTTCTTCCATTTCCAGTAGAATTTACCAAATTTCATTGTTTTGAGATCTGCAAAAGGGCTACCCTATCTTTAATTCAATTGTAATGTGATAGCATATGGGCCTATACATGTATATCACAATATGGATAGTGTCTGAACTTATATATTTATTGTAATGACTGTTGCATGCCATGCCCTTTTAGGCACCTAAACTGTTGGAAAAGTACAACATTTTGGAGGTTATGTTGTGTCTATGTTGATGGAAGCACTACCCTTTCCCCCATATTGTTGGCATAGCAGTAAGGACAGATGATGTCCAAAGCAACTCCCTTTCACAGGATAATTATACAATTGTGTGTGATAAGAGTGGCAACAATCATACATTTTGTATGAAAAGCGTTGAGCATTCTTTTTACATCAAACATTTGCTAAATTATTGACAACTTTATATGCATGATTGAAAAGAACAAAACAAACAATTTGTAAACTTGTTGTTTTTGTTCTTATTGTTCCATCACATACAATAGATACTTCACATTATCCTTTTTGGCACAAAGTTCCATGAGGAAAGTTCTATTCTTAGCCAATGTTAGGAAGGAAAGTATGCTCATCCTTTTCTCTTTGCTGTGTTGAGAGCTCTTTAGTATAACTTGGAGGTATGCAAGAAAGTAAAAGTAAAATTGAGGAATATATTATAATTTATTTCAACAGATGAATAATATATGTACAAGATAAATAAGTGATCACATTTTGGAAGAGTACATCAATGATGTATACAAAAAACATCTACTGGTATGTCATGAAATCCAAAAAAATCACACAGGTTTCTTGTATTGCAAATGAGATTATGAATGCAAATATTAATACCTGCATATCAGAAAACTGACATGTCCTTGTAAAGTTAGAATGTACTACAAAAGTCACCACATTCTTGGAAAAGTTGATCATTGTAAGTACATGTATCCACATGGTTACTACAAACCCCATCTTGTGAAATAATATAACCTTACGTGAAGGAGCATTTGCTTGGAATCCCTAAGACGGAGTAGCTTGCTGTCGGAAATAAGAACATCACCATCTTTTTTCTTTGCTGCTTGGGATAATCCAACATTATTTCAAGAACTGATAGTTTGCCAAGATTTCTGCTAAACATATTCATTCAAAAGGTAGACAGTTTGACCAACGTACTGCTCTAGCTGGCTCCCTGTAGAAGACAGAATGAAATATGAACTCATTTGTTATCAAGGAAGGCAAATGTGCTGATCCGCATAATACCTTTTCAGACTTGTTGATCTTGTATAAACCTCAAACTGATTTGTTTGAGAGGTATAGTTTGTACACGTTCTCTTACACATGTAGGTGAACGATCATTTACTGCTTGTGCAACAAGGTTGACGAACAATCTTACTTGAATACTTTTTATTGAAAATGATTAATAAACAGAAGGGATCTTACAGCTGTTTACCCCATGTCATCATTAGAGGGCTGAAGAAATGCCTACTACTGTTCCTTGCTTCTAAGTACATGTAGCTCTATTACAGTACAGAGTTGACCACTTATCTTAACAGCTAGCTTCTGGGGGGCAAGCCACAATTTGTGTTATGGTGTCCAGGCTCTCAACGAGCTGAACGTCTGCATCAGCATCTGTTTTCGCATCCACATGTGTGTCACAATCGGTGTCTGCAATCTCAGAGCCTTAATAATTAGTGATTAAATCACAAATCCACAAATTGTTTAGGCAGAACATTTTGTAAACATTTCAGACTTGTGCACCTTGTATAAACCTCAAACTGATTTGTTTGAGACACGTTCTCTTATACATGTAGGTGAACGATCAGTTACTGCTTGTGCATCAAGGCTGTGGAACAATACTTAAAGGAAGTACATGTATACTGTACTGGGAAGACAAAAAGCATTCAAACAGGTGATCATGACCAATCTTCTTGTCAGTGGTCTGAAAGGGCCCCTGTCATCAAAATGCATGTTGACTTCTGTTGATGCAACTTAATTTGTATATAACAAAATCACTAACTGTTCAATGGAAATATGTGACCTATATATTTTAAAATAATTTTTCTATATTTTTTCTCAGCACTGATAAGCCCCGCCTCCAAAATATCCTCCAACTCAAGATTCCCCCTGTGACATCATGAAAGGTAGAAATTAGCAGGATAACAAGCAGAATTTATTCACAAATCAAACATTGCAATGACTACCTCAATGACTACCGCAAGATCATCACATGTCTTCACACAATACCATCTAACAACCTTTTATGTGGGAATAATTGTTTCCTTATGTCAGAAATGTGCTAGCTATGTGATGCTATTATAAGCACTTGCAGGTAGCATTGCAATGTTTAGTCTGTGCATAAATTATGTCTATTATCCTGCTAATTTCTACCTTTCATGATGTCACAGGGGGAATCTTGAGCTGGAGGATATTTTGGAGGCGGGGCTTATCAGTGCTGAGAAATAATAAAGAGAAATTATTTTAAAATATAGGACACATATTTCTATTGAACAGTTAGTGTTTTGTTATGTACATATTATGTTGCATCAACATAAGTCGACATACATTTTGATGACAGGGGACCTTTAAATTTGTTTTTTTTTTGTCCATTTTAGAAACCTGTTGAAAGTTATTTGCCTTCAAATGACCACATTCGGAGTAATAATTAGTGATCAAATCACAAATCCACAAACTGTTTAGGCAGAACATTTTGTAAACATTTCAGATTTGTTCACCTTGTATAAACCTCAAACTGATTTGTTTGAGAGAATGAGAGGTATAGTTTGTACAAGTTCTCTAACTTATACATGTAGGTGAACGATCATTTACTGCTTGTGCATCAAGGCTTTGGAACAATCTTACTTACATATTTTTTAATGAAAATGATTAATAAACAGAAGGGATCTTACAGCTGTTCACACCATGGGCGGTATTCAATTCAATACTTAAGAATAAAAAATATGACAAATACTTAGTATTTGGCTTAAAGGGCATATACTGTACTTGGAAGACAAAAAAGCCTTCAAAAGTGTGGTCGTGAGCAATCTTCTTACCATTGGTTTTAAAGTAATGTATTGTCCATTTTAGAAAGTAGCTGAAAGTTATTTGCCCTCAAATGATCTACATTTGTAGTTATTAGTGATTAAATCACAAATCCTCAAAATGTTCAGGCCAAAAAATTTCAGGATTTGTGATTTAGTCACTAATTACTCCAGATGTTGATAATTTTAGGGCAAATAACTTTCAGCACATTTCTAAAAATGGACAATACATGAATTTAAAACCATTGAAAAGATGATTGCTCATGACCACCTTTTCAAGGCTTTTTGTCGTCCGAGTGCAGTATATGCCCTTGAAATAAAATACGTAGCCAAGAACGGTATTCAAAGGACGATTTTGGGCTTAAGTATTTGGCTAAGTATAAGTAAATAAATTGCTCCAAGCAAGGAAATACCTTTTTTTTTTGTAAGTATGTTTGCTATTCAAATGAGTTATTTTGACTAAGTATTTTGCTTCCTCTTGATAGAACACTTAGGACATGCATTCATACAAGTAGTTGTATCGCTTTAATCGAGACAGGATTCATCGCAACACTCGACTCGTAGCACTTGATAACAAAAGAGCGACACAAATCATTAACTTAGACCATAAAGCATAGCCATAGAACAGATTAGACCTCGCCTATACGGCTACGCTACGGCACGGTAGGTACTTATGCATACGTATACAATGTCATTCGTCGGCTCAGAGGACCAAAGCAGGGGTCATTGAGGTTCTGAACAGAATATTCATTATAAAAACACCCACTCTTTAGTAAAAATCTCGTTTTACATCATTTCGAATGCTGGTAATTGATGTCCAACACCTAATTCTAAATTCTTGCTCCACGGAAAGACTGGAAGTCTGTTAAGGCTACTATTTTAGTACGAAACTATACAAAAGGCGCGCCGGCAGCTCAATAACTGAAGCGCTGCGCGTATTCGCTATGCGAAGCATGCAGCGCTGCGCTGCTATAGCTCTACGCTTCACAGTATGGTCTTTGGTTAGACTACTATACATTGTACAGTCATGTATGAAACCTATGGAAATACACCGCACAATATGATTGTGCGATTGTTCTTTTAACACGCAAAAGGCCATAGAGAATTCTCGCACAAAACTGTTCGCCAGCTGTGATGAATGTGCGTGACGTCACAATTTTGCTTAGATTTTTACTTAACTGTCATGTACCTTAGTATATTAAATAAGCCAAATACTTAGCTGAGCCAAATACTAAGTATTTTTTGTACTTTTCTTAAAGGGCCCCTGTCATCAAAATACATGTTGACTTCTGTTGATGCAACTTAATATGCATATAACAAAATCACTAACTGTTCAATGGAAATGAGTGTCCTATATTTTAAAATAATTTTTCTATATATTTTCTCAGCACTGATAAGCCGGCCTCCAAAATATCCTTCAACTCAAGATTCCCCCTGTGACATCATCAAAGGTAGAAATTAACATGATAATGTACATAATTTATGCACAAAATAAACATTGCAATGACTACCTGCAAGTGCTTATAATAGCCTCACATAGCTAGCACATTGCTGATATAAGGAAACGATTGTTCCCACATGAAAGGTTGTTAGATGGTATTGTGTGAAGACATGTGATGCTCTTGTGGGCAGGTGGAGGTAGTCATTGCAATGTTAAGTTTGTGCATAAATTCTGCTTATTATCCTGCTAATTTCTACCTTTGATGATGTCACAGGGGGAATCTTGAGTTGGAGGATATTTTGGAGGCGGGGCTTATCAGTACTGAGAAAAAATAAAGAAAAATTATTATAAAATATAGGACACATATTTCCATTGAACAGTTAGTGATTTTGTTATATGCATATTAAGTTGCATCAACAGAAGTCAACAGATATTTTGATGACAGGGGCCCTTTAAGTATTGCATTGAATACCGGCCCATGTCATCATTAGGTGGCTGAAGAAATGCCTACTACTGTTCCTTGCCTCGAAGAAGCTCTATGATAGTACTAAGTTGATTACTAATTTTAACAAGATCCTCATGAATAAGGACGCTAGCTTCTGGGGGGCAAGCAACAATTTGTGTAATGGTGTCCAGGCTCTCAACGAGCTGGACGTCTGGATCAGCATCTTTTTCTGTACCATCGGTCTCAGAGCCTGCCACAGCCCACTCCAGCTCCTGTGAATTTGTGTCTTCCTGATAGGATTGAAATAAGATTAAAAAAAATATGATACATTTGTGTACATATTGCAAATAAATTTTACATATTCTTTTCATTCATTAAATTAAAGGACACTATATCATTCCTTTGAATACTTTTTATGTTCATTTATTATTCTGTATGTTGAATGTGTGCTTTCAGTGATAGGCCTAATAGGCATCTGTTGAATGTAAATGATTGTTGATGAATGAATTGATTGAGAAATAGGTGGGGAAGATGTAATATGATACTTCAACATTTATTTCATATTATATAATAACATCAAAAAGACTTCCACTGCTATCTTGCTGAAACTTTGTTGGATGTAGAGAAATACCTCTCTTTCTATAACATGGCCTAAGATCCTCCCCAATCTGAATGAACAATACTGCATACACACATCTAAAAAAATATATATACCGGTATATATTTAACCTACCCCCAACCCAGCTTCATTTTGGGAGCTTGTTAACCCCTCCTTGACTTCTGGAGCTATGGCCTCCAACACCTTCTCACTTAGAAAATCTAATGGTGTGGGTGGTCCGCCTCCTAAATATTAAAGAGTAACGCTAGAATTAATACACACGCAATCAGCAATTACTTAAACACAATTCATGTAAAGTAACAATTAAAAACAGGAGCACAGCAAATCAGAACATTATATGCTCAGAGCAAAAGCCACTCATGAAGGTAATAGTGTTTATGAAATGTGGTTAGGTGATCAAAATGCAGTGCTTCTGTACTGAAATTCCCTTCATTGACGTGCAATTGCAACCATTGTAATCATAATATAACATAATCATATTGCAATGTCAGTGCATGGCAATTCTCAGTACAATTTGCTCGGCTGATTTACAAGTATGTGTGTACCAGGTTTGAAGCTCACAACTACTGTTGAGGTGAATAAAAAGAAACAAGCTAGAAAATAATTTCAGGCATTATAACATAATGTGGCCTATTTTAAGAGTTTTACGCAAAATCAATCCTAGCTCTCTCATCCAGTCATCCCCTATAATTTACCTCCTTGGTCGTGTTTTACACACTAAAAAAAAAATTCTCACGTTAGAATGCGAACGACAAGCATAAGTTATGACTCTGTATGTATATGCGAAAAGACAATTATGGACGCATCCTCGATCACCTGTCAGTTTGGTCTTGGCAGCGACCTTAAGAGCTCTGCTCTTAAGGTCCTGCCATTTACGCTTTAACTCCCTCCAGTCCCTCTCTGGGCCTCCCTGGCTCCTGAGGAGGAGGGCGAGCTCCTCCCACGCTTTCTGCTTCCTCTCCTCCACCTGAAAATAAACTTTCCGTCTCAAATTCATGCTGCATTGACATAATTCATGTATCATGAAATCGATAATTTGATTTTTAACAAATATATATATAACACAATCTGAGACACCATAACATGGCACAACTATCTATATCTATAATCATATATTCAATCATTTCATCTTTAATTTTCCTTTTTTCTTCATTTCTTATACTGTAAGAAAGAAGGGAAGCCTTATTTTTACTATTAAATAGAAATATTATTTTTAAGGCCACAATTCATTTCAACATCACTTTGACATACCTATATCATAATTCAAAAAATGATTTTACAAAAATTGTCAGCTACCTTCACCCCGCAATACCCTGCCTTCCCAAAGAGGTCGAGAGTACGCCTCTTTACGAAGTCCACAATTCTCATCTGTTCATCCTTAGTGTAATTGGCGTGCCTCTTCCTCGACCTCTGCTTCTGACAATAAAATGTTAATAATGGATTGTGCATGTTGAACTAGAATTTTTTTTAAAACACACACAAAAAAATGTGAACCAAACAGCACCTCAAACAGACAATTGTACATGATATAACAAATGATTAACCAATTCTATACTTGTAAATTTGATTGATAATTAATGGTAAGACAGGGGTTAGCTTGGAGATTCAACATGTAGTATTAAAACACAAATGTTGTATACAAATGGGAGGGAGAGCACTTACATACATTAATTTGCCTGTTTAAATAAAAGTGGTATTTCTATGGTATAACAATGCATTTTCTGTATGGGATGACTTTTTCAAATTGCACTTATTGGAATCACATCTATTTTGCATTATGGATAATAAATGAAATAAGTCGAAGCAAAGAAGGAGTTGCAATTTTGCAGGTACAAAATTGTTTTCGTTGAAAAAAAAAACAAAAAAATGCAATGTATTTTTACTCCTCTCCCAATAATAGCGGGAAACTGACTGAGCAGAATCACTTTGTTTACGTTGCAAAGTAGGTTTTGGGTGGGTACTCAAAAACCTAGCGAATCACTGTACAACGTAATATGTTATATGAATGTAGACTATGGGCACTTTATAATGGTGCATTTTAAATACTTTTCCTGGTAAGGTGAGTGAAGCTATGATTGTGCGACTTTTATACACGCTATCAGCATGGTATATCTAATACTGATTCCTGCCAAGTTTCATGCCTTTTGCAAATGGGCTACCCTTAAAGCTATCTGACTCTCAATCAGTCAATGTCCATTAATAACTTCACCCAAATTTATCTTTTGATGCAAATGGTCACAATTTCAAGTTACCTTGCCACCACGATTCTCAGGGACTTCAGACATAATGTTGATGATCTTGATCCTGCTGAAATAGAAATTAGAAGAGAGAAAAACAAAATTACAACTTACTGGATTGTGTGGTCGAATCGAAGTAAAGGAGGATACACTGCATTTGCTGCACAATTAATAGGCGTATAAGAACACAAAGGGTACATTTTTATTTTTACGTGTTTTCGGGTTAGTCTGAAGCGGAGTAGTTTTTACACAGTTGTATGCAACACTAGATTACTGCATGCTACTCCTCTGTAAAAGTATGCATAAGCTACATGTATGTACGCAACGTAGACCTACCCTATGCCTGTTATACCTTACTCTATCTTTCATCGATCCTACACTTCTTTTTTTAAATATTATGTTTACCTATCCTACTCACTGAAGCTTGTTACGACATGGAGTCACACACTGACTCATGTAATCTAACTGCATGGTTTAGATCTTACTGCAACCAGCCCGCACACAATTCGCGGGGATCAGCGGCTAGTTTAGATCTAGTTTATGCAAGCACGTTAAAACTTCAATTGGGTATCATGCACTTTACTGACTTAATGGTGTGGTGAACATGACGACTACTCCAGGTGAATAATTTTGTTGGTATCAATCATGCATGTCATGCACTCTCTGAAAAAAATCGTACTCTGGAAACTTGTGACTTACTTATTGTCTGAGTCGCTGTAGAAACCCATTGCAATCTATCTCGACTGACCCAACTTTTCTAACATTACACTATTAGTCAGCAGTCAAGGTTAGAAATAGAAGTTTACTAGTAGAGATAGACAGATAGATCTAGATCTATCATGACCTAGACTCAAGTCTCAAGTCAAGAAAGTTCAAGTCAAGACTAGAGTCAAGTCAAGTCAGTCATATTCATGTCAGTTTATCTTCTAGGCCTATATCAAAATCAATGTGAGTCTAAAATAAATAGTGAAGTGTTCATAAAGAGCACGATGCCAAGAAAGTATAACTGAATAAATATGACTAGACTAGCATATTATTTTCCTTCCGAGCTTAATTTGCCTTGTCAACTCAGCTGCGGTCATTAACTCAGATGCAACTCGACAATGACTCAAATATGTACATTCGGGACTAGGCCTAGGCCTACCTAAATTCAACTATCGTGTGACGCGGACAGTACAATATCTTTATGTCAGAAACAAACCGCAAAAATCACTCTTAACCTCTTATATAGCAGTACGCTTCAATTTCTCTTCAACAAACATAAAAATGTCAATATCTGAACAAGAAAATAATAACATATGATCTTACCTTCGAAGTAAACAAGTTGTAGCAGACCGCGGGAAAAAACAGACTGCAATAAATTTTCTGTTTACCTAATTTGCATCTAATTTGCCTAAGATTAGGCTCGTTCGCGAACTTAAAATATTTTTGAGTCGTTCGTAGCTTACGAACGACTTGGTGAAACAGCATTTTCAAGTCGCACGTAGCTTAAGAGCGACTCCTCCAATTTGCGAACGACTGCATGAACTTACGAACGACTGTTGGTGAAACACCCCCCTGTACATGTACATGTATGTGTGTGTGTGTGTGTGTGTGAGTGTGTGTGTGTGTGTTTGTGTCTGCATGCGTGTGTGTATGTGTGCATGTGTGTACATTCATGCAAATATATGGAGTATATGAAGTTATTGAATCTAATCAGGATCATATTTGTACTTCATTTACACATACAGTATTTGAATAAACATATAAAAAAAAGTTTATTATTTACTTTGCTTTAAAGATTGACTTCATAATAATTTTGTGTATGGCACATACTTTTACAACTGATTTGTTCTATTGAGAAACAAAAGTCAGAATAATTAACATGAATCAATTGTCACATTCCTAACATGATTTGATTTCTTTGGTACTTGCAGATTACCTATCTGTAGTTGAGGCTCTGTATATCTTCAAGACTCCTGCATACCAAGAGACCACTCCTAGCACTCAGCCCTAAGGAAGGAAACAAAACACTCTCAAGATGGTATCACAACAACAGATGGATGTAAAGCAGGTAGGCACTGAAAAGGATATATTGTTTATGATGTGCAGTACTCCTATCTTAAACACCACTGCCCCATCTTACATGTATAAAGAAGTGTTATTGATCGCAACTTGTATCAAGGATACCTCTGTACGTTAGAGAGAGAGAGAGTATTCGACTTAAAATCGATTCAGATCAGTTACAATCCTATAACATGGGGCCTTGCTGTTGCTTTGCAAGGATGAGTTTTGTGCCATAGTAATTTATGAAATGTATCTGAAGGAAATTCAAAAGGGAAAACTACATGTATAAAAGACATGATCAAGTTCATGTGTCATATCCCAAACTCCGTGACACTTTTGTAATACAGGACAGAAGTGTATTGTTATTGATACTTGCACATAAATATTGAGGAATAAAAAAAATTGCATGATCTTTTGCAATCGTGTGGTACATTGCATCAATCTGGACTTAACTGAAATGCTGAGGGAATAATAATGTTATACTCCGTGGAAGTAAAGCTAGGAGTTTCATACCTTGTGAATGCTTATAATAATCTGATCTATAATTTAAAGCAGTTAAAATGAATCATTCTCATCTTTATTGATGTGAAAGTACATGTATTTTTTAGGCCTGATCATAATTTATGTATTCTGAGCTCACTGATCTTGTTTGGAAAGTTATTTATACCTTGCATGTTGTGTTTTAAAACAGTACTTGGATGAAACACATCACCTAGCAAATTTCAGTAAAATGTGATGCTGCATGTACACCAATGAAAAAATGATATTTTTTTAAATTACTGGTGTGAGCTCCTCTTTATGAATTTTATGCAAAGAACCAAATCAATTTTTTCTTCCATACAACTCTGCATAAAGGGTGAAGTTGCACTACAGTGTTTATCTAACTCTGTTGTGTAGATTTGGTGGATTTAAGTTCTGATTTTTTTCTTCATTGCCAGCTGAAGGACTTCCTGCATTCCTACAACAAGCTGACAGAAGTGTGCTTTGCAGACTGCATCACTGACTTCACATCCAGGAAACTCCACGATAATGAGGTACGTTCCATACATGGTGTTGGTCACCATGAGAGCACATCAAAACAATTTTGGCAGACTTACATTTACCCATCAGAAAATGTTGCAGCAATGTACCATCTTTATTTTCAGAGTGTGATTTGCCACTTTTCATGTTAAAGTTGCTGATATACCCCTTCAAAAATTTGTAAGATCTAAAATATGTGATAATGCAACTTTTAACCTGAAAGAGAATGTGAAAGTCTGTGGCTGCTTATGAATGGACTTATTTTGTAATAATTTATTATTAGTGATGTATTACTAATGATACACATTGCTATGCAATCATAGAAAAATGTGATAGTTTACAGATATACAGATAGAAGTCTGATGTACAATATATTTCACCAGTTGCATTACACAATTTCATTCCATTTCATATTGATTTCTTACATGTCATGTACAGAAGAATAGTTCTTGAATAACATGATTACCTGTTTAAAAACTGGTATTCTCGTTTGTGTTCTTTTGCATTTGGCAGATTATATTTATATTATAAAACCTCAGATAAGGACTTGTCAGTCGCTCATCAGATTATGTTTGTATGCCCTCCGTGTCCTTTATAGAAACGGTGCTCATTCAACTGCATGGACAAGTACTTGAAGATGACCCAGCGAGTGTCCCTCAGGTTCCAAGAGTACCAGGTCCAGCAGAACGAAGGTGTTTTAGCCCAGCAAGCTAAGGGTGGTAGATAGTACTAGCTTTAATCCCTAGGTAGTTAGATAAACTTTTTTTGTATGAAATGTATCGTATTTGCTATCTGACTCTGAAGACGGTGTTCTGTCTGGGTATTGATCGAAAGGAAAGAGCTTATTTCAGGTATTTGCCCGCCCTTATAAAAGAGTACTGATGTCATAAAGAGCAGAGTTGGCATATATCCAGTGTCAGAGTGGGCTATGTGGGCATTTATTCCATTGACATTGGATAGACAAGTTCTAATCCCTATCACGGACAATCTGGGACATAGACTTGATTGTTACAATCTTTACGCAGCAACTATTCCCATCTGAATAGCCTTCCGATGAAGTTTGACACTGTAATTTGCACATCTGTGATATATGTCCCTGCTTGGAATCACAAAATTATCCCTCTAATCAACTCACAGTAAATACAATTAAAATATTTCCCATTTTATTATGATGTGGTATTGCATATATTTTATTTAAGGGTTTTTACATATTCCACAGACAAATCTGTTATCTTAATAATTATGTTCTCTGCTGATGGTATTTAAAGGGATTATACTGTACTGGGAAGATAAAAAAGCCTTCGAAAGGTGATCATGAGCAATCTTCTTGCCAATGTTTGGGCTGAACATTTTGAGGATTTGTTATTTAATTGCTACGGTAAGTACTCCAAATTTGGATCATTTGAGAGCAAATAACTTCCAGCAAGTTTCTAAAATGGTCAAAACATGAATATAAGACCATTGGCAAGAAGATTGCTCACAATCACCTTTTGAAGGCCTTTTTTCTCTTCCCAGTACAGTATATGCCCTTTAAACCCACATCTATCGAAAGCACAGGGGGTGCATTGCTCCTACTGCACAGTTAAGTTTGGGACCATCATCCTACATACAACACTCAATGTTTTATTCCTTGTGCAAGGTATTGTGTTAAGTACAGTATTCAGGAAAGTCACATTTTTACCAATCAGTGTGTTCAAGCAGGGTGCCTGCAAATTCATGTGAATATTGTATTCCAAAGTATGCATATATCATCTCCAGTTTTTCTGTGAATGGAAGGTGTGTTGATAAAGTGTAAGATTTCAGATTTGGGACAAGAACAAAGAATCATCTGTATTTATATCTGTTTGGGCATACAAATCAGAGATTGGATCAGTATTTTTCATGGAATACAAAGCAGGATAGGAAATAATGGTATTAAGATTGCATTCATAGTTAGTTTTCAGCTTGTCCATGTATCTATTATGGAAAACGAAACAAAATACATAATGTACATACACTGGGTTTAAATCACCAAACTATTTTAGTGTTTTAGTACTGACAGTGACAAACCCATTGAAAGGGGGTACTGATTACACAACAACAATATGTTTAGCAAAAGTGTGCATGATTCAGCTACTTCCTGCGTTTATCAATTATAATAATGATAAAAGGTCTTTATGAAGTGGTCATCTTTATTGTGCAATTACATTCAAACTGTGTTGAGAGGATTCAAATTGAGCTGCTTTGTAAACAGGTCTTGTTTTAGTAGTTCCTCTGTGTGAAGAGAGATATTGCATGTGCATTAATCTCCTAGAGGAGTTCTAATGTCAAACCTTGCACCTCCGTGTTCATCCTGTGCCAGATAGATTGGGACTCAATTGGGTGCATTATTGCTGACTGAAGACACACCTAGAACATAAAGAGTTAACGAAGGATGGTCGGGTCCTTCTTTGAACAAAGGGAGCGCTGTTTTCAATAACCCAGGATGTGGGAGACAGGCATGCAAAGTATCTCTATTGCAATCATCTATTTTCAAAGCTACAGTTTGCCTGTCACAATAGAACACATTTCTCTTTACCATGGGTTCTCTGAGCAGCTCTTTCTTCCAAGCTTTCCCAAGAATACCCAATAGCCATTTTCAGGACTCTGTATGGTGAACAATGAGAACTAACTTAGACTTCCCCACCATGCCAAGAACCTTCCATTAAGGAGTATTTCTTCATGTATATGTTTATGTATTTACATGTTGGATGGTTGTTGTCAGAGTATTACAGCAAAGTTGTGTAAACATTGCCAATACAGTGTATACACATTATTATGTGTTACATATTGTTTGTTGCATTTGCGTAAATTACATAGATTGTTTCATGCAATATTTTTATGAATAAATCATAAGAATTGAATATCAATAGAGATATCTTGAAATTGAAGTTCTTAGAATATGATGCAAAGATGCAAACTGAAATTCCAATGACAATTGTTACTCTTGCATGAACAGAACATGAACAGAAAAGACAGTCCCCTCATTGTACAGGAGAATGTGTGTGTGTGTGTGTGTGTGTGTGTGTGTGTGTGTGTGTGTGTGTGTGTGTGTGTGTGTGTGTGTGTGTGTGTGTGTGTGTGTGTGTGTGTGTGTGTGTGTGTGTGTGTGTGTGTGTGTGTGTGTGTGTGTGTGTGTGTGTGTGTGTGTGTGTGTGTGTGTGGGCTTGTATGGACATACCATCGGGGACATTTTTGTGTTTTTAACTTGATAAAAGGGGACCTCCGACAAGTGGGGACGTCCCCGGTCCAGATCTCCTGTCCAATCAATTCCTCATCACATTTTAAACAAGTTTCATATAGTCAATGCATATTTTGGAAAAAGTCCACTTTGGGCCAATTAAACTCCAAATGTGTGTGTAGGGGGTAGGAAGCGTCCCCAGTTAGTGGATTATGCTCACGTTTTGTGTGTACTATGTCCGAAAAGGGCCCCGGTTAGTGGATTAAATTCAACATTTGAAGTGTATAACATCGCGCACACACGTCCCCACTTTGGCGGTAAAAGGTAAATGGGTCCCCACATTGACACACTACAAGAATATGTGTGTGTGTGTGTGTGCAAAGTATGGGAGAGACAGAGAAAGTCAAGTGGAGAGATGACTTAATTTGGGCAAGAAGGAGAAATAGATGAAAAGACAGGGAAAGAGAAATGTTACATAAAGGAAAAAGAGGAAGCAAACAGATCTCACAACAAAATGAAAGCTAACATTAAACATGAGTTGATTTGGGAAATAAAATACAACCACTGAAGGGCTTTTATTGTTCTCTATTTACAAAAAGCCTGTTAAACATTTACAATGAATGGATTATTACAATTACAAAGAGAAATGTATACACAGTGTACATATTGCCTACATATATCCTAATTACATGTACATACTTCTATTCAAAAAAAAGCATGAGACAAACAAAACATATGTACACATATTGCATCGACACAGATTAAGGCACATAATAATAGACGCCTCACTGTAACTAAAAGCTCTCAGTATCTAAGAAATACTGGTTTATATCACCTGTTAAGTCAATCACTATGAACATGTTCTTTTGTTGTGCGGACACAATTTCAAAGGTTCCCTTTCGAAGGATTCGCATAAGAAAAGACGATGTTCCTAGTGGAGAAGGGAATACAGACCCATAGCAGATGATATGCCATGCTTCCCACTGTTGTTGATCATGCAACTGGGGCCAGTGCACTTAGTTACAGCAAAGCTTCTCAAACAGCAGTCTTAATTTCTACACTATATTGTATCTTGTATGAATGTGTTTCTACTGGTAGAATACTAGTAAAATATTTCTTAATGTTCAAGTATTCCAGTAATTACATGCATACACATTTATTTGTACATGGTACAAATGTAGTATGTTCACAATGTTGTCTTTCTTCTGTTCTGCTTTACAAAGAAAAAGCAATTAACCTTGTATGTTGGACTACACAAGCATTTAAAGCTGAGCAATAATCACTGGTGTGAGCATACATAATTTTGCAGTGTGGACTTTCAATATTCTGAAGATTCACAGGGCAATGACAGTGCAAAAATTACAATAATTTGTCCTTGGTTTCCTGAAGAATGCAAAAGCTGTCTTGGAAACAAACTTATGTCAATGTTCTTTTCTCTGCCAAGCCCGATCTTACATCCAAGAAGTTTAACAAATACTTTCTTCCCTGATGTAAATACATGAAACAAAATCAACAGTTATACAACAAACAGTCATGACTTTAGGTGCATCACTTGTGAGTGTTAACATTAAAGTTGCCATCTCCCAATAAAGCAATATGGTGATTTCAAAGCATGGAAGTAATTATGTGGTGGGCAAAATACTGCTCTATGGGATACAGGTATATTACTCGTGCAAAAATACATCAATGGCACATAAATAGTTAAAAGATTTAAAACCAAGCTTGGTGCAGTGTTACAGTTAGTGTGTAGCTTAGGCACAAGCATGGGGAATTGTCTCCTGCACTCCAACCAAATGTAAAGTCTGGAAATATAGACCATCACTCTCTTTCACCTAGTGAATAGAAGAACAAAAACATACATGTATGCGACTACTATGCATCCAGAACTACTTTTGATTTTAGTGTTAAGAAATAATGTGGTGCCCCGCTTGGTACCAAGGCTAATCTGTGCCTGGTGATAACCCGAATTTCATTCCAAGAAGAGGGAGAGAGAGAGAGGGAGGGAGAGACAGAGAGAGACAGAGAGAGGGAGAGAGAGAAGCGAGAAGAGAGTAGAGAGAAATATAGGCAGCTGATTCAGTTTCCTCCTGAGATCAATCACAACCAGCCATCATTCTCTCTATTGATCCTCACACCATTGGTAGGCAAGGCAAAATTGATTGGAATGGCAGACATCCGCTGCAACCTCACCCCCCCCCCCCCCCCCTCTTCCTCATCCCCCACCCTCTAGCCTTTCCTGTTCTTATATGCACAATTAAATTCTCATAAATCACACATATCTATTTTTTTTTAATCATGCTTAACCCTTTATGCTCCACATGTGAATTTATTCACAAGACATTGCAGCAATTGATGTATGCTAACTCAAGATAAAGGGCATTTCAACTATCTATACTCAAGAACAATCCAGCATGAAGTTCTTTCAGCAAACTCTGGGATATAATTGTAAACATGACTCTTCTCTCTGATACATCCTTCATCATGGGAACATCTAATTGGTTCGTTGAACATGATTGAAATGTGAACTTCGAATGAGAGACTCCTACTGAGAATTAATAATCAAATGTGAATGGGGGAGGGGTAGGGGAAGATAGGGACATGGAACATGGGGGAGGGGGGGGGCTCAGGGAAAAGGGCACAAACACATTTAATCCACTAACATACAACATAACGTATGAAGCACAAGTACATACATGTATATCCAAATATGCATCACCTTTGTTTTTCAATGACACAGTATGGCTAACATAACGTATGAAGCACAAGTACATACATGTATATCCAAATATGCATCACCTTTGTTTTTCAATGACACAGTATGGCTGTTCAAAGCTTCATTTTCTGCAGAATAATAATACAAATCTGTTACAGAAATTGAAGAGAAAAAAAAAACATATCACACAAACAAAATCAGAATATATTACCTTATTAAAATACAGTGAAACCTGCTCAATACTCTGTATAAGTATATTTAAATACTGCTTATCTTCAAAGACCAGGCTGTCTGATTCCCTTGAACAATGTTTATCATTAAAACCTGTATCATAGCAACCTGTACATGAAACCACCTCATCATAAAGATCACATTTCTTTGCTCCCTTGGGCAATCTTTCTCTACAGGTTTCACTGTATTTTTAAAACATGAAAAGTGCAAGAAAACCAACAAAATATTGAAGAAAAAGTAAGTAGAAAAACCCACAATCAATGTGCTTATATAATAAAGATTTACCTGTGATGTACCAAATAATCTTATTTCCGATTTTACACTATCATTTTTTTTTAATTCTATAATATCACATTAAAGTCTAGATTTCACTCATAATTGTGTTTAAATCTAACAATTATATACTAATAATATATCACAAGTACGCACATAAGGTTCAATTTTCACCGTGACATATAAAATCAACATGATACATAAGAAATCAAATTATGTCAAAAACATTATCAAGATGCTGATGTCAAATTATAAAAAATCAGGACGGATTGAAAAAAAAACATTTCCCCAGTTATGCTTGACAAGTAAGATTTTCTAATTTACTAAGTTGCTTAAACACATGCAATGTCTTCAGAAAAAGCTTAAGTAGAGAAAACATGATAACTATCATTATCTATCATCAAATACCACATTTACAGTGGTTATTAAGATATACAGTAACAGTAGCATAAAGTTTAGAACAATGACCAAAGTATCTATAAATATTCATTAAACATTATCTTTTCATCTCAATTTTTTATGTTGGGGTGTGTAAGTGTGTGTGTGTACTTGAAGTACAATAAGAAGTACTTAAAGTGCAATAAGTGAATTTGAAGTAGAATCAGTGTGATAACCTGAACATTTACAATTCATTTCACAACTTTGGTCATACTTCATGTATTCTGATTATACAGATGGACCTGAAATCAACGTCACAGCTGATTGCAATCTATTGCATCCAGACTGCAGTCAATGTATGGAGCTGATTGCATTTGATTGCAATCACTGTGCATTTGATCTCAGGCTCCACTGTAAACAACTTTATTGTCTTTCTTTGTTTAGAAACAAGTGTTTTGTTCCTTTTTTCATGTACCCTGTACATCATATCACAACAACTTATTGGAAAATGAATTAATTCCCTGAAGTTTGTTGCAAATTTACCATATCATCTCTTTTTTATATATCATTCCCCAAACAACATTCATTCAAGTTACTAAATATACAATTGTTGCCATTGTTGTTATTATTGTTGCCAAAGCATCAGACACCGTCGAAGTGACATTAATCTCATGATTACTCTAAACAACATCTAAATTATTAAAAGGATGTTATTTCAATATATTGCTGCATGTCCTATATATATATATATTGTATATTATTGCCTATCAAGCATAACATACACATTTAACATGACATACAAAGGAGCCAAAAAGAAAGTTAACATAAACAAGGAGGAAAGGCTAACTATTTCAAATGCTGATACCTTACTCTTCTTAACATACATCATAAACATGAACAAAGTTAGTATTACCCCATATTTACACAGCATATGGTTATAGGTCTACATTATGCATGTATGTAAATATAATTATGTACTGGTATATAAAAAAACACACTCAATTAAATATATCCAGCACCATATCATACAAATCATTATCAAATCAAATTCATTATCAAATTGCAACATGACATGATTTCACTGCCTTTTATATTTACTCCTCATTGATCCAACAAATGTACGGTCTCGAGTTCATAACAAAGACAGGGTAGTTGTAATCAAATATTCACACAAATAATGTGGAGAAAAAAATAAAGTCGCATATCTGAATGTTTGTACATTTCATTTGTGTAAATCAAAATATATCTTTGTACATTCCTGGAAAGTTCACAGACACCATTATTGCATTAAATCTGCATAAGACGAAAAAGATACATATCAATCAATTCATAGGTATATATAGTGTATAGGGTCTATCCAGCAATCTATTGCTCTTTTCACCTGATTATCATTCAATAAATTACTCCCATGATATATAAGCATTCATGTCATTTCTTTATTTGATTACACACAAAAAATATGAATACGCATTTACATACTATACATTGAATCAGAATTTCCTTTATTGTTTGTATTTTGCCAATACAAATCTTCCTGAACTACATGTACAGGGACTAAATACCAGATATATAAAAGGAAAAAATCATAATAATAAAGTAATTTAGGAATTATGCTTTTGCCTCTGTCAGATTTATCTGGTTGGAAACATAATGTCTTATCATGAAAACAAAAGAGGACGCAAAAGAAATGCAAAAAAAAATTATTGTCTCATTGAACATAAATCCTATAGAAGCATTCATGTTTAATAATCATTGATTAAGCATTATTTGAATTGTGATCATCTCTCTGTCTTAAAAGATGCAAATTAAAATGTACTTATTATCTCATCTCAAAACTTGTCCAGAGCAAAATATTGTATGAATGTTCTCTGTTATATATTTCACAATGACCTGATTTCAGATTTTATGTAAATATAATTTAGTTCATTAAAAAAACTACCTACTCTAATGTTACACCGGAATAAAAAAGAAATTAATCATCATGAATAGATAATACAAGACATAGTTTCTATATATATGCCTAATATCGATGATCAAATCCATGGAGTGTATAGTGTGCATGGATATACAAAGCACACATTTAATAAAACCTTCTGTTGCCTTCAAATACATGTACTATTTCTACTATTTCATGCACACAATCCCTATGGCCTTGCCTAGATGTAGCTCTGCCTCTATGAGTACTGTTACATCATCATCTGAAGATTTTTATAGATCCAAAGTTGAATACCAATGCACAAAATTTATTGCAAATTCTGCTACAGCCATTGGGAAAAGACATTTGCCACCAAGGAGAAATATGTATTGTTGTAGTGGTTAATTCTATTGTGGATTCCTTTTTTTCTTCAAAGCATTAACTTTGCCACAATTTGCTTATAAAATGCTGTGCTTTACCAACATAAGCCAACATAAGCATATAATTGCTGTATCAAAGCCAATAATACATGTAGCCCAATTCATTAAATCTAAGCTTAATTTCAAATGTGCCAACACATTTCTTTAAGTGGAGTTGAGACTAAAAAAGGGGGAATAAAATCAAGAAAATAAGTTGCAATGGGTATTCAGAGAAACATATTGGTACAGTTTTAGAAAAATCAGGCATTATATCAAATTCTTGATCCCTAGCTCTGTTATATTGATCCGTTAATTTCAAGGTTGACAAATGATGCTCAGGGTATAGACTGGTTTATGTATGGTATACAAGAGCAATGGAGAAAAACATTATTGCAGATCAATTGAGTTGCCCATTAATGCTCAAAAATTCAGTGCTAGTAATCATAGCTTTAAATAATTCCCAACTCTCTTCAACTGTTTATGCAGCATTGAGGCATTCTTGCACTGGTAGTACACGTCATTCACATAGGGCAGCATGAAGTTTGGCAGTGAAGGAGTTAACATAACTAGTCTAATTTGTTCTCAAACTTTTGCCAAGCTGTTTCTCTTATTTCCTGCTTTTGTTCAATTCAACTAATTATCACCATTTCATTCTCCTTAAAGTGTACTCCATGTTTACATACTTTGGTTTGATTTGGAGTTTACAGGTCACCTACAGTATTTTGCAACAGTATGTGTAAGACAGCACTGTTGCCCTCTGCCCACTTCTAGCAGGATTCAATCTTTTGAAGAAGAAGCAGTTTATAAAGGGAATAGTTCATGAAATGTGTATTATACCTTTAAAACAAACTAGCAATTCCACTGCCACATATTCAATAAATATGCCTCCGTCTCTTTGCTAGCTTTATTCTCGGAAAATATGTATGTTTGGTGGGCAATGTACCATTGAATCCTTATCTGAAATGAAAATATCATATTCTGTTTTTTCATGTTTAGCTAAGTATGGCAATGTTCATCGACCTTTGACCTCTTACTTCTTTGTCTTCCAATCTACCAGTCTGTCTAAATCCATCCTTGTATCAAGTTTGTTTACAATTAGCAAATTTTGGGTGAAGTTCATTGGCCATTGCCCTTCCAGGAATTTTACCCAAACTTCACCAGTCTTCCTCCATGAAGTAACATTTCTGTACTATGTTTGGTTTGAATTGAATCATTATATTTAGATTCAATGTGAAAAATATCTACTTGGGGGCAATTTTTATCAAATTTTGCAAAGTTCATTGACCTTTGACATGTGACCTTTGAGAAATTTCACCAAAAATATCATAAGTCTATCCCCAAGCAGTGATCCATCTTTGCACCATGTTTGATAGGTATTGCACCACTGGATTTTTATTTATTTTGAAAAATATCACTTTGGGGGCAATTTTTAGCTAATTTTTGGGCCAAGTTCATCGAACTTTGACCTTTGAACTTTAACCCAAATTGTCATTTATAGCAAAATCACTGTGAAAAATATGAACTTTTGCAGAGTTCATTGACCTTTGACCACTGACCATCCAGTTATTTTACCAAAAATGTCACCAGTCTACCCCCAAGTTGTAATCCACCGTTTCACTATGTTTGGTTGGAATTGCACCATTAGATTTGGATTTATTGTGAACAATTTAAAGTTTGGGGCAGTTTTTTCGCCAATTATGGCAAATTTCATTGACCTTTGACCTCTGACATTTCAGTCATTTTACCAAAATTGTCACCAGTCTATCCCCAAGTAATGATCCACCTTTGTACCATGTTTAATAGGAATTGCATCCTTTGATTTGGATTTATTGTGGAAAAGGTAAATTTTGGGCAATTTTTAAAAAAATCATTGACCTGTGACCTTTGACCTCACTCAGATTTGACCTTACTTTACACACTTCATTGGTTTTATGCAATACACTCATGTACCAAGTTTGAACCAAATCTGGTTAACGGTTCTCAAGATATTGCCTAGACGGATTCGGGAGGGACGCACAGACGGACAACCCAAGAACATAATGCCTCAGGCTACTTTGTGGCGGAGGCAGAAAAAAAGGGTATACCAAGTACATACTTAGCAGAACCAACTCTGGTGAGTGCACTGATTATACTCATTCCACAACTTAAGTGGAAGTTAAGTTGAATATCACCATTTGATAATTCCTTTACATGATAAAACTTATGATGCAAATTCAATGCCTGATTCTGGGTCAAATATGGACCAATAAAAACTCCTAATTTTTACATAACAAGCACTAGAATGAAAAACCTGTTTTTCATGCTATTGGTGCTTAGTACTGGCATCAATACAGCCTTGTAAAAACAGGACCACATCACATCACCCTTGCACAGTTTGTCTGCACAGTCTGCACAGTTGCTGCATCCATTCTGGAATATGGAAGAAAGACATGGAGCCAAAGGTGATACCAATAACTCAAGAAAGAACAAGCACATACAACAACCGACGAGCTGGAGGACGAATGATCAGAGAATGGAGCAGCACTTAGCATTGTCCTTTCTCTGCTGCTCCCGCTGTGCCTTAAGCGCTGCCTTCTCCCTGCTCTCCTTAACGGCCGCTAGGTAGTCCTGGTCCTGGTGCACTGAGATGTGTTCCTGAGGCTTTTGGCCATCCGACGTCAGCTGTAAGATAGTATCCACTAGGTAGGTCATGGCGTCAGCTGCAAGGCGAGATGCAAAATGGGGGTTGCAATGAGCAATAGTAAGTGATAACAATGTGAATGTTAAAAAGGAAAGTCCACACTGAAGTTACGTTGGTTTTAATGAAAAGAAACAAACATGAAAGAAGCAAATTAGTGAACGTTTGACTAAAATCCGTCAAAGAACAAGAGACTTATGAAATTTCAAGTTCTAAATTTTGTGATGTCACTTTTGAGTTGCTTTGCTAGAAGTTATGTACTTTTTTTTTTGAAGATTTCCATTTTCTCAATTGGATACAGGTACATACCATTTTACCTGTGCAATTGATATATCACTAGAGTAGGCAGATGGTTTCAAACACACACCTCTATGGAAAAGATTGACAGAACTTTGACAAACCTTTACTCATTTATCGCTTTCATTAAGATAAAACCATTATAACTTCAGAGTGGACTTTCCCTTTAATGTAAGGATAGTCTGCAGGCACAGACCAATTGTGACACTTTTCAACACATGTGTCTGCAAGATAAGACTAGTGCCTGACTCATTAGTGTTTACATGTACAAATAATGAGAGCTAGTCTCTGCAATTTCAGACTAACTGACTGACTGACCAAGAATTGGTTTCAGTCTGCAAACTATCACTCAAGGACACCAATCAATCACAATGCATGTAAGTCCAGCAACAATCCTGATTAGAATCATGATTCAAAATGCATTTCTGCAGAATCACGATTGCGTTCAGACAAAATTGAATGTAAAACTAATTTAAAATGCGAACATGAAACATGGAAAAGGGGGCATTTGGAAACACGTTTCTGTAGAATCACGTTCGAAAATGGTTGCTTGAACGTAACCACAGTTTGAATCATGATTCTATGACGTCATTGTGTCAGCCTATTTCCAGTGCTTAGTCAAGCAGCCCACGTAGCAGTCAGAAAACGTGCGTGTGAAAGCTGACCTATACCTCCTGGGTCAAACTGCGCACTGCGATGCGCACTGGAGCGGCCCAAATCCGAGTAGAAACGTGATTGGAGAGAAGGTCGTCTGAACGCTGATTCTGTCATTATTATTATTCATGTTTGCGTTTTGAGTCATGATTAGAATCATGATTCTGGTGATGGTCGCATGAACACAGCCTAGATACACTCAGGAGCAAGTGCAGGGCAATATCAATAGCATGATTACAAAGCTAAAAGCCCCCAGTTCAATGTCAGTGTATAGGAGGATTAGGTTAATCCTGTGAACCTGGCCAGAGCTGGACACCTGTTTTCTTTGTAATCCTCTTTTGTTTGATACAGAGCTACCCCATAATGAACAAAACATGTAAATAAAGCTTTTAAACTGGATAGAGCTGGCTCTTTCGAAAGGACTTGTGTGGGACCTAGGGCCTGGCCGATGAGAGAGACAAACTCTCGACCAAAAAAGCCATACCACTCTCCCTGAAAACCGGAATTAAGCCCAGATAACAATCCCAGACTTTGTCATCAGTTTGAGAAACCACTTTTCCTGGGCATTGTGCAACATGAACAGCATAATCATATCATCCAGGTACAATAAAGCATCAGACGTAGGTGGAGAGAATGCTACAAAATTTGGGGAACAAGTTCTAGATCTATTCCCACAATACATATCACTAGTTCGTATGTTCCATCACATCTCTAATGACAAAGATGAACACAACCTCAGTGATACATTTCTTCAAGGCTGCTAAGGAAGATAATGATGAAGGTGATCATAATAATAGTATAAAAACAATACAAATAAAATAAAAAATGATACAAAAAGTACACAATGATAATAATCATAATCATAATATTGATATTTCACTCTACATTAAAGAACACAACCAGGGAGACACAACATCTGTACGAAACAAAAAAGCTCAGTAACAAAATCCCTATAGCTACATTTACTGAAGGAGTACATTTCTACATATCAAGTGGGTAATTGCATGTTACTTTGCATGACACGAAGAAAATAAACTCATTGATGGTGACAATTTTGTAGATGTGGCATATACTTTCAAAATACTAAAATTAGAGAATGAAATAACCTTGAGTCCAAACCTTCTCAAGTTCTCATAACATGCTTCACTTTAATTTCCAAAATAATGAGATTTTAACTTGTCAATTTGTCTGATATCATTCTCTATGTAAGTTAAATAAATGGACATCCAGATTTAAATGTTCCTTCACACATGTAGATGCAGAAGAACGATATGAATTACCCACTTCCCTGAAACTCAGCAATAGTTGTTAATATTGGACATATTCTTTTGTGGTAATTAAATTTATCATACATGTTTCCATCTACAGATAGTTTCATGCCAGTAAGACATAATTTTGTCTACATGTGAATGCTTCAATTTGGTAAAACAAAAAAATGGAGGAGTAAAAGAAGACGATTTGAACATGATGGTAGAATTTTTTGGAGGAATATGGGTAAGATTGGGCTGTGGTGTGTTAGAAAAGGGTAGGAGGGTTCCTCAAACTCTAATGTATGACATGCTCCTATGAAACATTTTCACGAACACATGCAGTGTGCATGGTGAAAGGAAATCAAGAAGCAGGGCTTTGCAAGACTACTGAAACAATAACAAAACATTTCAAATTAAATTCATTACCCACTGTGCCACAAAGCAAGAAGAGAAAAAGAAGACAAATATAGAGGGGTAATATCAGAAAAGAATACTGGACAGCATCTTAGAGTACATGTGATGTAGAAGTGCATTTAAAGAAAAGAAAGTGTGATCAGATTACTATTTTCATTACAGCAAGCAAGAGAGCAGAGGATTATTTGCCAGATATTCTTGCACTGTAAGTCAAAGGAGGGGTATTTTAGTTATCTGTGTTGCATGGACTATAACTGCATGAAACTATACCGTTAACTCTTCATGTGCCAGATGAACTACTGCTCTTTGAGATTTGTGTGCATTGCTGGTGAAAATATGCACACGTCACATACACTACAGGTTAAAGGAATTGGCATAGGGAAAGGGAAAGGGAAGAAAGGGAAGGACCCGCAATTTTTAACCGCTGTATATTTTGTCCAGTTCAGCAAGAAACATGATACTTAAGCCTAAAAAGCGTGGTTCATGCTGAACTGGACAAAATATTAAAACGGCGGCTCCTTCCCTTTTTTCCCTTTCCCTTTCCCTATGCCAATTCCTGTGAACTGGAGTGTACACACACGTCACGTAGAGAGTTAAGCCATCTCCTCATTTTGGTAGTCTTTCTTGGAAATGTCATTGGAAAACAGCACTTGTGATGCCTTTCTTGAATACTTTAAGAAATTATTTAATGTATTGCTTTATAGCTCTTTAGACATGAAGAATTATCCTTCTACCCCCTTTTTTTTTTGACAAATGATAGTGATTGATGTAGAAGACATTTGACATATTACAACACATCAGGAAAATCAAAGTTCCATTCTACAAAAGAAGCACACATAAAAATTTGTGGAGAGAAACAGAAAACTGTTAGTTTAAAAATGCTTCATCTCAGCATATTCTTATGTCTCATATAAGTTAATTTGTTACAAATAAACGGTAGTCATTGATTGAACTGCATTCTATGATACGCATATTAATCTTGACTTTCCAAAATAGTTCATCAAGTTTCCTTAAGATGTCACTCAATTCAAAATATGTAGAATCAGATAGACACAGTACACGCTGTACTGCGATGAGGGAATACTTACTGACATTGGTGTCATCCTTCGCTGAGGTGGCAAACCATCCGATAAACTTGTTCTCTTTACAGAATAGATCCAGCATGTCTGCATCAATGACTGTGTCTTGCAAGTCACACTGCAGAAAGAAACAAAGAATTTGCTTCAATATCTTTAAATAAAAAACAAATACCAATAGTTTGTAGTGTTTTCAAGAATACAAGTGACTTTAATCAAGCGGACAACTCAGAGAATTAAACAATTGAAGTTATTTTAATAAAGGAAAACAAAATTGATACAGTTACAACCGGTGGTACAACTGTTATAAATTCCACAACCATAATTCTCAGCTTCTACAGATTGGATATTTTGAGATAATGATAAGTACAATAATCGATAGCAACATTATCTGTTGCCTCCAGCATAGAGAAGGCGCGCACACCCCTTGTACCCCCATCTGGATCCGCTATTGATACGCCATGTGAACAGTCCCATGGGTTGTCATCATGGCTACCATCAGCACCAACAGAAAACCTTGATTATGAAGGAGATCAAGTGTGATTAAGACCCACCTTGTTTGCTAGCAGTAAGATTGGCACTGGCTGCTCGTTAGCAAGCATCACCTTTTCATGGACATCATTTGACCACTAGGATGGAACAAAAAAGTATGTATATGAGGAATGAAAAACATGATGATAGGAAATTGATTTTTAAAGCATAAGTGTTGAATGATTATATTAAAAAAATACTTTTTTTAAGAGACATGAATATAAAGTGATCGATTGGATGATTATGATCCTTTGAAGTATGAGTAGATCTTGCAGTGCACAATCTATCAGAACCATATAAATTATGTTACACTTTTTTCAAAGCTTCATGTCTTGTTTATGCCATGAAGAGACACAGTTAAGTGGCAAATTACCCAGCGCAAGAAACATGACTTGACATTATCTGTTGAGCAATGAAATCCCTCAGCATGCCATTCAATCAGTGGAGAAAGTAGCTTGAACAAATCACAACAACCATTTTAACAAACACTGACCAGTAACCATCTTGATAGAAAGGTGGTTTCCATTTCTACTTAGCAATGAAAGCCCACCACATGCCATTTGATCTGCACAGAGAGACACCGTGGCGAAATACACTTTATTTTGTGCCCTTCGGAGTCTTTTCTTACAATGTATCAACATGGCGCATTGACAGAAACTATGCATGCAAAAATGTGCAGGTTACTCAACTATCTAATTCGAAGGGAAATACCACTACCTAGCATGCTTACCTTCAGCACCGAGTCAAATGTAGCCGGTCTAGAACAAGAGATAGGGTGAAAGTCAGTGAAGACAGAACCATGCAAACAATATGCAAATAGGCACTGTAAGAGTGAGCATGTTTTCTTAAATGAGTTTGAAACTATGCAAACACGTCAAAACGGGTCCTTATGCAAGCTTCGTGCAAGATAAACTGCATGCAGTGCGATTAATGAAGCCCACAAATATATGATTACTTCACATGTGTGATGAGATCAATAGCTTGTAAAACTAGATCAAACAAGATTAAAACAAACATGCACATCTATCAAAAAAAAATATATATTTACTGAATCTTCTTCAAGTGTATAAATGAATGTAGACAAATCAGTGTTTCATGCAGTATTGATTCTTTTTCATGATGACAGACATTGTATGATAAAAGTACAATCAGACTAGAAAGCTATAAAACATATCAAGTATGCCATATATTCTTATCAATACCTCCACCTTACCACAAAACATACAGACAAAATATCTTTGTTAAACACTCTTGAAACAAATCTAAATATACATGTGTGCATGTGATATGACTGATACATGTATACAAAAGTAGAATAATTACACATCATATACAACAAGATGATATACCCCTGTAAACTATTCATGCCACAACCCCAGCTACAAAGTATCTGATTGATAACTCTTTCCGGAATTTATGGTCTATTATAAGTGCTCACGAGGCAACTGCCACACCATTAAACTACTCCCTTGACTTTCACTTCCTTTTCTTATTTCAGCAGGAAATACATTTCAGGCATCAGAACAGGAAAAAACTTGCCAATTTTTGTTTGATTATTTTCTATTCCACAATTTGCCCTGATGAAATCATATGAATTTAAAAGGATCGTGCACACACAAAAAAATCTGTATTTTGTGAGCTGATTACTTAATTAAAACCCAAGCAATTCCAAGACAAGCCACCTACCTTGAGAGGTCAAATACTATTACTGCAGCAATCCTGTAAAATAAAGAAATAGAACATTCAATATTCAGATTTATGTTTTCTTGATACCACTAAGCTTTTGGTGACTGATCCATTATAATTCTGCTTCTTACACAAACATCTGCACCCAATTATGCCACTTACAATACCAATATCCTTTCCTCATACCAAATCTCTTTAACAAAACACATATCTTTAAAAGTTCTCATATGAATTTCACTCTGAAGTTCCAATCAAACACTTTAATCCATATACATGAACAATGAATTGACTTGGCAAAGGCCAGGGTTATCCTCAAATGTTTTGAGTGGTTCTTCCCGAGCCCTGGATGAATATCTGGGTCATATTGGCACAGTTGAGTGGGCCTATCCAACCTTGTTTAGGAATTCTAGGTTAATGGTAACACTCAACATTTATGTTTTGTATAATGTTATTGTAAAATAAATTCAATTCAATTCATTAAATACTCCATACCTAAAAAACACTACATGTTTAAAAAAAAATATCATATAATAATTGTACTTACGCATATTTGTAGTAGACTCTTGTCATGTGACCAAACCTTTCATGTCCCGCGATATCCCTGTATAATGATAAACAAAATACACATCCGAAAGAAATGACACGTTTATTGATGCCTCACACATCTCTAATTTGTAGTCATATAGGCATCAATGTGTGTTTCTTCTCGCAATGAAACGTTTATCAATCAAGTCAATCAAAAGTCATCTGCTAGAATAAAATTGCAAGCCATTTTAGAGTCAATATATTTTTGAGAGAGTGGGGGCCAAACAAAAATGTACTTAGTACATCATACTGTACAGGTTTGTATCATACTGTGGACTAGACTTGTAAAGATGAACGATTTTTCACAAATTGTGTATCAGCCATAAATAATGTGGTCTGGAAAAAAGGACAGAATGAACTTGAATATGCATGACTATGAGTATTTCTTGTCAGTGCACACAAATGAAGAACTGTGAATTTTGTTTGGATTGAACCCCATTATTTACATGCCCAAACGACTCTACATAGTAGTTTCCTTCAAAAACAACCTACTTTAAATACAATCATATTCAAACCAGCTATCTAAAATCATTTTTTTTTTCTAATTTCTGGAGGATGAAAGTAAATTGTCACTCAAGAACAAACCATGCAGTTACTCATTTACATTATCAATGATAATTTAGCCATTTGTGTGCTAGATAATCTGCTGGTCTATGGGTTTGTGAGTATCACTCGTTAAAAAAAGGCATGCGTGGCCCACAAAAAGTTAACAGACGGATCTAATTCTTACCATAGCTGTAGATTGACTCTGGTGTTTTCATCCCAATCTAGCGTCTTCAGGGCAAAGTCAACACCTATCGTCAGCTTGTAGTTCGGTGAGAAGTAGCCTGCAGGAATTATGACAGTAAGAATATTGGATTCCAATTGCAAATCATTGCTTTAATAGCCCTTATTGAGTGCCAGAGAAAATGGTTCTATGGGGATTTGTATTCATTACTTGTGCCAAAAAAATGATGCGTAAATAATTCAGAAAGGGGAGATTTCATATGTCAGTAAGTAATATTTTACTTAAAGATTAAATATCTTCTTAATCAAAGAACATGTGTGAAATACATACTCCCTTGACAATTTTGTTATTTTATTAAAATGCCTTTATTGATCATTGAATTTGAATGATATATTGCAACACATTGGAGAAATTGTTTGCCAACATCGACCCATGTTTTTAAACTATGAATAGATTCAATAGATGTATGTTTAAAGCCTACTCTGTATTAAAAGGGAAACTCATATGTCAAATATTGCCCTACTCTGACACAAGGAAGCAACTAACAAAACATACTTTTCTTGTAAATGAGCAAAATGTGTCTGTCACTTGCATTGGCATCAGTGCAACACTACATCAAGTTAGATTGAATATCTCACAGCAAGATGAATATTTCTTGTCCACATTTCGGTCGTATGTAGGGAATGCTGGATACAATCTAAGAGTACCAATAACTCAGATTTGAGTGATTTGTCACTTGCTTCCTTTTTATCAGAGTAGGGCAGAATACATGTACAGTGTCAATATGGTAAGGCAACTGTATGAGAGCAGAACTGCACACAAATCATCATGTATGATACATACTTTCTGTTTGTTAGACCATGACATTGACCTGTCCAATTGTTATTCAGTGTCATGATTTGCCTGTCACAAGAAAGTATGCTGAAGGTCATAAAACTGTTGGAATGTCTGTTTATGTGCTCAACTTTCTCTTGGCACACTTTTTTATTATCAACACATGTGTTTTTCCAAACAGCACAATTTGGATGATTGCCAAGAATGAAATGCACTGTCACGTTGAGCTGTGATTTGTCTTCAATGCAGAGAAATGTTGTGCGCAAAGCTGTTATGTCCAATGGCAGGAAGTGAATACTGGAATCATTATCTGTGTATAAACAGATAAAGTTGTGCTCAAAATTATTTATGCCCCATTTTTTTTATTATTATTTTTGTCTAAGACTCAACACAAATTCATTGTAAAATGATGCACATTTTTCTTTAACATCTTTTTACTGCCATTTATTCCAGTAGGAATTTGGAAAATCAAATATATGTGCTCTATCACAGCAAATGCATTTTGTCTAGGATTTAGTAGAGGGTATGCATAGGTTTGAACAGGCACAAAAAAAGATCTCAGGCTATTCCTTAATTTTTGGAGATTCATATGTGGATATTTGCATGCCAACTAATATACATTATAGTGTGAATACAAACATAGCACATTCTATAAATGAGACAATTTTAAAGTATTGTATTTTCCTAGAGTATGAATAATTTTGAGCTCAACTATATGTCTGTATTTAACAGATGTTTGACGAAAATCCAACAATAAAGTAATTCTAACTCAAGCAACTACATATTGGATGATAATCTATGATACCATAGTTTTGTATAAGTAGCACTCTGAACAATATTAGAATACTAACCTTCTGTATATCTCCTGATCAAGGATGTCTATAGCATTTGAAGAGGATCAATAGAAAAATCATTAAATAGCTCTGAAAGTCAAGGGCTATAAATACAATGAAAATCACAAATATTAAAATGAAGAGGAGTTCCAAGGTAATGTTCATTAACACAGTGAGACCTGAAAGGAGCCAGTGACTCCCAAGAAATTTCTCTGTAATAAATTGTACTCTTTGGACACAAAAAAACAACCATATGAATGAAATACAGTTTTAATGACTACATCAATTACCACTGGATATTAAAGACATAGTGCCCCTTTTGCAGGTCATTTTTTTTTTTTAAATGTAAACCACAGATAATGGAAGAAGATGTAATATTGTAGTAGAACTTCCCTCCCAATAACAGAACTGGAAACTGACTTTAGGAAAAAGTATAGCGATCAGTAGATTTGGAGGAGGCTTTAGTCTGGTCATCTGAATCTAGCCACTCCATAGTGCATGCATTCAATAGGGAAAATGCATGCATCATGCGCTGAGAGGGACAATAGGATTGTTCACGTAGACTATGCTCCCTGCGGTTAAAACTTTTCCTGAAGATGTTTGTGACTGTTAGATTTCATTCATGTTAATGTTAGGGTGCACTGCTGATTCCTGCCAAGTCTCATGACTTCTGCACATGGAACACCCTGTCTTCAACACTTACATAGCATGTTTGGACTAGATACTAAAGGAAAACAGTGCAATCAAAGTACATTTTGTGTACTTTACAATGGACAAAGTGTGTGGGGATCCCATACTGGTTACAATAATAGGCTTGCATACATGTTGTAAAAGCATTGGATCAACCATTACAACAGAAACTAATATCAAGTTGGAAAGTGAAGTTGTATGCCTACAGCAGTACAGCACTATAACAGCACTATAACAGCAGTATTATCATGATCACATGTTTAGATTGGACAATCAGGTTATAAATTGCACGTGCTACTGTATTTTTTTTCATGTCATTCATGAATATACGTTAACTTACCTTTCCTGTTGAGTGCATCAGCCAGAAGTAGGAGAAGAAAAAAAAAAAAGAACAAATCATGAAACCAATGCAAGTTACACAAAACGGCTAAAGCAATAAGCAGTTCAACAGAAATTTTAAACAACCCAACATAGTCTAATTCAGTATGCCAAGTCCTTTTAGGCTACAGATGACATTTAACATTCTTGCCAAGTTACCATAGTTATATTCATACAATGAGCACATATCAAATCAAATCCAAGTTTGTCTTTAGGGTGCTGGACTTGTCCCATTCGATGGGGTTGGCAACACCAGGCAACGTCGCACACCAGCTCTCCATGCGACTCTGTCTTGCGGGTCAATGCCAGACAGGCCACATTCACTCACATCTTTCCTCACACATTCTAGCCATGTCTTCCTCGGCCTTCCTCGCCCTCTGATGCCAGGAATTACTAAGTCTGTGACAGAGTTAATACAGGACGTGGCACGCTGCACATGTCCAGACCATCTGAGGCGCCGGCTGCGCAGGACTGCAGTGATGTCATCAATACCAAGTTTCTGGAGAAGTGTAGCCGAGGGAGTTTCATCTTGATCTTTGGTGCCACAGATCCAACGAATCATGGAGCGGTCATTTCTGCGTAGCCGTTGAAGGTCGGAAGCATTCGGTGCCCATGTCTCGCTACCGTGGAGCATAGCCGACCGAACACAGGCTGTGTACACTTTGCCACGCACCTTAGGTGAGAGGTGCCGGGTGGTGAGAATGGGCAGAAGTTTCCTGAACTTTCCCCAGGCCACACAACATCTGGCGGCAATGGCACTATCACAACCCCCACCGGCGCACAGCATGTCGCCCAGGTAGCAGAAGGAGGCCCCAACATCGAGCATGGTGCCGTCGACATCCACCTTGGTCACTGGTCTGCCATCAATTGGGCGTGCCACACCGCGACATCTCGGGCAGACATAGGCTGGGTCAGCTGTCAGTGGACCAGTGATGCTGCTACACTTCTTGTGGACCCAGAGCCTGCACTGTGAGCACTCGATAGAATTCACGCCAACACCTCTGCGACAAACAGCACAAGGGAACTTGCCAGAGTTCTTCAGAACATCGAGGCCAACACCAGAGATCAGGAACTTTGTCTTCTTCATGTTGACACGAAGACCCTTGCCCTCCATGCCAGTCTTCCAGGCCTTCAGCTTTGAGACACACTCCTCCAGTGAGTCAGCAATGACAACCAGATCATCAGCATAGAGGAGCTCCCATGGCACGCCAGTGCGAAATTCATGGGAAAGTGTCTCCAGCACCAGGATGAAGAGCAACGGACTGAGAACAGAACCCTGATGCACGCCAACACCCACATTGAATTCCTCACTGTACTGACCATTAACCCGTACACGACTCCGGGTATTGGAGTACATGCCCTGGATGACATGCACAGCCCACTCCTCAACACCGAGACTCCAAAGGGCCCACCAGAGGACCTTCCTGGGCACACGATCGAAGGCCTTCTCGAGATCGACAAAGGCGAAGTAGAGTGGTTTGTTGGCAGCGATGTACTTCTCTTGCAGCTGGCGGACAATGAAGATGGCATCAGTGGTGCCTCTGCCAGGCACAAAGCCGAACTGCATTTCATCAATGCACACCATGTTGCGGATGTAGGAGTCCAGCACTCGTTCCAGCAGCTTCATGACTTGGTCTGTGAGCTTGAGACCACGGTAGTTGCCACGGTCGAGAGCCTCACCCTTGCCTTTGTAGAGGTTCAGGATGTAGCTCTCCTCCCAGTCTGCCGGGATCTCACCGCTACTGAAAACAGCCTCCGCAAGTTGCCTAGCTAACTCGACTCCCTCCTCTCCAGCAGCTTTCAGCATCTCAGCTGTGATGCCAGATGGGCCAGCAGCTTTGCCGCATTTCATCCTGCTGAGTGCTTTGTGGATCTGCGCCGAGGACACGCTGGGGGGTAGGCCTGCAGTAGGAGCAACCTCTGGGAGCTCGTCGCCGGGCCACTCAAACTCGACGTTGAGCAACCTAGCATAGTGCTCAACCCAAGCCTTCATCTTGTCATCATCACTGAGCGCAAGCTCACCAGTGTCATTGCGCACACAATTCTCACCAACTACATCCTGATTTATGCGCTGGATCTGTTTGGCGATACGGAAGACACCCTCACCGTTTGGAGATACTGTAGCGAATTCCTCTTTCTCAGCCTTAAACTTTGCCAGCCAGACGACACGTTTGGCCACACGCTTGGCATCTTTGTAGGCAGTTTTTGCCTCCTTGGCCTCAGCCGTCTTACCTCCCTTCTTCTTTTCTTCCTTCTTCAGGGCGCAGTAGACCTTGAAACGAGCCCGCTTCTTCTGTACAGCGTCTTCCACTTGATCATCCCACCACCAGGTTACAGATCTCCACTTGTGTTTCTTGGACAGGCCGCAGACTTCGGTGGCAGCATCCAGTAAAGGTCCCTTCAGCTTCGACCATACAAACTCTACTTGACTAACAGGGGTATCAACCGTGCCAGCGGCTGCAGCAGCCGTCATCACCTTCCCCTTGAAGACCTCCTGGAACAGGCTAGCAGTAGCCGGGTCCCTCAGCTTCCAGGTGCGGATACGAGGTGTGAACTTGCGTTTCTTCACACGGGGAACATGAACGGCAAAATCACACACTACCAGGTGATGCTGTTGCACGCACTCCTCATTGGGGATGACTTTCACATCACTGACAGATCGGCTGAAACTCTTGCGATAGAGTATGTAGTCTAGCTGGGTCAAATGGCCTCCAGAGCTGTATGTTACAAGATGCGAGTTCCTCTTCTTAAACCAGGTGTTGCCAACACGGAGACCATTGGCTAGAGCAAATTCCAGGACTCTCTCCCCTCCCGCATTACAGGTGCCAAAGCCATGCCCACCATGAGTGTCGCTGTACACTCCAGCCGCAGCACCGACATGACCGTTCCAGTCACCAACTGGGATCAGTATCTCAGAGGCTGGGACCTTGGCTACAGCACTTTGCAGCTGGTCGTAGAAGCGCTCTTTCACTGCTTCAGGAAGCCCTGCTTGTGGTGCATACCTGTGCCAATTCCTTTGAGCTGTAGTGTACATGTACATGTAGCTTCTATCTCACCAAGCCACCAAAGTCATCCCATTGAGCCTACAACTCCTTGCCTCAGCAAACTCCACCATAATTAAACATGCTCTTTTCCTGACCCTGATCTATCACTCATTCATAGTGCTAACCACTGTCCTGCCTTTCCTGACAATCTACAACACAATCAACAACACATAGAAAACTGCCCTCATCTCTGAACAACAGCGGAATCACAAGAAGATTACCTGAGCGGAGCCTGAGCAGTGGACCAGAAAAAAATACTTTCCACATCATGACAGTGAACTTCAATATAATCAACAACTAGGAACCGTGCCCACAAGTAATTCTATGATCTTTTAACACTTCTAATAATGGTGCTTCAGATCCAACACATCATGCATGCAACGAAAACACTACAAATGCTGATTTTTCATTGGAAGAAAGTGACATAGAAATCATACTATTTAAAGAATTAAATTGTGCAAATTAGGCCCAGCCCAGCTTAGGCCGTTATGTTTAACTGTTAGAATTTCAATTAGGGTTAACTTGAATTAAGGGTTAGGGTATAGACCCTACTTCATAAAATTTGTGGGATATAAAATTGAGTTAGATGACAATCATTAGCACCCCCAATCAGCCCATGCTGCCAATCTAATTGGGAATTCACTAATTGCAATTACGTAAGTAACTATGAAGTGTTAACTTAAGTGAACAGTAACTATAAAGTAATGTTTAATTAGAGCCAAGGGTAAAAATAAGAGGGCTAACTTACTAGTTTGGCAAGACTCAAAGTAAATCTAGAGTTCCAACATCCTCCAAATTTTAATTTCAACTGGCAATTAATTAATGAGAAGAATCTTGATCTTATCAACAAATATTTGTAAATTAAAGATATGAAAATGAAGAGGATGGCAGAACCAGAAAGACTTGATTTGACTTCGAGCCTTACCAAACTAGTAAGTTACTAGTTAGCCCTTTTACTTTTAACCTTAGCTCTAAAGTTTGTCTAACTTAAACATTAGGCTACTTTATTACAGTTACAAATACAACTTACACAGTTCACTAAACATTTCAATCCTACTTATGCAATTGCAATTATTGAATCACCATCTTGGGGCGATGCAACATGTAAGTAGGAACACCAACCACTTAAGGCCCATGTGGTGATTGAACATTCAAGTTCGACTTCATTTCATTTCAAACTAAGTCAAAATCATATCGAACTTAGTTTACCTAATTAAGTTACAGTAAATCAAACAGGTGGGACTGTGGTTAGAAATGAAGGTGCCCAACCTATCGGACGTAAACATCACGATAACTGAACTTAGTTGATGTAAAAGTGAAAAGAAAAAGAATTCAAGCTTTTGCGTAACATACCTACACCAAATTCGCCAATAACGAGCACTTTATAAAGGTGCTCAACAACGTTTCTCTCTGCAGAAGACATGTTGTGATGCGTTTCCACCTCCTGCACAATCGAACAATGAGAAATAAATAAAGTGTAGATTCTTGAAGAAAGAATAACTAGTTTATTTTGGGGTATACAGTAATATTTCATAGAGTGTGGTCTATGGGAAGAATATTAAATCACTAGATGTAAAGTTGCGAAAGGTGTGATTTTCAAACTGAGTAGATATATTGAATTGTATTTGGAAAAGCTTATTTTACTTTGAGGTTGCATTGCACTACTTTAATTAGCAATTGTTAGTCTTCATCCAAGGCAAGGTAACATTTGTCATTTGCTGCAGTAGACGACCCGTAAAACAGTCCCTAATTTCACATTTTTAAAGCTCATGTGGAGCCACAATCTTCATAATTAAGATGCTGAGAAACATCGTAGCTGGCAGTCGCTGTCTGTTCAGGCAAACGTAAGTTGTTGCTCAAAAATAAATTGTTCTAATCCACTGCAATAGAAATTGGTGTGCTTGATATAGTCCCACACAAAGATTTTTGTGATTGCCGTTGTCTGTATGTCATTTATGTGAACTACACGGTTACACTTACAGTTACTGTTTAATGTTAGATTAGACTCTCACTTAGAACCATTCTCCATCATCCATGGGCCTGTTTCTGCATTAGAATGCAAGTTACATATTACTTGGAACTCACGCTCGGCATTAATGATGCTAAACTGTTTCTCAAAGAGAATCAGTGACATCTCTTGTATCAATACCGGATCAGATTTTTCAGAAAATTTGATAACCTTTCTCACGAAACTCTGTAATAAATGATAAAATATTAGGTTGAAATAATAGTAATTTTATTAAATATGGGGTGTGGTATTGTTTAAAACGTTGATTAGTCTATGGCTTGATGAATAACGCACCATTTTCACAAAGATTCGTATGCTATCAATCTCTCATTTTCTTCTGTAAATCAGTTCATCGATTTTCTTTCATGCTTTCCATTTTGGTCATATTCATGTTGAAAGATACCATGTTAATAATTGTCTACGCAAACATGCCATTCTTAAAATAAATGTCCCAATATTAAAGAAAGTGGTTATCACATGCATGTGTTGTTATTCACAATTGATGCAAAAATCTCAATCAAATGTAGACTTAATCATTCAAAAATAAATAAGCGAACACGAGTGAATTTTCAACATTAAACAGTGTTTTAATGTTTGATTGCTTAGACTAGCCCTCTGATTTACGGAATGCTTGTCATCAGAGCTTAACTACCTACCCATACATACCCACTTCAAACTCGTCTAAATAAACTCCATAAAACTCCAAATTTCACCTGTAATCTTTGTAGCCTGCACCCAGATGACATTATCAACTTTATCACCTTCTGCCTACTGTTTTCATCTACAAGTCATCACTCTCCACTGAACTCCTCAAGAAGAACACTGCTGCCTCTATAATCGACATAAGTCGCCCATCTCCCCTCAAGGCCCTTCTGCCTACCCCTATCACACACACTCTTTTATCACCTTCACCTTATACTGTATCTACCATGCCAGATCATCCATTCCCTCACCATGACCACTACCAGTAGTTTTTTTTTCGTTCTCTGCTTATCTCCACCCAGAAATCGTAGGAAGAATATAGAAAGAAGAATACCTCTGAGAATCAATGCAGTGCTAATTATGGGATTAAAAACTCTGTTCAGAGTCATCATGATTTCAAGGAACAAGGAACCTCAGATACCTAACATTATCTGAATCTATTTCTGAATTGTAGTCTGAATTGTCAAATCAATATGCATTCTAAGGATGTTTATAGGCACAGCATGAGAATTTGACTTGTTTAAGACAAATTGAGCAGTAAATCCACTTTAAAGTTGCCAACTGTCATATACTAAATGTTTCAGAAAATTAGTTAGGTAGTCGTATGATCAGCATAAGTCAATGTACATACATGTAGCCTTGTTTATAATTCATAATTGATGCTTATACGTCATATATTTCAGAATCTGCAAGAAGGCACTCACATCAACTGTTGCAGTGCAGGTTCGGCATTATGACGACTTCGATACTGAATATGAACAGGTATGGAATACTTCCATCATGTCCATTATTGATACTTTCAGTGCATTACAGTGCATGACACATATTATGCTAACAAGGCTCATTTCTTTTCTATAATTCTTGAGAACAAAAATTATGAGATTACTTTTTTTTTTAATAGCACTAAGACCTTGTAAGTTTGAAGGGGAAAAATATATTTCATTGTATGTATATGTCATCTTATAATTGATGTTGTGAATAAGATATTTGGTAAAAAGATGCATTTGTTAATTTGTTGAAATGACAGAAATATGAGTATACATACACATTGTACAAATAAGATCAATTCTGTAGAGTAGTGCAAGACGCGCCCGCCCTTAAATACATAAACACATATTGAATAGATGACAGTCCCTCAACCCGGAATATGTTAATAAGTATCTATTTTAAGGGAAATATGTTTTCTTTATTTATTGTGGAAGGGGAAGAGTTCTGAGTCATGATTTATTTTTGATAGAGTTTACAAAATGCTATACAAGGAAACTATGTACATGTATATGGGACTGTGACAAATACTTTTAACTTTTTAATACTTTTTACTTTTTAATCTTTTAACAAGATTTAGTTGTAATCAGCTCTCTTTATATCTAGAGTCCAGTGTATATGTTTGTTCATTTTCTCCATTCTCTTCATGATGATTTGCCTTGCTGGTAGATGAAAACGCAACAGATTCCTGAGCAGGAAATACCTCCGGCGAAGGACTGCACAGTGCACGAGGTCATGAACTTCCGGGTCCAGGGCTATGACTGCACGCTGGTGGAACACTTTGCCCAGTATGCCCACAATCTGGCCAAGAACATGGAGCTGAACATCTTTGACAGGTATCTAGTACCCAGGGACATCCAAAAGCACTTCTGCATTATGCCTTTTAAGTTGCATGATATTGATTTTCAATCGTCCATACTATGTATATTATGAAAAGTCATTCCATGATGCACCATGCAACTACATTCAGATTTTGTTTGTAGTCATGTCCGCCTCTGGTCTAACTTATTAGTGTATATGAGACCAGAAGCGGATGTGACTACATTATGGGACGATTTACTGCTATATGCGGTATGGAGACTTGTTATAACTTTAAACCAATGATGGTAACTCACATGGCAACTGCTGCAAAATTGAGAGATCATTAACCATTTCCATGGTAGAAAGCATGGATGGTAGGAAGTTGCAACAAGGAAAAATAATTTGTATTCATTAAGATGCAGAACTATAAATCAAAATTAATGATCACATTGAACGGAATATGAATTTTATAGTATTTATGTACCGATGCAAATTATGCAATATCCAACCAAAATAAATGTTACTGTTTTCTAAGTAATCCTTTTTGCAAGTAAAGAACCCTTTCAAGAACACAGAACTAGTCTTACTGGCATTAAAGCTATATATTTGCACAAATTAAATGAATCAATGTCATTATGTTAATCAAGTGATTATTCCATTGAATTGTGAATGAGTGCTTCAATGCTGATATCTTTTTGGTTTAACCCTATCAGGCCCAAAGATCCTGTTCCCATTCAAATTACCATTTTTCACTAATGATTGTCTTGTTTATCATCCTACCATGTGCAGTTACGCCATGCCAACAAAAGAGACACTGATTCACACAATACAAATGCCAGGCACACCGGAGAAAGAGAAAGTGAAAGATTTCACCCTGCGAACTCATGAAAGAGTAGTCCAAGTAAGTGTTTGTCTTTGTCCCTTTCTCTCTTCCCCATCTTTAGTTAGTATGTGTACTTTGTAAATAAACATTTTTGTGTATTTGGAGTTTTGTCTGTAATATTTAAGAAAGGAATGAGAAAGTGAAAGGGTGAAATACAAATGTTAGCTTCACACTTCACTGATTGTTTTATTTCACCATGCAAACAAAATAAAGCAGGTCTTTTTCTTGTACTACTTGCTTTCATCAAGATACAGTTTGAAATACTCTACGATGGATGCTGCAATTTAATATTCATAAAGACATAAATTTATATCTAAAAATACCATTCAGGAAAGTAAACCTGTTAATAACTATAACATATTTGTTAACTTTGAATATGAAAACTTGCCCAAGTAATTTAAAATAGAATTGACCTTTATATTTTGAATGTCGTGAGAGAACACTTGGAGTCCTTAACATACAGTGAAATGATCACCTGCTTAGGCTAGTATTTTTGGCAAGATATGAAACTGTTCTTACCACATGGTAAGAATTGGGGGAAAAAATCACCCAGGCTGAAAAACTTTTTTCTTAAAAATCCACATCCAAAAAAAATGTCTTCAATTTGCCTCAAAATAGAATACTAATTCAAATACATTCCTTCACATTTACTGAATATGTCAAGCAGAAACAAGTATGTAACTTAGGAGGGGATGAATAGTATAGGTCTGCCTCAACTTTCAATTATCAGCCTTTCCAGGCTCAGGAAAAGTATGATGAGAAACAATAAAAAATGTCTAGTATGTGAGTAACTTATGGCCACCCACTGTAATTGGTATTCATTCACTTGTTTTTTGTCTTGTTTATATCATTCATTTGAATGTTTGTGTTAATTTACTATAATGTAGCACATATTCAGCATTACATGATTTTCATTGTTTATGTATGATGTAACCAGGGTCCCCAAGATGAACAGTGCCTGGCACACTGATGGGGCTTCCCTGGAAAAAGAAGACTAAATTAAAAAGTGAAAATTTTAAATGGGTTTTGATTTGTTTCAGCTTCAAGACCTACCAGGCACTACAGCACCACTTTACACGGAAATGCTGCAGTTGAACCTTCCGGAGGGAGTCACCATGAAGATTGAACCTGTAAGTACACTGGACATTCTGGATTGAAAATGTGGAACTATTTTTTCATGGTCAAATTGTGAATTCCTTTCATGTCTTTACCAGTTACAACATGATTGTATTTGATTGAACATGGGAAGAGTCCATACACCCCTAAGACACTCCTAAGACAGGTTTTGAACATTTGAACTGAACTCATTGATGAAGAGATGAAAATTAAACCAAGGACCATGCTGCAAAAAAAAAAAAAAAAAAAAAGAGGTGTGATGAAACAAGATACCATTTACAATTGGGATTGGATAAAGTCAGGAATGGGGTCAAACTTGGGCAAATAGAGCCAATGAGCAGACATAAGTCAGCCAACACTTTAGCCCCCCCCCCCCACTCCCCTATCTCATGAAGGAATAGTTTTGCCTATTTCAAACATTGCTATTCGTGTTCATGCAGCTTCATCTATGAATGGAACTAGAATTAGCCTAGGTACAAGGCCGTGAGGTGCATGAGCACAGCCCAGTCTGTTAACAACTATGTCTGGAAACACAGACTGTGCCTTAATCCCATCTTAGCTTATCTGGCTTCTTCCTTGAAGAAGGAGAAGGAGCGAGGATGGGATTAGGGCATAGTCTGTGTTACCAGACATAGTTGTTAACAGACTGAGTTGTGTTCATGCACCTCACAGCCTTGTGCCTGGGCTCAACCAGGAGCAGTCTGTACATGACTTGAACTGCCAAGTATTGTTGTATGGCAAAAGATATTTTCTGGCAGCTTTCTTACATTCATCTGCCGACTGTGTTGAATGTGGGAAATATATAGGTTTGAAAATGACCACTTTGCCTGTACTCTAGATGTACATAAAATTTATGCCTGACCCAGTTGTATGTCAAGATGACCTGATACAGCATATTTCAAGAGCTATCCACAGAATTTAAGAGTGCTAGAAATGGCACACCTTCATGTTCGATTTCATCAGGGTCACACCAATGTTTTAGAAATTTGGAATCATTTATTGGAGATATGTGTAGTTGTTGAGATTCCCTTGTTCAGTGCTTCCTAAACTGAAACTCAAAAAGGCAGAAGTTCATAATTATGAAGTTTAAGTTATTGTTCATTTGAAGTATTCAAATGCACATTTTCCTTTGCAGGATATTGCATATACGGTACTTACACCTTTCTTTCCAAATCTTTGTTCTCGTTCTTACAGCATAGTCAGCTACATTATAACGAGCGCTACATCAGGAAAGAGATTCCAGATTCATTATTATGAAGAAGTCAGTTTGCCTCAACAATTGGGACAGTATGAACTATGTGGAGGAACCAACAATGATTCATACACTCTGGAGCTATCAGACTTTGCAAAATGTTAAATATTTGACAAAAGGAAGTGCTTTATGTCACCATCACTCGTTTTGAATTTTCAGGGAGCATAATCGCTTGAATAAGGGCAATTGCATTCTTATGCATGTACCAGTACACCAATTTTGTGGAAGTGAACCTCTCATCGGCTAAGGTGAAGTCAGAGCAGAAGTTGAATCTACCCTCAACACTCACAAATTTAAACAATATCGTGTGTTACGATGTTTATTTGGAGTAATTAGCCAATAATTACAAATCCTCAAAATGTTTGGGCCAAACATTTTGAGGATTTGTGATTTAATCACTAATTACTCCAAATGTGGATCATTTGAGGGCAAATAACTTTCACCAAGTTTCTAAAATGGACAGTACATGAATTTAAGACCATTGGCAAGAAGATTGCTCACGATCACCTTTTGAAGACTTTCTTGTCTTCCCAGGATATTCAAGTGATCTATCCCTTTTGCACTCATTACCAAATGCTATAAAACATTGCATAAAGCACAAGAACAATGCTGCCCTAATCTGACAAAAGGAAGCAACTAACAAAAGAGACTTTTCTTGTAAATGAGCAAAATGTGTCTGTCACTTACATTGGCATCAGTGTACCACCACATCATGAATATCTCGCAGCAAGATTAATATTTCTTGTCCAGATTTTGGCCATATGTGGGGAATGCTGAGTACAATCTAAGAATACTAATAACCCAGATTTTAGTGATTTGTCACTTGCTTCCTTTTGTCAGAGTAGGGCAGAATGTGATATTCACCCAGTTTATAAGATATGAAACTTACCAATGATTCAGCTAACTAACAAATGCAAATTAGATGAGGGGTTGACACTGATAATGATCTATTTACTTACTGGGACATAATCATATTTTTTAACTAGTTTGACAATGGTTTAGAATCAAGGAAAGCAAAATCTCAATGGAAGGCTGATACATGTATCTTTACTTGAAACAAAATTCTAGACAAATGTGATAAGCCATACAAAGAGCATATCGATTATATGAAATATGAAACTTGACTGTGATGAAGAATTTAAGTACCAATAATACAGTAAAAACAAAATTTGCAGTTAGCCTCTGGCACTTCCTTCCTATTCAAATGCAAACCATAAAAGTTGAAGCTGTCAGTGATATCTCTCATTTGCATTAATAATCATATTTTTGGTGTGGTGCGTAATCTGACTGCGTGCAACGTCGATCTGATTGAGCTGTGAATGAAGAGAATAATGTACGGCTGATGCGTATACATATCACCTTTAACACTTTCGGTCCCGAGAGTTTCAAACTGCATTGACATGATATAATTATACTGTATATCCCTCCATGTCAGTCGGACTAAGATGGTTACCCCTCTCCATATCATGGGTGCAGTGCTGTGTGACATACCATACACGATGCAGCCTTGCTTTCTGATTGGATGGCACACACACGCTTAAGGTTAGATGTATAGCCTGGCTGGCAGGCTTTTGAACAATAAATCAAGAATGATTAGTCTACTGCAGTCGACCAATTATTGAGAAGTTTGAAACAGAAATGCCTAGCACCCTGGACGCCAGGCTAGGAGGTAGGCTCTTTTTTTATGGATCATGGTTCCAGTTCCTGACAATGTTTGTCCTTTAACCTGTTGTGTGCCAGAGAAAGTACTGCTATGTGTGATTCAAATATGTGGTACCTGTGCAAAAATGCATCAAGTTGCATACAAGAGACATGGCAGAACATGTTTCCATCCATTCTCTTGTACATATAATGACAAACAAACTGGCTGGAGTAAGAATATCAAGCAAGTCTGACAAATATAGCAGTTGTTTCCTGTGAATATTGTATTTTTTTTTAATTCTTTGAGTGGGGGTATTCATGAATCCTCTCCTGAACTGCAAAATGTTTACATATTTGAGTGGATTTAAGTAATAAAGTAAAAATACTTCTTAATTCCTTTTTTAAATTTCTTCCTCTATTCGTCTGTCTGTTTCCCTCACATAAAAATATTTGTAACTTGATTTATTTTGTGTGTGTATATATATATCTGTGAGTGCTTGCATGTGTGAGTGTGTGTGTGATTTGTGTGCTTTGTGTGTCTGTGTGTCCGTGTGTGTTTTGTGTGTTTTGTTTGTGTGTGTGTCTGTGTGTGTGTGTGTCTGTGTGTGTGTGTGTGTGTGTGTGTGTGTGTGTGTGTGTGTGTGTGTGAGGAAGAGGTGGTAGGTGTCTGAAGGAGTCATAGTCATAGTCGACAAGCACATGGGAAATAAATATATTGGATTGGTAAACTGGTTTCTGCATTCCAGTTTAAGCAATGGGCAGCACAGCCAATCTGGTTGCTGCGCAGGCGTTGTAAACTAACAAATGTTAAACTGTGATGAGAAATGGTGTGTGACATTTCTCGTTTATACAGCGCCAGTAGACACAGAGAGATGACTGGCAGAAGCTCCTTGGGGCATTTGGAAATGCAACTTATTAAAAAATACCTGATGATCTTTAAAACAACAACCAGAGGGGATGGAATCCCTGTTTGTGATATAACGAGAAAGATGCTAGTACATGTATTCAAAATGTCAATGACAGTCGGGCATATAAGCACGAATATTAACGTTTTTCCATGATAGAACCAACGTCTCCCCTCAGGAATCAAAAAGTTACTGACCTTTCGTAATCCTCCATATTCCTTTTAGAATCAAAGTTAAGATGCTGACAGCTAGGTCATGTTTATTTGGATAAGGTCATCCAGATGATATCAACAATGATGAAGAAGCGTGTTTGTATGCATTTATGTTGCATAGGCACAGTGTTTTTGTTCTTGTTGGGGTGAGAGATTATTCGTTTAATGAAAATATTGGATTTCCATTTTGAGCTTTGTACCCCTTGTATCATTAAATCATGTTCATTAGGTGTCTGTTGAGTTTTTGGTTACTTTCCTTCTCCCCACCCCAACCACCCCCTCCTTCGTTCTCTCTCACTCTGTCTTTTTTCTCTATCTCTGTATTGTCTGTCTCCCCATATCTTCTCTCGCCTCCTCCTCTCTCGCCCCACACCTTATTGTCTCCCCCCCCCCCCCCTTTCTCGCCTTTCTCCCCTTCTATCGTGTCCCCCTCCCTTTCTTCTATCTTTCCTCTTCTTTGATCGTCTCTCAACCCCTCGCTTCTCTCTCACCCTCAACCGTCTTGCCCCCCCCCCCCCCTCTCTCTCTCTCCCCAACCCTCCCTCCCGCTCTCGACTGTCTCTTTCTACTACGTCTCTCTCTCTCTCTCTCTCTCTCTCTCTCTCTCTCTCTCTCTCTCTCTCTCTCTCTCTCTGTCTGTCTGTCTCTCTCTCTCTCTCTCGCTTTATCTCGCTCCCCTGCCGGGTGTTCCTGTCCCCTTTTACTGTCGAGCCAGACCTTTGCAAAAGGGCGAGAGAGCAACTATGCTAGGGGTGCTGTTCGCAATCACGTCATCACCCAATTATTAGATAGTTGTGACATTACACATGACTGTAGTGCGCCATCAGCGACAATCACACGTCAAGGTATCAAATATCCCCCAAACAGGCCTGGTGGATTTGCTCATGGTATTTCATCACGTTTCCCATCATGCTATACCAATTTGTCGTTTTGAGATTTGAGTCCTTACCATGTCAGGTTATTGTGACTCTGCTAAGAGGATCATTTATTTGTTTGTAC